>OX381595.1:8480000-9080000 GCA_947458855.1 Monopis laevigella | reverse complement strand
TTGTATGGTTGGTATACCTAATTATGAATGTAGTGTATGGTTATACATTAAGTTCTAAGGTGATGCTTATAATAAAAAGGGTCAAATACCACAATCGTCCAGAATCGCACTCCCTCCATGTGTGTAATATTTTGTAAAAAGTTATTTACCATATTGGCTCTTAAGACTGTAGTTTTTAATAAGTATTTTGTAAGTTAGTGATTAGGTGTGTATTTACGTGTACGGCGAGTGTAAGTTGTTTAGTGGAAATTAATAGTTTTTAAAAACGCAATAAAAACTTTATTGCACAAATTACAAACCCATATTGCTCTGGTCAATAGTGTACCAGAAACAATAATATACCTAATACATATTATTTTTTTATATAAACACAAAGACCATGACAAACTTCACAGAAAACGTAGTAATATTTTTTTGTCATTGGTGGCAAAAAATTAAGTACAAACGCAGACTTACATTCCTTACCAGTCAACCCATTCATTTAAAAGCAACCCATTTCAATTTCAAATTGTTTTAAACACCTGTATATTTATTTTCCGTGATAATATTGTAAAAACAAAAACACGGCTAGTTTTACCTTCCCCATTTTTTTTAAATATTAAACATGTCTCTAATATAGTTTTATTCTTATAGTCTATAGTTTATATTATATGTAGTAAGTACATAACTTAAAGGTTGTAGCACCCATCATTCCAGAGATATACTACTATATGATAAACCACCCCTAAAGTATTTAAACCCTTACTCCACTTTTAATTGAAATTTCAAAAATGGATAAAACTGTGTACCAAATTTCAAGTCTGTGCCTAGTACTCGTTACCGAAATATTAACTTTCCTACGTTTTTTTACATGTATCCTTTTCACCTCATGGTATTCGAATTTTGAAAACAAAAGCGGTCCCAACCGTACAACACAAAAGCAACCTGCTATCCAATTCTAGCATCATAAAGCATTACTCATCATCGCCCAGCCGGAACTCACAGATTTTCACAGAGACTCACAGAGTTATAGGAAGTAATATTTCTTTTATTTTTTTTATTGGAGCATGTGACCATGTATCTACCTGGTGGTGAGCAGACCTACAAAGTGCATGAATGGGGCCAATCAATAATTGTTCTTAACCAATATTGATCGCTCCCACTATGCAGGCTAAATTATGCGATTACGAAATGGGGGGCGATAATGTCGAATTGCATTGCGATTTTAATATACTCGCTGCCTTATCGTCAATTCAACTACCCATTTCGTAACCGCAGCCTGAAAGGAGACCACCTCGACAAAAAATCGATGCAGTAGTCTCCTGAAAAAACCGGTGAACCCACAGACTAAAACCGAAACATGACTAGGTAACGAGACCGGTAAGACTCTGTGGTAAAGACAACTTGTTATATATTTTTTTAATCTAAATTTTGTTTAGAAGAAGTCACAGATATTAGTTTTTCCTTCCGATCCACTATAGTATTAGGTAGGTAATTTTATTTTAAAGAAAAAAACAGGTTTGTAAACTATTAATTTTGACTTATCTATCAACTTACTCTATGCGTACACGAAATTATTTTATTAAGTGTATTAATTGTAAAATTTTGTATGCTGTAGTTGGTGCATCGAACTTAGATCAAAATGGCTGTTCGCTTTAAATTTACAGATACTCTAGAAGTATGTCAAATAAGTCATAACTTGTAGGAGATTCAAAGCTTGAACGTAGTTAAACCTTTAACTTATTGGTTCAAGAGGCTTAGCATAACAATATACTAGTGTTTAAATTCAATTATTATTTCAATCAATAGATTAAATAATCTCTGGAGACAATAGAGTTGGCAACTTTTTTGATCAAAAATTAATAAATAATAATATGTAGGACAATTTACTCATATTTCACTGGTCACAAACTAAGCTCTAGGCTTGTACTATGTGTACCAGAAACAACGATATAATACATATTATATTTTATAAACACCCAGACCATGACAGATTATACAGAAATTGCGTACTAATATTTTTTGCCATGGGTGGGAATCGAACCCACGACCTCCGGATACAACGACAAAGGCGCAACACTAGTCTACGGAGGCTGTCTGAATTGAGTATCTTAATCAGAGAGGAAACGCTGCCAGCATATTGGGAACCATGCCGTCCATAGACAGTGATTTGGACGATTTTTATAACTTGTGAGTATACATGTAGGGTTTATTTAGGGTTTTTTTTTCATATATTTTGTAATAAGTATTTATTTTAAGTCTTATTTTTATTTTTTTATAATTTTTAAATGTTAAATTAATTAGTTCTCTAAACTCTTTACTCTTTTTTTTTTATTCGAAACGCTGTTAGTGTATCAAATTAGTAATCCCATAAAGGTATAGTTTTCTTTAACCCTAACCTAACGGACGCAACATTTTTTTTAAATGTAGATTTATAAAAATGTCATATTTTGCGAAAATCATATTTTTTGAACGAAGGAAATTAAAAGTCGGACTTTAGAATATCCTTAGATATAGATATTGTTGTGCTAAGACCTTAGTCATATTATTAATAATATATTTTGTTGTTTGAGCCGTAAATAATTAGACATAAACTTATAAATAATGTAGTGCCAAGTTATATAGATACTTAAGTGCCAAAGAAAATTGTGATTTTTATCGAAATTAATTTTTACATTGCTTTGTAGAAAGATCTTTGTCATGAATTGGAAACAATGTCGCAAATAAATGTTTTGAAATATAATTCGTTTTTCTTTATCCCTTAGCTTAGCTTACCTTTGAGGAAGGTTGAATATATTTCAAGCAGTCATATAGGCACTTCCTATAATCAAAGGTAACGGTAACGCTTCGTTTATCCCAAACAGAAAAGTTAAATTTTGATCTCTTATGGGAACGGTTCATCCGTTAGCGTACCGTAGATTATAAGAATCCAGCCTATAAACAGTTAGTTCTTGGTTAGGTTCCTATAGGATTATATTGCCCTTTTTACCTTTTTGGATGTAGACTAAAAAAAAATAGTAAAACCTACGTGGTATGCAATTTGATTAGAGTCCATAAAATAAATACTTAGAGAAATATTATAATTTAGAGAAATATTTTTTTAGAGAAATATTTTAATATGCTATGGGGATGCTGTCGAAACTTTGGGTTCATGTTCATGGCGGGCTTGTTTTCCGCAATTAGCCATGAGATTAGGTCTTTTTGCGTGAGTCGGCTGACTATTCTTGCCAGCCCAGCCCCTTCCAGAAGGCGACAAGAAGTCTTCCACAGGCCTCAAAAAGCGACCTCGGTGTTCCGAGGATTTTCGTCCGTTGTAAAGCCACCCCGGTGCAATGAAGCACCAGAACTTTGGGTCCGCGGGGATCAAAATTTAAATATATTTCTCGAGCGAGTGAGACCAAAAAAAAAATAGCACGGAATTCTTTAAAAAACACCTTGTATTGCTTGCAAAATATTATAATTTATACAAAGATCTGGACCATGCACTAGATCTTTTACGATTACATAACTTATTAAAAAATTGCTTTATAATTTTCTCACTAGGTAAAATATATAAATTGAAGCTATAAAATGTTATTGCCAAATATTTCGCCTCTCTTTGGAGCGGCGTCATAGCGTGGCAGTGACTGAAGGTCTTTGTCATAAATTTTGTAAAAGTAATTTTATTTCTTTTAGCAATGCTAAAGGTAATGCACTATACAGTTTTGTATTTATATTTTTAGAAAAATATCATCATCACCTTTTATAATTTTCTCCTAATTAAAGTAATAAAAGTTAATCTATTTAAAGTTTCGGCTGCCAAATCTGTTGGCAACGTGGCCAAAGACACAAGAGCCAAGCTGACCCGACACTATACCGAAGATATCCCGGATATCAGCCTGTATGAGACTAGGATGGCCCTGAATCAGCTTAAAAACAACAAGGTGAAGACGGAATCACTTCAGAGCTTCTGAAAACAGGTGGAACCACGATACTTAAAGTCCTTCAGAAATTTTTCAACTCCGTCTTTGATTGAAGGCATAACGCCACAAGCACGGAACAGAGGCGTGATGGTGCTGTTCTTTAAGAAAGGTACACTTAAGAACTACAGACCCATCTAGCTTCTGAGCCATGTTTACAAGTTGTTTTCAAGGGTCATCACGAACCGTCTCGACCGCAGGTTGGATGACTTCCAGCTATTCGAGCAAGCCGGTTTCCGAAAAGGCTACAGTACCATAGACCACATCCATACATTGCGGCAAGTTATACAGAAGACCGAAGAGTATAACTTGCCCCTATGTTTAGCGTTTGTGGACTATGAGAAAGCTCCCGATTTGGTGGAGCCATGGGCAGTTCTTAAATCTCTCCAACGATGCCGCGTTGACTATCAGTATATACTGAAGGAAGTATTGAGTGCCTGCACAATAACACAACAATGTCGGTCCGAATACAGGAGCTGAGTATGAAGGCGATCCCTTTGAAAAGAGGAGTAAGACAGGGAGATGACATATCTCCAAAACTGTTTACTGCCTATTGGAAAACGTCTTCAAGCTTCTGAAATGGCAAGGATTCGTCATCAATATTAATGAAGAGCACATCACTCATCGTCGATTTACCGGCCATATTATGGTCATGGCAAAATCGATGGCTCAGCACAATGCTTGAAAGCTTCAATTGAGGTTCCCAACAGGTCTTATTTATTTATATTTTATTTCAATTCATTAGGTTACACCCGGTAACACTCGAACACGTCAAAATGTACAAAGGTTGCATTGTTTAAAGAGTCAATGAAAGAGTTTTTAGTAGGTAAGTGATTGTTTGGCGAGGAACAGGTTATCACAATTAATTAGAATGTGATATGAAAGTTTATAACTAAGTAGATGATTGAACTTAGGGTGAACATGGACAAGACAAAGGAAATTTGCAATGTCCATGCTGTACCCACCCCAGTATCAGTTGAATATGGCACGAGTTATAGGAAGCATTATAATCTATAGTTACATTTTTGGATGTAGAGTTAAAATGAAAACTAAACTCTACATGGTAGCCAATTTGATTAGAGTGTCTACATAAAAAATATAGTAAATATATAATCTCAATACAAAACCCCCTATTAAGGACACTGCATGAACTTTCGCACTTCACGTATTACTCGACTTCTGTTTATCGCAGAATTTAAAAAAAAAATTGTCGGTCATTGTATTAATTAATCTTTCTGTGGTGGGCTTTTTCTAATATTTTAATACAAAAATAGTTATTACCTACTCACAATAGAAATATGCTCGCGTACAAACACCAACATAAAATTAATAATTGAACTTCGACTAACCGCCAAGTTGTATAGGGAGTACGTTTGTATGAGCGTCAAGACGACTACATAGCCCTTAATCAAAGGCATAAAATTTTATGGTAATAAATGATTTTTATCCTAAAAAAATATAGGGCGATAGACTTGTTATCCAGTGCTTTATAAAAAAAATAAAAAACAAAAATAGAAGTATATAGAGCGTCTAGATTACACCATAAACCATTTATTATACGTCAGCGCGTAAACCTTAATACATAATTACGGAGTAGGTTCTATATAATATTCATATTTCGGCGCCACATTGACGCGGCTATAAAACGACTGGTTTTATGAATACCCTAAAACCATGGTATTATATAAAAGTTGTCAAAGTCGAACAATACAGAGTGACTTTGAAAAGATGTACTCTGGGTTAATATGAGGTTCTGCTGATCAAATCGACAACTTTTCCCATGAAACCATGTCTCAAATGATAAAAAAATTGTCTTCTACATAGTACAAACTATTAATATTAAAATGACAAATTTGTATGGGGAAGCCAAAAGTTTTATTCATTTGCGACACATGGTTCCATGGGAAAAGTTGTTTGATTTGATCAGCGGAACTTCATATTAGCCCAAAGTACATCCATTCAAATTCACCCTGCATGTATGGGATGCTATAAAAGTAAGAAAAAAATATAAAGCAGGAAAAAATATAATTCACTTAATTTTTTTTTAACTTCACATATATATTATTACTTCGTTTTCGGTAAGCGTGCTTTCTGACTTTTTTCTTGTTACTTTGCTCCGGCAAAGTTTTATTCGAAATTCTAGGGATTAATATGGCTCTTCAGCTTTATTATATGTATTAGAATAAATATAGACAGCGCGCGCGCAATGTAATTATTTTAATGTGATAAAAATCCTATTAACATTATAATTAAATAATATAATAGTTACATAAAAAATAAACTAAATATTCTTTATAAAATAGTTACATAAAAAATAAACTAAGAATATAAACTAAAACTAAACAAATTAGAAACTTACATTCCTCTTATTTAGAAAACATTTTTTTTTAAACTAAAGATATGAAAAGTGAAAAACTTTTATAAAGAATTAATTTCTATTTCTCTTCTTCCTCTTCTTTTATATAGTATATTTTTCTTAAATATATTACGTTGTGGCAGATTGGTTAGACAAGCACTTAGGTCCCTGGTTCAAACTCCGGTGTGTTTTTAATAATGAGTTTTTAATCAACAAAATAATGTGCATTTGTTTAACAATACCAATAGTGCCTCGGAGATCACGTTAATCTGTCGATCCCAGTTTCACTATGCCAACTTGTAAAACTGTTTATGATGGGTTATTGAATCTATCCAAAACATCGCGACGAGCTAGCTACTTGTTTGGTATATACTCATACTATCGGCTACGACGAGGTGGGATTAAAAACCCCTCCGCTGGGTGCCCTGAGGCCGTCTAGGCGATTTCGGGCACCGTGTGGCACCTTTGATGATATGATTGCTCTTAAACATTTTAATTCCTTAGTGTGCATCTGTCCTCCGATCTTTCCTGGAATTATCATGTCGCTGATGTCAGTAAACGTATTTTCTCCAGTATGCATTCGCTAAAGCGGTCTCAGTATCTTATCCCTTTTAAGTCAAAGCTCATGTTGGTCAATTCATTGCTTCACCCTATCATTGATTACGCTGATGTCTCCTACCTAACCGCCTCCTTAATATGTGCATACGTTTTGTCTTCGGCCTGCGTAAATTTGATCATGTTACCGAATACCGCAAAACAGTTAAGGTGGCTTAATATCCGGTCTCGTAGATCAGTACATCTGCTATCCTTTTTATATAATATACTATATAACCCTATACCTTCATGTTTCCTTAACACTCGTTTTCTTTTCCTTGGTGATTCGCATGATCGTCCCCTCCGTTCCTCTGTCAATAACCTTCTAAAAATCCCGTCACACGTCTCTTCCAAATATTCAGATTCGTTTACGGTGTCAGCTGCTCGCCAGTGGAATTTGCTTCTTCTGACTATAAGATCAGCCCCTTCCATCGGGGTGTTTAAACGCTTGCTTACTGCTCATTATCTGAACGCTTAAACCAGATCCTCGTGACAATTTTTGTTTGGTATGGTATGTATGTTTATGTATTACATTTATTATATACAGTATTTAAGTAGTTTAAGTATTGTTATGCATCATTGTTAAAATTATATGTATATCCTTCTATCGAAAGTTCCGCACCCTAAGCATATTTCACTCTTTCAAAGGTTAGCTGGTAGAAAATGCCTAAGGCATTAAGTTCGCTTATGTACAATTTTGTGCAATAAAGAATTTAAAATAAATAAATAAATAATTCGTAAAGAATCAAACATTTTAACTTATTATTATTTTTTTACTGATTTCTTTTTACACCTGATACCCTGGAGAGCTAATAGGTATGAATTCACCAAAACAGTGTACTAAAACCAAACTTAAAATGTAATAACAATAAGAAAATAATATTTACTTTCCAAAATTTCCTTCTCGAGAATTTTCGGCTCGAAAATTCTTATCTTTTAGGAGGCGGCTTAATTAAATTATGAAGCTAAGTAAGGCTTCGTTCACACCAAACCCATTGTCTGAGAGCAGAGTCATTGTATACGTTGTTACTTACACAACTAGAACCCGTCCCGAACTACCAAATCTTATATTAGTATTACAAAACAGTACTTCATTTATAGTGCCTCGGAGAGCACGTTAAGCTGTCGGTCCCGGTTTCACTATACCAACCTGTGAAACTGTTTATAGATGAGTTATTGAGTCTATTCAAAACATCGCGACGAGCTAGCCACTTGTTCGGTGTAGACTCATAGCATCGGGTACGATGAGGTGGGATAAATACCCCTCAGCTAGATACCCTGGGGCCGTCTAGGCGGTCTCGGGCGCCGTAAGGCACCCGTGATGATATGTATGTATGTACTTTATTTTAATTTTGATCAATAGAAATAAAGAGAAAATACAATCCGTGCTTTATTGGTCAAAATTAGCATTAAAGTAACAGTATTGCTTATTATATACGGCGATCGCGCAATAGGGAATATGCACATATATTTTATTTCATTACTTGATAGAGTAACTACATTACACCCTAAAAATAAATATTAAACATTATTAAAAGGGTAATAACACAAAACATAAAATGGTTTAAACTTTATCTGCCACTACCGCAGTAAAAAACGGTACATCACTATCCGCCATTCTGTGACGTTATTCGTGCTCAAAAAGCACGCGTCAGCATATAAGTTTTTTGTTATTGTATTTTTTTGTTAATTAATATTCGATAAGTGCTGTATAATCTCTGTGTGTCGATACACATCCGTTACTGCACCTCATAGGTTAGTCAACTGTTAGTTAAAAGGTTTATTTATCACAAATTATCGTAATAAAAAGCAATAAATACCCGAGAAAACAAAACAACTGTGTTAATAGACTACAGAACACATGTTGACGTTTGTTTGGATAAATGACGTAGGGTACACGACGACAGGTAGTTTTTGCTAATGTCAAAGCGTTTTGAAATGCGTTCCGATTCTACAAAAAAATAATTTCAAAAAACTCATTTATAAAAAAGTTTGCTAATTAAAATAAAATATATTACTTAAATATGTTCAAAGTATTATCGGAAATGCGTTCCGATTCTACAAAAAATTGGATTTCAAAAATCTCACATATAAAAAAGTTTGCTAATTAAAATAAATTATATTACTTTAATATGTTCAAAGCATAAAAGGAGGATTATGTATAACAAAAATATAATAATTGACGTTACATGCATATTTCCTATTGCGAAACATACCTACATAGTGCCTGATTGTATCGCATAAATCTAATAACTCCAGCTAATCCGACTACCCGGCCGGATTAGCTGGAGTTTAAAAAAACTAGATGCTACGCCGTAGCGAAATATGGTGCTACGATTAATTCGTAGCCAATCAGTATTAGTACCTGGAATAGTGTAGTACAGTAACTAAGATACTAGTTAGAGTGAGCACTGAACAAATTAATAATCCACCATAAAATAGTCTTATTAAAATAATTATGCTATGACAATTATAACTATTGACAGATTAATAAAACATTAAGGAAGACAAGGTTCTACGAAGGGCCATTAATTAATTCTAGTGATGATGTGAACCGTGAGCTGGTAACTATAACGCACGTAGATAAAAATAAATTCTAGGATCAAAACAATATCCTCTTGGTGAATAGGTATAGTTTTATATATGGCGGAAATAATATATACTTGAATAAAATAAAAAATCTTGAATAAAGAAAATATATTATTTTAAGTTAGGTTAAGAATTTTAATTTAAAAATACTTCTCTGAGAGTTGTATTCTTCGCTGAAGAATACCTTTTTAACCATGCATAGTTTTTTTAGGCGTATTATCAGGTAAATGCTACGAAATTAATACTAATTTCATTCATATTTAAAGTAAACTGTTAGGGCCAATTTCACCGTTCGCTATATAAATTGAATTTAATAAAACTAAGTTTCAAAATTGATCTCGGTTTATATGAATCCGTTTCACCAGCTAATTTTATTTCGCGTTTACGATAACGAAGTTTATAAACATAAACGATGCGTTTAGTATTTTCAACAAATAACGAAAACGAAGTTTATAGACATAAACGATGCGTTTAGTATTTTCAACAAATAACGAAAACGAAGTTTATAGACATAAACGATGCCTTTAGTATTTTTAAACAGATAAAAGCGACCAACGGCTGTTTTGTAACTAATTTTTATTTTTATTTTAAAAGATGTTTTATAAGATTTTTTTACATATACCTATAATAGAATATTTGGTGGCTGTGGTGAAAAGTAAATTAGAAATATAAGTATATATATAAGTTACATAAATAAGTAAATCGATTAACTTTAAAGATAATTAACTATATTTTTTATTATTTAAATTATTGCGTAGAATTTATTATATAGAAACCCTGTAAACTACGTAACACCCGCTTATATTGAGCGCCTGATAATACAAGTGTGAACATAGCCTAAGTTAAGGGTACTTCTGTACTCCATCATCGTGGTCCTATCTTAACGGTGCCTCATCCTCACTGTGTCGTGCGTAGTGGGTCTACGGGGCATCGTCATGCTGCACATAACTTTGCTTCCTTACCATTATCTGTACCTCGACTAACTTCAACAAGGCGTAACAGCTTGCCAGAGATAAGAGAAACAAAAGAAGCTTCGATGGTAAGGTGTAATGTAAAACAGTGTACAACTACTTTGCTTACAAAAGTGGGTCTTCAATGGTGAGGTATCTGTCCCTTAGGGTACCTATTTATTATAATATTTAAAGTGTTTTTGTTATTCATTTATTAAGTTGGTTATATATTTACGGGGTGAATTGGAAAGGATGTACTTTGGGCTAATATGAGATTCTACTGATCAAATCGAACAACTTTTCCCATGGAATCATATGTCGCAAATGAAAATAAATTGGTAAAATATATAAATTGAAGCTATAAAATTTTATTGCCAAATATTTCGCCTCTCTATGGAGCGGCGTCATCAGTGACAGTGACTGAAGGAACAACTTTTCCCATGGAATCATATGTCGCAAATGAAAATAAATTGGTAAAATATATAAATTGAAGCTATAAAATTTTATTGCCAAATATTTCGTAAGTGACTGAAGGTCACTGTCACTGATGACGCCGCTCCATAGAGAGGCGAAATATTTGGCAATAAAATTTTATAGCTTCAATTTATATATTTTACCAAGTAAGAAACACATCTAACACACTTTATTTGTTTCAGATAATGAAAATAAATTGGTAATTTTAACATTACTTATATACATAAAAACACCAATTATATACTTTAAAGTCACTATTTATATAATTGGTGTTTTTTGTCACAGTGGCAAAATGTTTATATTGTGTTCTATGATGAAATTAATCCCTACGTAGTTTGGTTATAAAAAGGCTATAAATATACCTAATTTTAGCTTTTTAAAATATATTTTAATTATTTAATTTGTTTAATTATTCACGCTTTTATTTACTTTTTTTCGGAATAAAAAGCAGAGTGTTTACCTCAGGCTATTCCGTAATTTGTTTGTTATTTAAAAGAATAAATATATTAATTAATTAAATATATAAGCAGGTTGAGGCGTGCAGCCCTTAACTCCATTTATTTATTTTATTTAAACACTTTATTGCACAGTAAACAAAAGTTATGTACAAAGGCGAACTTAATGCCTTAGGCATTATCTATCAGCTAACCTTAACTCTATCATTAAATGGGCATTAACAACAGCCGAGTTCACCTGTTGCCTTGAACCGTTCGGCCTTTGCCGCGATGATGGAAAGCGAGTCAACGGATTGACCCTTATTCCTTGTGAAGACGGAAACTATTTACTGTGGGATGCTGCAATTGTTGATAATTTAGCTCCATCATGTCTTTCTGGATCGTCGAGAATTGCTGGTTTTGCTGCTAAGGCCTATGCACGAAAATAATTTTATTTTATCTATTCAGTAGAAGAAAAAACAGCGGTACAATAAATATAGTAAGAACAAATAGGTATAATAACTTCAAAGGACCAATAATTGATCTAATATTTAAAAAAAATCACAGATAAGTCAAGGATAAGTCATTCATTCAATTTTGTTTCTTTTACAGTTGAGACTATAAAAGTTGGGTCCTTGGTCCATGGAAACAAAAACTTTTATTATTTCTTTAGGAAAAAACTTAGAGGAGTGACCGGGGATCCAAAATCAGGATTTCTTTTAGGACAAAAAGTATTCATAGCTATCCTACGCGGAAATGCAGCTAGTGCTATGGGCACTTTTTCAAGAAATCCTTGATTCTTCTTTATCTTTTAATTCATTTTACCAATAGTTATTAATAGGTAGTTATTTATTAGTACCGTTACGGGCGAAAATACCTTCTTATTTATTTACTATATATTCTCATAATTTACGTTCCAATATCCTTAGATAGTTGCTTAGTTAAGAATTAATTGAGTAAGTTTGGAGCGTTTCGATGCACGTAATTGCATTATTTCTTGACAAATAATCTGCAACACAACAGTTATTGTCTTTGGATTAATCCTTTCATTGTTCAAGTTATATTACTTTGAAACTTTCTGTTTAGTTCAGATTATGCCGCGGCTATAAGTTTGTGTCTTTCGTCGAAATATTTTTTTTTTAAATACATCGTTGGATCGTTGACATACATATCTTCACGGGTATCTTCGGGTCACGGCGCCAGAGACCGACTGGACGGCCCCAGGGTACCCAGTGAAGGCGTTTTAATCCCACCTCGTCGTAGCCAATGGTATGAGTCTACACCGAACAAGTGACTAGCTCGTCGCGATGTTTTGAATATACTCAATAACCCATCTATAAACAGTTTCACAAGTTGGTATAGTGAAACCGGGACCGACAGCTTAACGTGCTCTCCGAGTTGACATCTTATCAATAAATAATAGATCTATTATACAATAAGTATCGAGAGAAAACTATTTAAACATGTGATTAATTATATATATAGTTATAGTTCCTAAATAGTTCATTCGCCCTATTCCGTGAATAAAATATTTCATTTCATTTCATTTCATTTCGCCTGAGGTAAACACTCTGCTTTTTATTTCGAATAAAAGTAAATAAAATCGTGAATAATTAAACAAATTCAATTTTTTAAAGTGGCTGTATAAAAAATTGGCCATATAGTTCATTTTTCAGTATTTCTTATTTAAGTATAAATGTCAAATGGCTGAAAGAAAGTTCCGACATGGCTCGTACTAAACTTTAATGTCAATGTCACCAGGTTGGCATTACGTCAGAATTACATAATATCGATTAACGTTTAGCTTAGCGTTGTGCGCGTAAATACCCCGCTGCTAACTTGTAACTCCTTAACGCTGCGCTCGCTGGTAACTTCAAGCGTACTTTCGAATCAAAAGAAATTTAAAAAAAAACTCTACGTAATTAAATCGCTCTTCAAAGTCATAATCAAAGTCGGCCCAAATTGCTCACATTGTAACAGGTGTAAAGTTGACGTGTAAAATAAATTTCAACATTATTTATTTTAATTGTTGGAATACGGCAAGTGACGGTAAATTTATATACCTTTAATTCATTAAATAGGTTCGCGTTGCGAGTCTATTTAATTGCTGCATTATCGTCAAATAAATTGCCTGTATCGTAACCGCGCCCTGTAGAAGACTACCACCTCGACAAGAAATCGAGGATGTAGAACCGGTGAAAATAAAAAAACATTTAACATTGTTTCTATCAAATATACCTTAGAAAAGGCCTCGTCCATACTTTTGTAGCTGGTGTTAAAAAAAAAGATTGAAAATTTTAACAAAAAAAAATCCTATTTCCCAAATATCATCTTTACGAAGCCACCTGAGGGTTTCAACCAAATAGAGTATCCATAAAAGGAATTGCCATTTCAAGACACGTATTTGTACCTATTGCTTATTTGCTGACAGTAATCTTGAAGAGTCACCGATTCGGACCTCGGGACCATATCGGATTTTGGCGTCTTATGTCGGACGCTGCACAGTGGATCCAGTCCATACAGGAGTTTGGAAAAAACATTATAATAACAATAAGTAAGAATATAGTTAAAAAATATACTATCACCGGTACGAGTATTTATAAAAACTTATTGAGGCATTTAATAACACTTTAGTTATAGTAGGTTTAGTCTTTACCTTGGCAATAAAAATAAATATGCGTAAAAGAGACAAAACCTATTTTAACTAAAGTTATCTTCTAGGACTCAATAAGTTTTTAAGAACAAGGCCAAAAATGTTACATCCAGAAAGTAATTAATAAAAAAGAATATTTAAAATTTTAAATACAATAATTTATATGAAGTATTTTATCTAGAAAATACGGTTGCTAATAGATTGCTCATTTCAATAGTTAACTTGAAATGCCTTTGCGATAATGAGGTGTAAAACAGTCAGTAGTAGTCGTTTTGTCTTCGCCCCTGTCATAAACATATCTCATTTCAAAATTGTGATACACCAGTCCAATAAGTAAATTTCACGTGGAAAGTCTGCATACTTGTTGAAAATGTTACGCTGGGGCCACACTAATGGGAAACGTCAATGGGTCAAAATCAAAATTATTGTACAGTAACAAAAAAGAAACAAATATGAATAACGTTACAAATATGAATAATGTTACAAAAAAGTAACAAAAAGGAATTGTAAGGGTTTCTTCACACTATGGTAATTAAATAAAAAAATATTTAACATTATTTAATATTAATTACTCAGAAAGTATAGAAATAGCAAAACTAATAATCTTTTCTAAAAGAGCGTAAAAATTCAAAACAAAAATGCCAAGTTACCATGTATCATTACAGTTTAATGTAGCTTAACTTTTATTACCCCAAAATTTATCTAATTTAAAGCACTTTTGGAGTTATTACTTACTAACTATCATAGTCGTGTTGCAGATCATTGTGTTAAAATTAATATTTGCACTAAGATATCAATAATATTTTTTTCTTATTAATAAGAAATAATCAACTTCAATAATATTTTTGTTATCACTTAATAATAAGATAAAATAATCTTCAGTAATATCAATAACAAGTTCGATTTTAGTAATCTTAAAACAGGTAGGTAATCAATTTCAGTATAATTTTTAGTATAGTGGGCAGCATTTCACGGTATTCACTTCTGAGGCTCTGCCATGGGCTTGCGCATTGTAGAAATGTGACGTATTTATATACGTGAGCAACAACCAATATGGCCGCTTGATTTTGATTTAGAATTGAATAAAGCGGCCCTATTGGTTGTTGCTCACAACGTATACTATTTTTCTGACTTTCCGATAATTTTGCAATTTTAATAGGTATATTTACTCTTAATCCGTTAAATTTATCAGTCGAATTTCTTCAATTTTTTTTGGATCATTTTGTTTTAGTCATAGATATTTAAAATCTTATAAAATATTTAAAAAACAATGCTATTTTAAATAGCCATAAAAATATTAATCTTGTAAAATTAATATTATTTTTTACGTTCATTAACCTAATGTGAAATAGCCTTTATTTCATTTTGGTTACATCATTTTTGTACCGTAACAAAAAAACGTAACGATTTGCTACAAAAAGGAAAACAAATTACATGTTTAAAATATAACCCTTAGCGATAAAGATACAAATAAACTTCTAAGATTAAAATAATAATCAGTTTCAAATGTATTATAAACAGTATTTTACACAGTATAGTAATAGTTTATCATTTACTTATCGTAACATATACAGGCTAAATAAGAAAAAGGAATATATATTTGTTTAAATAAATGAACACGTAAAAAAACACACGTGTCGCACAACCATTTCACGCCATCAAAATGGCTGACTGCGGCCGCAAGACGAATGCTATTGGTGGTCCTTATATTAAAATATTGCAAGCCCAAAAATTTAGAAATCTGCTAAAATTAATATTACAAAAGGGAATAACCAAAATGAAAAATAATGTGGACACGTGTTAAATTGTAAATAATTAATTTATCTCTGTGTTAATTTTATTGATTTTATAAGAATTACGTGGTAATAATCATAATTCAGTTAGATAAATTTAGAATTATCAAAAATTAAATAGATTTTTTTTTTAAATTACTTTTTTGTAACACACGTGTGACTGGAGACATAATTATTTGTATGAACCAAGTACGATGACGTGTATATAGCAAAACAGTTTTTTAAATACTTACCGGTATAATTTCTTTGTTTATGAATACTAGAGGTATTAATTTGGAAAACCTATATTTAAAATATATAAATCTTATTTAAAAAATATTATCCATTTCAACGCTATTCACAAGGACGTTTTGAGATGTAAAAATGTACAAAAATTTTGAATATGACCCCAATACTCATCATCGCGATAATTATTACGTTAATTTTTAACGCCATAAATTAAGTGAGTGCCGTTCTCAAATTTTCGCGTTAAGGCGTGGCTACACTAACGTTTGACGACCAACGGCTGCGTTTCCCGTTAGTGTGCCTCCAAAAAATAATTTATTTATACATAAAACTATCGCTAATATAAAAGAACTAAAATTTTACAAACATACTTTAGTTAGTACCATAGTACAAATAACATATATCTATACAATTATATATTTAAAAGTAGGTACTTAAGTGAGACCTACTCTTGAATATATATGTAGAGGTATATGTTACTTGCTTCTTAATAAATATTCAATAGATGTGATAGCGATGTTTAAAAAAAAACGTAAATTAATATTATTTTTTTGCACTCTTTGTCGATCCACTGTGCACGTCTATATAGGACCTTACGCCCTAGAGACCAAACCGTGCGTAGATGAATGTTTGAAGCGAATTTAAACTCTACTGCTCTAAAAATAAGGTTTCTAATAATAAAAACACAAATAAAGATGTTTTCTTGAAAAAGGGCTGGGCAATCATTGGACAGCTATTTAGAAAAGCATATAGTGATACTTGTAATTTACAGAAAACGTGAATGGAAATAATTTTGGAGTATTTATGGCACCATTTTTATTTTTAACTAGGTTTACCTATTTATTTTTATTTCATTTTAGTCTGTGGGTTCACCGGTTTTCAGGAGATTACTGCATCGATTTATTTTCGAGGTGATAGTCTCCGTTCAGGTGGGCAATTCTCGCGCTTTCGACATTTATCTCGATTCGAGATTTTTAAACGAAAAATTACTAAATATGTCATTTTTCGTTCAATATTTATATATTTATTAATTAATATTTATTATTTATTTCATTTAATGTTCGATATTTTTGAATAATAAATTACATATTTAGTCATTTTTCGTTTAAAAATCTCGAATCGAGATAAATGTCGAAAGCGCGAGAATTGCCTACCAGGGTGCGGTTACGAATTGGCGATAAGTATATTAAAATATACCCGTAATGCATTTCGGAATCGCATTTAGCCGGCATAAAGGGAGCAATCAATGTTCTGTTTTATGTCCTTTTTTTGCATTTTGTTTATTTTTTTGTGCCATCACACCTTGTGGCCGCCTATACAGTCTAATGGTACCCGTTTTTAACTTTAATCGTTACATTTACAGAGAGTTTATTTTGGTGCCACTCAGCCTTAGATGTTTATATGGTTTACTTCACTCTCTTCGGACACCGTACCCAATTTCATCAGGGTTAACTCCTTCAGATCCTTCTTTGAAGCAACTTTATACCTTTTATACTTCTAGCTGTGCTCGCGACTTCATCCGCGTGGAATAGTTATTTTTTTATCGTACAAACTTTTATCCTATTTTATCCCCTTGGGGGTAGAATTTATCAAAATCCATTCTTAGCGGATGCCTACGTCACAACATCTACCTGCATGCCAAATTTCAGCCCGATCCGTCAAGTGGTTTGGGCTGTGCGTTGATAGATCACTATGTCAGTCAGTCAGTCACCTTTGAGTTATATATATTTAGATATTCTCTTTATTTACCTATAGAATATAACATTCCTGTAAAGCTATATAAACTCAAAACGGTGAGGATTAATCGCGGTTTCACTCGTTTTATATTAAATTAATACATCACACTTCCATCGTGTGTCCCTCTATCGATCTCTATTTCCAATCTCTTGTTCCTTCGATTTGTTCTATTCCCTTCACAAATGTCATAAATAATCAAATAAAATAACTAACATTTAAATGGCCAGTAGTAGCCTTACTCTACAATAGAGAAGGTTACAGTACTACTGGCAAAAATAGCAGATTCTGTTATAGGCTTTCAATCCTTTTTTTTTGTATTTTATTTGTCTGTACCATAACACCTTATGGCCTATACAGCCTTATGGTATCCAGCGGTGTAGCTGTATGCCCACCTAGTTTTTACCGACGGTATTTTGAGACTACACCGAACAAGTTCTCTTCGCAGTGTTTTGGATACACTCAATAACTTATCTAAGTATAAACAGCTTCACAATTTGGTATAGTGAAACTGAGACCGACAGCTCGTGCTCTCCGCAGGCATTACAGACTATGTTATCAAACAATGTACCTAAAATTTAGTGTTTTTAAGGCTGAGTGGCACCAAAGTGTCCGTTAAAGTAACTGTAACGTTTAAAGTTAAAAATGGCGTCGAATGTACCAGCTTTCATTCGACTTTCAAAATAAAACCGGTACATTCGAAGTTATTTTTAATTTTAATCGTTACAATAGGCTATTTGACTAGATAGAAAATATACTATAAATTGTGGTCATCCTATCAGACAAAGGTGTAAAAAACATATTTCACTTTATTTTAAAGTAAATTGTGTATATCTTTTGTAGATTACACGAAAAAAAATTGAATATTTTTTACAATTTTATTTATAACAAAAACATCTTTGAATGGTTGATGACTGGTGACGTCACACGCAAGTAAACAAAACAATACACAGATTATAAATCATGTGGATGAAATAGAATAGAGTAAAATATATAGGAGATTATTTAATCTGTGCTTGTTTGTTTACTTGCGTGTGACGTCACACTTGACATAAACTGCGTTTTTAGCGCCATTGTGGAAATTCAATAATTTTATTAATAAAAGAGTAGACATCCCGGAAATATCAATGTAGTGTGATTATTATGTAATGGAGAATCATATAAAACGGGTTTCAAAAAGGAGTCAAATACCCTATTACTTAAACGGACACTTTGGTGCAACTAAGACTAAGTTAGTTCTAATCAACTCGGCATTGCACATAATTATATCACTTTCACTTTGATATAGATATTAATATACTTTTCACTTCTCATGCACGGCTGCACAAAATCGAATTTTGTGCAGAAGTGCATTAGCGTATCTAGTCATAAATATATCTATATTAAGGCAAATAAAATGAGTCATACAGCTAAACACAATAAGAAGTTCATAGATAGAATTTGTTATTTTATAATATTTACTTAAATTTTTCATGGGAAAAGTTTTTCGATTTGATCGACAGAACCTCATATTAGCCCAAAGTACATCCTTTCAAATAAAAATAATCCCTGCATTTTGTGATTAAAGGCTCAAACTTGGCACAGTTATTCCTTGGGTAGTATTGAGTAGATTTCGCCCGGTAGCCATCGGTAGCCACCGCGCGGGTGGCGAGGAGAAGGGGGGGAAGTTTGACTCCGCCGCGCTCCACTGTGAGCGCTATTGTGCTAAAACTAATGCTATAATGAGAAGTTTGGTATCGTTTTCGGATAATTTAAGGATGAATAATTCATTTCCATTATAAAAACAATACTCATATAGATAAAATAAAATTATTGAACAAAATAACAAAATCATGAACTATTGTTTTTTACATCAACGTCGTTTTTAAAAAGCCGGTGCACCCAAAACGAGTCACTGTTTGGTGCGGATTTTGGTCCAGAGGTATAATTGGGCCATTTTTCTTCGAAAATGAGCAAGGAGTGGCCGTTACAGTCAATGGCGATCGTTATCGGGCCATGTTGAACGAATTTTTGTTCACAGAAATTGAAAAGGAGGATATTGGCAACATTTGGTTTCAACAGGATGGCGCTACGTGCCACACAGCCGACGCTACACTTGATGTTTTGCGCCGTGTTTTTAAAATCGCATTATCAGCCGCAGAGCTGATGTCGTTTGGCCAACTCGGAGCTGCGATTTGACACCGTTGGACTATTATTTGTGGGGTGCCGTCAAAGATAAGTGTTACGCCGACAATCCAGAGACAATTGATGCCTTAAAGGACAATATTCGTGAAGCCATTGGTGAAATACAGCTGCACACAATCGATAATGTACTTAAAAATTGGACCGATCGTGTAGGCTACTGCATGGCCAGCCGAGGCAGCCATTCGAATGAAATTATTTTCCATCATTAACCAGAAGGATTGTACTTTCAAATAAAAAAAGAAATTTGAAAAAATATTCAGCAGTTTTTTTTTATAGCATTTTCAACAAAAAAAAGTTATTTGGCGGACCCATTATAAAACGCTAAATTTTATCAGAACTGTACCGGCTGGTTGTTGTCTCAGTGTTGATTGAAAGCACAAGTCTTTTGAAATCATCTCTATACTCGGGATACAGTAGCCTGGCTCAAGTGAAGCTGGGCAGCTACTGCTCTCTGACTGGCCCTTGTTGCAAAATAGCAGCATCTTGAGCGACTTCTTCAGGTATGTATCCATGGTTTCGTGAAACAATTATTGCATTTCGGATATCTACTTTTGTTAAGCGACTAATAGTTACGAGGGTTTTATACGGTCATCGTGTCAACTCTGTAGCAATGCTCTTGTCGTTTTTAAAGAAAAACATAATACATACATGACAATCGTTTTTCTTCCAACCCCCCTGTGCAATAATTTATGAGTGGCGCCTATACGCCACTCATAAATTATTTATGTAACTGAAGTCTTGATTCCATCTCAGAGGCTATTCAGAGATCTTTTAGGAGAGATGCAATTAGATTATTACGAGAGTTTGTACAAGACTGATGGTAGCATCATTATTTAAAAATAAAAGTTGTGTTGAAGTCGTGTACAAGAAAATGCCACGTTAGATGAGGTTAAGTATCTGTCAAAAATCCAAGCTTCCTTGACATTACTAAATTGGCTGTTGGTCTAATATCATTAATAAAATATTCTACAACTAAATCTAAAGATGGTGTTATTTCTTTGAAAGAATTTGAAACACATGGCTGAACCTATTTTCTGCCTTGATGAACGTCCTAGGTCGTATAATGTAAACTTAGTATTTCATATGCCTTCACACAGATAATTGTATTTTGATGGTTTTGTTCTCATGCCTTTGAACCATACGGAGTCAACTTCCCCCCCTTCCCCTCGCCACCCGCGCGGTGGCTACCGGTAGCTATACAGGGCGAAATCTAGTCAATACTACTACTACCCAAGGAATAACTGTGCCAAGTTTGAGCCTTTAATCACAAAATGTACATCGCACTAAATACCCCACTATGGGGTCGATCAATTCATTGTAATTTAATAATATAGATCGCTCCCACTTTGCCGGCTAAATGATGCGGTTACGAAATGGGCGGCGACATGGACCTTTTTGCATTACAAGTATATTTTAATATCCTCCCTGCTTTATCCTCAAATCAATCACCCGTTACGTAACCGCCCCATGAAAGGACCCCTCGATAAGAAATCGATGCAGTAGTCTCCAAAAACTGGTTAACCCACAGGCGGAAACCGAAACATGACTAGGTCACTTGACGATTTTTGCATCTGTATGGGCAGTGCTAACGAGTCCGGTTTGCTAGCGAAGATATTAGTGTAAACTTTTAATAAAATCCTATCTTCTTAAAGTGATTCTCTTAGACAAAGAATCAAAAACCGCCTCTATTTACTATTGGTTGCATCTTTGGCGTTGTATCCGGAGATCGTGGATTCGATTCCCACCCAAGGAGAAATAAATAGTACGTTTTTCTATACAGTTTGTCATAGTCTGGGTCAAAGAGTACTTTGTTATACTATAAGTCTGGGTGTTTATTGAATATAATATGTAATATTACAAGCCTAGAGCTTAGTTTGTGAAGAGCAATATGTGTAAATTGTTTTACATATTATTAATATTATTATTATTACTACGACTAATAGAAAAATACACTCAAATATTTAAGCTTTCAACTATCAAAAAAAAAAACAAGTCACTATATAAATTCCAGTGACCGAGATAAAAATCCCTTGCATCGCAATCAGTCGCCAATAACATCACGACGATTCCTCGCAAAATAAGTTGCCAGTAATAAAAAATATCGCATGCAATCATATTTTATCGGAAAAGCCATTTTTCCTGAAACTCTGCGCCATCCGCCTTGGTTTTGCTGAAATTCCCTCCAGCTACAAGCCCTCATATCAAACTCAACATCTTTTGACTTTATTGTAACTGCATTAAAGTATATAATTAATGCAGTATTATTAATGTAGTGTATAAAAGAATGTGTAATTCGACTCGTCATACATAAAATGGCTTGTTAACAATAACTTCGGGTTGAGACTGGAACGTAAGTACTGACTTTTTTATTACATTTTTTCACAATATACCTACTATGTAAACAAAGATTTTTTTTATTTTTTTATTGGAGAACCACGTGTGACGTTGTTCCTACCTGATGGTAAGCAGACCTACAAAGTTCATGAATGGGGTCGATCAGTACGTTGTTGTTTAACAACATTGATCGCTCCCACTATTCCGGCCAAATTATACGACTACGAAACTGGTGGACGAGCGACATTTTAATTGATGATAAAGACGCTTCTCAATCGCACCCTGAAAGGAGACTACCACCTCGACAAGAAATCTATGCATTAGTTTTCTGAAAACCAGTGAACCCACAGACTTAAAACCGACACATGACTAGGTCACTTAACGGTGTTACCTATTGTGATCATGGTGAATTATTATTAAATTATTTTTGGTGTGTTTGGTGAATGTACTTAGTTGTATTTTAAAACGAAAACAAAAAAACCATAGAACAAACCATAAAAAAAACCAACGAGACGCGATATGTATAGTTATCTATATTTTTTTTAAATAATACGTTTACGTATGTATGTATAATACAGCTTCTATAATTACAATTTATTGTAATAAACTCAAAAAATATAAAATAGTAATAAAAATTTAAACAAATAAAGAATTATTACAATAGCACTAATTAAAAAAATTAATGAAATTTAATCCACTAAGTGTAAACCCCGTCCCAGCCCGAAGGTACCCATGAAGCGTCTTATCTTGAATTTTAATTATATTTAAAATTTAATGAGTGGCTTTTACGTGATGCGAGACGACAAATAAACAAAAAAAAAATCTTTTCTATTGATTATTTCTCACGTCTTTCTGTTTCGGAAGACGTGAAAAACTAAATACAGACGGTACAGATACGGAAGTCTGTTATATTATTATATGTAGAAAATCTATAGATAAATCCGGAGGTCGTGGGTTCGATTCCCACCCATGGCAAAAAAATATTAGTACGTTTTTTCTGTATAGTTTGTCAAGGTCTGGGTGTTTATAAAATATAATATGTATTACATCGTTGTTTCTGGTACACATAGTACAAGCCTAGAGCTTAGTTTGTGACCAGGAGCAATATGTGTAATTTGTCCTACATATTATTATTATTATTAAAACAATTTATATATATATTAATTTATGGCCTTATTTGTAAAAAAACTTATTGAGGCCTTGAAGAACACTTTAGTTATAGATGGTTTTGTCTCATTTACGCTTATAAATTTTTGTTGTTAAAAAGAGAGACAAAACCTTCTACGAGTATAACTAAAGTGTTCGTCAAGGACTCACTAAGTATTTATGAATACCAATGTTAATGTTTTAAAATTCCTTCGACTTCGTTTTAACAATTATATTTTGCCAATCATTCGTTGCCAGGAATGAAAAAACAAATATAAGTATAAAATTGCCATTATAATAAATTAAGTTACCTACGCCTTTATTCCCCTTTAGGTAAATATTTATCTAAAACAACCTAAGATGATAAAATTTCCTTAATAATCCAATTATGTCCTTCATAACAGCCCCCTAGGCCGTTCTATGTATTAAAATTTATGACGACAAACCTAGCACGTGCCTCCGGTATGCTTTCCAAATTACAACACAAGCAATAATTCAATCAAACGCGGCTTAACCTGGCTCTGTTCGTGTTTATTAAACACCCGAGTCTTTATCAGCAACTATAAAGCCGTGTACTCACTGAGAGCAAAATGACAATATTTGCGTAAGACACATCTCTATAAACCATGGAATTATATAAGGGAAGTGTCCTAATGCCTAAATCAGAAGAATTTATTAATTTAAAATTCTGTATTGCACTAAAAGGTTTGTACAAAGGCGAGCTTAATGCCTTAGGCATTATCTACCAGCTAACCTTTAGGAAAGTGAGAATTGTAATATAGGGTGCACAGATTAGTGTAAAGAGAAATCAATATATAAAGTGCATAGATACAACTAAATATATATAATATTATGAATAAGAAGAAATGTTCTGTTTTCACGTTTGATAAGGCTGTTTAGACCTTTTCTATTGTATTGTGGATGTGACTTTGTATCTACCTAATTGTACGCAGGCCTACAAAATCCTACAACATCGATTGCTCCCACTGTGCCGGATAAATGATGCGGTTACGTAGGTATGTTGTACATGTCTTTAGTTAGATCTATGTAAAGATGTCAACTAAAATACATATAAAAACTACATATAATAAGTATTTTAAAAAAATACATGTAGTGAAAAAAATACTAGTTCAGTGAGTATGAGCCTTAAGAAACGAAACGTTCTTGAATTTATAATGAGATGGACACTAGTTGTAGTAATAATTGAGGTAAAATAAGTGGTTTTAATAAAAAGAAACCTGGATGAAACTTGAAAGAAATGGAATTTATAATTTTGAAAATTTTGTGTGTGATTATGTGTTTACATAGTACATTGTGTAGAGACGAGGAAAAAATAATGAAAGGTTAGCTCTATTATTGATTTTAGTTTTATTATGTAAAATAAATTAAGAAGGGAAGCAGTGAAATTATAACCAAAACTAAGTAATACAAAAAATAACATATTTGCTTAGAGAAAGTTTATATTAAACGGTTGTCAGGAGCACCTGCATTGATTTCTTATCGAAGTTTCCTTTAAGGTGCGGTCACGAAACTGGTAGTTCATTTGACGATATAAAATGGCGAATATAAAAGTAGGCTCACAATGTCACGGGAGCGATCAACGCTGTGTTCAACAATAGTGTATTTGAGCTCATTAGTGAACTTTTTAGGTCTTTATGATCAGGTAGACAAAATTCCATGCCGTGCTCCAATAAAAAAATGTTTTAATAATATTACGGGAAAAAAAACAACGAAGGAAAAATCCAGGTCAAAAAAAAAAAAAAATATATACTACACGTTACACTTAATAAATATTTTTTACTCCTGTATTTATGATTATGACTCTATTAATAATATAATTTGCAATAATAAAGATTAAAAATAATTTTCTTTACTTAATTTTCATATCGATGATATACGAGGTTTGAAAGATTATACTTTGGGCTAATATGAGGATCTACTGATTAAATCGAACAACTTTTCTCATGGAACCTTGTCTTGCAAATAAAAAAAACTTTCCCATGCCAATTGGTTATTTTAACATAACATTAACTAGTTTGTATGGAGAAGGCATGAAGGCATACATGGAAAAAGTTGTTCAATTTGATCAGTAGAACCTCATATTAGCTCAAAGTACAAACTTTCAAAGTCATCATGTATATGGTGATATAATGACCGCCTCCGTAGACTAGTGGTTGCGCCTTTGGCATTGTATCCGGGGTCGTGGGTTCGATTCCCACCCATGGCAAAAAAAGATTAGTACAGTTTGTCATGGTCGGGGTGTTTATAAAATATTAATATGTTATCATAGTTTCTGGCACACACAGTACAAGCCTAGAGCTTAGTTTGTGACCAGAGCAATATATGTAAAATTGTCCTACATATTATTATTATTATATATTAATTTATACCTAATAAAAAGAGCTATGAGCACATAGTTTCATAATAAAACATTTTATGTACTCATAAAAAAAAAAATTTCAAATATTTTCACAAAACTTTTCAAGCATCTTCATGTAAACTTAAATCGAATTTAAAATAAGTGTGGCCAATTCTCACGAGCTCCAACTTACTTATACTGCAATCTATTATCAAAATTTATGTGTTCTTAAAGAGCAGAAACCAAGTCCGTAGTATTATTGCATTGTCTGCTAGGCGATCGCCAAGTCCCCAGGGCGCTGTAATGGGCCAGTGAAAACGTGTGGAAAAAGTCACATGAAAGTCTAGGGTCTAACTAGATTTAGTGCCGCCTACCCTAAAGTATATTGATAAAGTTTTACAGTTCTTTCAGTTTGGCTTTCCCGAAAAAACGTTTTTTTGACATAGGTATACTTTTTTAGCTCTATGAAGTAGATATATGAAAAAAATACGTTTCGTAAAAGTGAGTGGTCCAGCTTTAATTAGAATAAATAGAGTTTATTCCTTTTACGGGTAAGAGGGAGTAAGAGACATAGATGACGAAAAATACAACAAAAAAAATTACAAAAATGAAGAAACAAATTAATATAGTCTTTACTGCCGACAAACTATTTATATAGTTTGGCAGAGAAATACTTGTACAATTCTGTTTTTTTTGTTGGTTAAATAAATAAAAATAAAAAAAAATAAAAAACACCAAATAATTTATATTTTAGCAGAATAAAAATACGAGTAATAATCTTTAAACTGCGATTCGATTGGCGATTTCGTTTTTCTTTCGGAAAATATACTTCAATCACATTAAATCACCTCTTTCGGTATGGGAATATATTTATATTTAAAAATAACAAACTTGTAATCATTTCTAGTTTTTTTTTACAAGTGAACAGAAATTTGAAACACATTTTTTTACTTTCAGTGTCACTATCCGTATAGTACAAGTCTCCAAATCTCTTCCACTCTTATACTAAACGATTGAGGCCTTGCCTAAAGGAATGTTATTAGCTTTATACAACAATTATAAACAATTAAAAAAAGCATTTTTAGTAGAAATTTATACCTAGGTACCTACTATTAAAAAAATAGATTCCTTAAGTGATACTGAATGCATAAAATGGAACTGCCACTGGTAAGAAAAGCACCAGTAGGTATGTATATACCGCCGCCGTAGATTAAAGGTTGCGCCTTTCGATATATCCGAAAGGTCGTGGGTACGATTCCTACTCATGACAAGAATTTTTTAGTAGGTAGGTACCTTTTTTTTTCTTATAGTTCTCCATGGTTTGGGTGTTTTTAAAATATAACCTGTATTGGTATCGTTGTTTCTAGTACATATAGAACTTAGTTATGACCAAAAAAAAATCTTTACTTTTTTTTTTTTAATTAAGGTTGCTACTGGCCCAACGAAGTATACGAGCCATGTTTCGGGGGATGTGCTGAGGTGAGCTGCGACAACCCCCGCCACCATATGCGTCCCTGCTACCCTTACTGTGAGCCCGGGTGCGTTTGCGGCCACCCCTTCGTACGCGACGACAGAACGCATCAATGCGTTTTACCCCACCAGTGCACTGCGTGAGTATAATATTTATTGGTAAAGTTTTTTTAGCACAGGAAAACTTTTATGCCAATTGTTTCAATTGTTTAAAAGTACTTAGTTATGATACTTATTTTTATAGGCTATGTTTATTTCGATATACCGTTAGAATGTCAAAATAACGAAATATTTTATTGACAATGGCTACGACACAGAACTAAACTATTCTGTGTCGTAGCCATTGTCAATAAAGAATTTCGTTATTTTGACATTCTAACGGTTTTAGTAATACATGAGAATAAAGTGTATGAATTTTCGTTTTTTAGTTTTTAATATTTTTTTTATAGTTTTCGTTATTTCGACAAGCTAACGTTAGCGTTAAAAATAAAACTAAGTTTTAACAAACGATATAATAAATATATAATATTTTATAAACACCTAGACTATGACAAACTGTACAGAAAACGTACTGATATTTTTTTGCCATGGGTGGGAATCGAACCCACGCCACGACCAAATGCTTGTACTATACAAATTGCAAATAAAATATACTAAGTACAATAAGTACCCACCGGATTTGTATAATTAATACTTTGGCATAGAGGGTATAGCGTCAGCAACAATAAAAATGTTTCATGGTAAAGTTCTTTACCTCATCAAAATCTCAAAAATATTTTGAAAACTCCAAATATGAAAAGCTTCCACTCTTCAGGAATATATTATGCGCCTAAAATCGTATGTAAACACAAACATGTTTACGTCTGATATTATTAAGTATTCACAAATAGATTCAGGGATCATCAATTGCCAATAACAGTTTTTTAGGCACAAAAATCTTATAAGTTTAAATAAGATTTTTTTCATCTGTTTTCAGAACACAAATGGGAATTCCAGTCCCTACAAAGAAAACAGCAAAACCGCCATCACAACCTAAATATAATAGAGTAATGAAAAAAGACATTGTTGATGAAGCCAAAGTTCCAATCGTAGAATTTTCTGACAACGAATCTAACAGACCAGCAGACTACAAGAAAGGTCAAGAAATGTCCAGAATGGGAAATTACTTTAATATAGTTATAGCACCACCTCCAATCAAGTCATTACAATCTAGAAAAATGATGATGAAAAATAATTAATTGAAATAGACGCATTTCATTATATAAAATTAATTAATAAAGTCGTTTTAATTTATTCTCAAAACTCCTACGAAACTCAACAAATTATGGGGGCCATCATGTAAATGCCTCCCTTTTATTTACACAGTTTTACAGCTCAACATATCTAAGTTTTACATTCAAAAAATAATTTGGTACGTTTAGAATCAAATCTTTTCATTGAGAAACTAGGAAAAAAATTGGTAGCTAAGTTTCTGGAGATAGTCGATCTAAAAATTATAAAACAAAAAAAACTATTGCAATGCAACGTTAGAGCCAGTGTTCCCGATACTTTTAATCCAAGTGGTTTTCGGTGGTAATATTTTATTTATTATAATTATTTTGTACTATTTTCTTTAATTTAATTTATTTATTAATATATATATTATAATTTGGTACTTGTAGTATATTTTCGTACTGAAAATCAAATGAAAGTTATGCAAATAAATTGAAGAATATTTTATATATTTTTTACATTACCCATCTAATAAAGAAACCTTAGTATAAAAAGAATAAAAGTTTTATTTGAAATTTGTAGTTGGGTATTTTTGTTTCACAAACATCCTTCCCCTTATCGGTTTCGCGAACAAGTTTGTCAGCATTCTTTGTTGCTTACTTTCAAAAGGTAATGTTGACTCAATACAACGATGCGAAACTTGCTGCTGCTAGCTTTACTTTTCTGTAAGAAAAATATATAAAGAAAAATAAATCATTTCTTGGGTTTCATAAGTATGTAAATATTAATCACTGTAACATTTTAGATAATATAGTAGGATGGACTAACGGAAATGATAATGACAAAGAATATGATGAATATATCAATAAAAGGCATTCTGTTATGGATGAACGGAGAAATAGAAGAAAAAAAGTATTATTAAAAGAAGAAGAAAATAAAGATTTTAATATTAGAACCAATGACTTTTATAATAACCATTACCTAGATGATGGAGATCGTAAAAATATTGACAAAGATATTGATGGTACTGATTCTGGGTATAAAGCACATAGACGTTATGAAGGCATTGACGACCTTCCATATCCACCACCTAAAAGTGGTGAAGTAAATGACAATGAATATAATAGACAAATAAGAAAAAGGTTTGTAGCTTCTTATTTTTAAAATAATATGACATAAAAGTATAATAACGATTAATGATTTATATTTCAGTGATACAGATATGAAAGGAAGTCAAAGATTAAATTGCGATCGTGTCCATGAAAGGTTGGTAATATTTAAGTAAATTCTCGTAGACATGTATGAGTTTAATGTTATATTATACGATACAGATATGAGAGTTGTTTCGCCGGTTGCGCCGCAGTAACGTGCGACAATCCCCGGGAGAGACTTCGTCCGTGCTATCCTTTCTGCGAACAAGGTTGCATATGTGTACCACCTTACGTCCGTGATGACAGAACTCATAAATGCGTTATGCCTGAAAATTGCACCAAGTAATATTTTGTTGTTTACCTATATTTATACTTAGTTTTTGTTATTTTGTAGTAATAAAAATGAAAAATGAAATTTGTCCTTTTCAGGGGTCTTAAAGGTATTCCGGATCTAAGTGGAGATAATTAAACGTTTAAATTTAAAATTATGACCTTTTATTTTATCTACCTACCTAAAATTTCAAATTCAAAATCTAGTTAAAAATAAAAGAAGACAAATAAAACCAAAAGGTATAGCATTGAATTGCAAAGTGGATTACATTGAATAAACCAAAACATCCTCTTATCGAGATAAAAAAAATGTGGCAAATAGTTCTTTGTCTAAACATTGTTAACGATAATTCAGCTACTATGAGTATGCAAAAGTACTTTATTCCACATTAATCGTTTTAGTATTAACAATATGTCATTATATCACATTTATTTCTCATGTTGATTGTAATATTATTAGTGTTGAAGTGGGGTGTCAGTGATGCCGGGCACGCGCAGTATGGTAGGTATATTATTATGTTTATATCGTTGATTGATCGGTTCGTAACACACGTGTTCCGGAAATAGAAACAGAGTGTTTGATTAGTTTTGGAAATACTTTCTTAACCTATTTCATTTTTGTTTACTATTTTTATATCCTGAGATTGTGTGGAAAGAATGACAACCTAAAAAATCGCACACTTAGACTAATCTTTGTATTGAACACTTTGTGAATAGCTGTTAAGGTTTACGAAATAAATACGTTGACTTTGTCGTAAAGGCATAAAAAAAATATTTTTATCACAGAATGTGGACCTCACGGAAGATTTGAATACTGTATAGATGATATTCCTGGTTGTGTAATAGGATGTTACTGTCATCCAGGCTACTACTTTGATACTGAATCTAAAATATGTGAACCCAAGTATGTATTTTTTTATCAATTAATTATAGGTACACTAAAGTATTTTTTATGTAACTTAACATTTAAACAATTGCAGTACCAAATTAACTAAAGGATATAGAAGAAGGGAAGATTCAATAGAGGTTTTTAATCTACCGATTGTTACAACTACACCACAACAAATTAAAGAAGTTAAATCAAATACTGATATAATTGGAGATAAAGTTAATCGAATAACACATTCGGTCGATGAACTTAGTGATTGGTTATATAATGAATTTTTTCAAGCTATTGAAAACCAAGTTGTAAATAATACTGACAAAAATGTCGAAATAATAAATGGTCGAAGAAAAGCTAACACTAAACTAAACCATCCAAAGAAAAAAAAGAAACTAAGAAGTAATAAAAGAAAGAAAAACAAAAAAATGCAAATTACAGAAAATGACAGTATATTTGATTCTAGTTCTAGTAGCAGTTCTGCTGAATCTGATAGCGATGAGTCAGATAATAGTAGTGATGATTCTTATGAAAAAAATAGATCTGAAAATCATCCCGGCCAAAGAAAGATCGTAATGATTCATAAAAGGCCTAAGACATCCCTTCCATCTCTACCATCATTTTTATTTGTTCCTCCTGGGGGAGGAACTGATTATTATCCTCCAGTACAAATACCAGCACCTATTTATCCACCCCCTGTCTTACCCTTACCACCAATGCTAAATCCATTTGCTCCATCAGGTATTTATAATCCTTAAAAAATATGTAGAGCACATTATTCTTGAGTATATTTACCATTTATGTTATTTACATATATATTTATTCGGTGAAATAATATTTTTTAACTTTCAGTAATAGTTATCGATGCGAGTAATTCCAATCATACTTCCCAAGTACCAGTAGAACATAATAACACCGAAAAACCTGTTGAGCCTAAAAGTGAAAAACCAGTTAAACATCATACAACAGAACTACCTTTCACTACATATACGTTTATAACAAATGAATCGGCACAAAATATATCTAAAGAAATAAACAATGAAGAAACCACTGTAGCTTCGAATATAGAGTAAGAAATTGTCTATTATTGTAGGTATTTTCTTCAAATATATATTTGCCTTTAAATATTTTACATTAAATGTAAAATAATTTTAAAACAAAAAGACATTTGTTTTAAAATAATTCTAAAACAAATGTATAAGATTTTATATACGTACAGAAAGGTTTAGGACTGAATCTACTATTTTTTATAGGAATAATGAAGATCAATTGAGAAAAGGATCGTCAAAGGGCAAAGAAAATTCGGTAAATATATACGTAATAACTATTATATTATAGTAATTTAAATACATTTATCTAATAAATAAAACAAATAAGATCTTAAGAGAATACCTATATTTATTGATTAAAAAATATTTAATATAATATGTATTAAATCGTAGTTTCAAGATACACTTAGTTACAAGCTTTTAGTTTCTGACCAGATCAATATGTGTAAAATTGTCCTACATATGATTTATTATTTTATTTTATTTCATATAACGTGAAAAATAATACAATTGTTCGACTTTTACAGTCTCACAAAAGGAACAAAACAAGAAAACAACCTGAAAACAATAAACTTAAACCACCAATTACTCAAACAATAAATGCTATACCTTTTGATTCTGAAGAAGGATTGCCTATGATTGATGAAGATATGATGGTAAAAAAATAATTATATCGACGATCTATAATCTATAAAAATATTGAAGGAACTTACCTCAATAACTGTATTTATTGATTAATAAATACAGTTATTAATAGGCAGCTTTTTCTTGCAAAGAATCAGCCTTGCTATTCAGCGAGGAAATGCTGCCAGCATCTTAGGCACCATGCCCATGGGATTTGGAGGAAATTTATAATTTATAGTTTTATTTTGTAGTTAGATTTTATTTTTAATTAAGTTTTTTTAAGTATTATGTTTTTTTCATTTAATTGTATCTAATAAATAAATAAATTTAATATAATATTTAAATAATATGTATTAAATCGTGATTTTTTTTGGTACACATAGTGCAAGTCACAAACTAAGCTCTAGATTGTGACCAGATCAAAATATGTAAAATTGACCTACATATTATTTATTTATTTTATTTTTATTGATATAACTTAAAAAATAATACTTATACCTTTGTTTGACTTTTACAGTCCCACAGAAGGAACAAAACAAGAAAACAATCAGAAAAAAATAAACTTAAACCACCAATTCCTCAAACAATGAATGCTATACCTTTTGTTTCTGAAGAAGGATTGCCTGTTATCGATGAAGATATGATGGTACAAAATGAATTATATCGACGATCTATTAATCCATATAAAAATATTGAAGGAACTGAATCCAACAAAGTAAACGTAAAATATTTAGTGCAATTTATTCGAAAAAACAACGAAAACAACAATAATAAACCTTTTATGTTCGAAAACAATCAATCTGTTTTTCATAAAGTAGAAAAACTTCGTGATATAAGTGAGTTACCAAATAATCAACTGGAAAATAAGGATGATTTATTTTATAATAAACTTGGAAAAGAAATAGCCTCCCTAGTTCGTAAAATTGAATCTAATAGTAATAATAACAAAGAAGTTAACATTGAAATACAGTCTTCGCCAAATGACAATATATTTCCATCTAAAATCAGCAAAAATGAGTTTTCACCTCATACTTATTGGGAACGATTCGTTCGTTCACCAAGTAATCAAGCAATGCTTTACAATCCTATTATATTTTTGGAGAGTAATGAAGATTTACTGAATATTGAGAATATCGTACGAAAAACTGCCACTGATTCCCCTAATTTAAGCTTATCTGAATTAGAAAGTCTTATTAAAATTATGGATCAAAGAAATCCAATTACAGCTAATGGTAAAGTAAAAAATAGTAACATTTATAGATCAAATAATGTTAAACACGACGAAGAAAAAAAATACTTGGACCCTTCTTATAGAATAAAAAAGTCAGAATTACAGCATTATAATATTGTGAAAAACAGTCGAGATAATGAATATACAAAAACCGCACTAGTAAATTACTATAAATATTATACTGAAGTTAATCGGAATAGTAATAATAAGAATAGTGAAATAAATAGAGATGGAAACGGAAAGCGAATTGAAAATATGCGGTTTTTAGCGAGATCTAAACTGTCAAATCATAAAAATCAGAAATATTTCAGAGATGACAATATTTCTACTTTAAATCATATTGAAATAGTACCACAGAAACCTTATCAACAACATCAAAATAAAAAACCTCTTTATTTTTCAGAAGGCCCTTAATATATTTATTAACTGTGTCAAGGGAGTATAGTTCTTTTCAAATTTATTAAATTACTCAAACTTCATGAATAATTTAATAAATTCGAAAGCAAAGTTTACAAAAATAATTTTGCAATCTAAGTACACAATAAGTATTATAACAATGGATAAAGATACCACATAGCAGTTTTTATTTATTTTAAAATGTCCCTACATAATATGTACTAGTAAAAAGTCCTTTTACTAGGACATATTAAAAGATTTTACTTAGTAAACATTAAGTAAACTTAGTGAAGTTTTATTAAGCCTCAATCCCCAAACTTACCCCATTTATTCCCTGAGCTGCAAAATACCACTCGCGCTAACAAGAACAATAAGCGCTAAATCGGTTTTCCGCTCATTAAATTTTCTCATTATTGTCTAGGAAAATATCTACAATGTTCGATAAATTTGGATAGTACCCATGCAGATTTAGAAACGAAAATTAATCCAAATTGGCGAGTTGTATAATCCGGATTGCTTATGAAATACGAGGCTTCTGCCAAACTCGAGTTGACTGCATTGGCAGTCTGCACTCGACTTATGATTATTTTCACTTACATAAAAACACTATCTTTATGTTAAGAATACATTACACGATAAAATAACATACTTAAACTGTTTTCCGTACTAAAACAGCAATGGTTAACGTTTTACTTTGGAAAACCGTGGAAGAGCTCAGGCAATGGCCCAGGTGGATTCTTCACAGACAATTTAATTCCCATTTCAAAACGTGGAACGTGTGCCTGACTCCAACAGGATTTAGCTGATGTTTCTATAGAATATTATACGCGATGGAATATTTTAGATCCTATAAAAATAGTTTGTAAAGATAGATTGTAGATAAACTTTACTTTGTTTAACTGCAGTACCTAATAGTTATTTAAATCCCACAGACTAATCCAAAATAATCATACAGAAGTATTTAACTATTTGTAACTATTAAATACAAAAGTTTTCTTTTTGTACCATCACAAGTGTCGTTCAGCGCCCGAGACCCGGGAGCAATTCATTATGCTCGGGCCTTTTGTAAAGATTTTTTGTCAGTAAATAATTATCTAAATTATAACATTCGATATAGCAACTGCATGAAATATCTGTCGATAAAATTTAAAAAGTAAATTTACGAAGAAGTAAACGAACGATATTGATAAAAAAACAACCAAACTCCGTCACCCGCTCGTTTTTAAAATAATCACAATTAAACGCACGCACCACCAGTGACATAGATACCACTTGTCCGGCAACCCCTCATCCGTTGTATACAAGTTCAGCTTCATTCACAGACACAGAGTACATGATTATTATACAGGAGCCTGACCAAAGAACACGATCGCCAATCGAATCGCCGCATCGATCGATAAAAATGTATAGGAATTTTACTCTCACATTCATTTGGCTTTCGATGGGTATTTCGATTCGATTATCGATTGGCTCTTTGGTAAGGGCCCTGGACTCACAGGCATACAGACAGGCCACTTGTACCTACTGGCCAGGCTGTTATTTGCGTATCGGCCAGGTACGAGCGATTTGGACAACACATAGAATGTTCTGATGCGTAATCTAGTTAATCTCGCGAGATCATATACAATTTACGTGCGACATCAATTTCGATAAATATAGATGACGTGAGAACGAGATTGCATTTCCTAGTCTAGTCCAAATAAGTGGCTAGTCGATTTTGGATAGACTCAATAAACTACCTATAAACAGTTCCTCAAGTTGCTATAGTAAAACAGGAAACGATAGCTTAACGTGCTCCTGATGCACTATAAGGGTATTGTCATACAAATAAACACACGTTTTTTATTAAAATCTTATTGGCAACGTTGTTTGATCTAATTAAATCGGCCTCGACAATATGGCAATAAACAAAAACTTAATGGAGCATGAAAAAGCGGCCCTAGTCTAACGGTTAAGTCACTGCGCAACTGATAACAAGGTTAAGCAGATGACAACAAGACCGGAACTGGGATGGGTGACAGCTCTATACAACGAGGGTATTTCATCATAAACACTGCAACAGGCTCGTCACTTGTTAGGTGTTGCCTCCGAATACCATCGGCGAAATGAGGACGGGTTAAACCGTCCATTGGGTACCCTGAGGCCGTTTAAACGGTTCTCGGGAACCAAATAGGCACCCGTGATGGTATTATTAATGAAGAATTAAAACCAAAATTTGGCACACAGGCAAAGCCTAATTATAAAGAAATACTACAAGTTTATTCTTATATATTAATTAAATTCAACAGCAATAATCATTCCAATCTAAAATAAAAACCAACATAGGTAAAACATTTAAAACAATTTACCCTTATGACTTAGGGTTAACAAAACCGAAATTCTTGTCGCATCCATATCCGCCGTTTTATTCGAGGCGTTAGATTCATGCGCGGTTTTCTACCACGGGTTGGGTTTAATTCGAACACTTGTATGCGGTCGGGTAGGCTGTCGAGCAGGTAACGCGGTTTTCAACAATTTCTATAATCAAGTAGCTATTGCAATGCGAGAGGAGCAACTCTTATCGTCCCGTATAAATGAATAAATAAACCTAATGAACTCCTATCCGACCTGTTATTGCTGTGATCAAAGCAATGGTAGTTATCTATGATACAAGCTATTCATTTGGAGAGGGAGCATTGCGAGAATACGTGTAACTGTTACAATAGAAACCTGTTACCTATTTATACTTACCCACAAACCTGAACCGTAAATTACAAAGGACTATATCGTCTCGATTTTCTTCTTTTTCCTAGACTTCTTTTTATATTATTTGTTTTGTTTTACTAAACGTTTTTATATTATATTTTTACAGGTGTAAAAACCGACAAGTAACTTCGTCTCGTATGTTTCGGTTTTAGTCTAAGGGTTCACCGGTTTTCTGGAGCCTACTACATAGATTTCTTGTAGAAGCTTTTTATATTATTTGTTTTGTTTTACTAAATGTTTTTATATTATATTTATTTTTATAGGTGTAAAAACCGACAAGTAACCTCATCTCGTATGTTTCTGTTTTGGTCTAAGGGTTGACCGGTTTTCTGGAGCCTACTACAAAGATTTCTTGTAGAGGCTGTAGTGTCCTTTTTGAGTGCGGTAACGAAACGGGCAGTTGATTACCAAATTCACATGTCGTGCTCCAATAGTATACCTATGTATAAACACCGCGACGAGCTCCCTACTTGTTCGGTATGTATTCAGAGTATCATAGGCGATGATATGGTCCACCACCTATCCCGTTGGATACCCTGGTTAATAATAACAGAATAAAAAACAATCACTGAAATGTAAATAACTTTATTGATACCCTGGTTAATAATAACAGAATAAAAAACAATCACTGAAATGTAAATAACTTTATTGAATTCAGTTTGCCAAATAACCTTTTCTCTTTTTCACTACACCACCTAGGAGAAATTTTGCGTGCTTTATTTTATATTCCTTCAAACGATCGCATGTAAATGTTTAAAGATATTTACATTCAACGATATTTGGCGCAAGTAACGTCATGGTACTCCCGAACATTCGCGATGAAATTGAATTTATACATATTAAGTGTCGTAAATATTTGTAGTATATCTATGTCTTACCGCATTCTTTTAAATCTAACTACATATGAAAAATAGATTAACCTATACCTACTACCTTTCGTTTTTTTAACATAAAATTTTTGAACGGCATGCATAGATCGTCAATGACGGCATGTCAATCGTATGTTGTCCCTATTCTTCAATGCTAAAAATATTATTATTAGACTTGTATGTAGATAATACCTTGTGTTTTCAATTTATATTTTGAGTTTCTGCGGCGTCCATCTTGTTTTTAGACACGTGAACTTAATTAGCCTTCAATTTAAATTATAATTCTCTTTTAGTCTTAGATTAAAACAAAAAGTAAAAAAAAAAAAAAAAAATTTACCATATATAATATAGTTTTCTGGTAAGTACGTACTTAAAAATTTTGGTAACAGCAAAAGTAGTTATAAAATTTACTTATCCTAAAGTACTTATGATATTTTATGATCAGTAATTAGCAACAACAAAACTTTGAACGCTTTCTAAATTAATAAAATATAAAATTGGTTATCAACTAAATCAACAATAAATTAAATATGAGTAAAATCAACAATAATTTATCATCATATAAATTATTGTTCATAAAATCAACAATAATTTATCAATTATTGTTGATCTTAATCTTATTTTTTTTTTGTTTTCAAAATATTAATATTAGTAGTATATTAAAGAAATGTTTATAACATAAATAATAATAAAATATAATAATGATTTGAATAAATTAATTTAAAGTGTTTAATATATAAATAAATATGTTTATGATAATGATAAATTTAATAAATTTAATTTTAACAATAATGAATATATATTTAATTAATAAGAATTAATTTAATTTAATCTGTAAATATACTTATAATGGGTTTAATAGAATGTGTCAATATAATTAATAAATATAAAGAATATGTAGCTAAATAGTAACTATTTGTTATAATGTAAGGTAGGTATAATGAATGTATCAGTAAAGTGATGTCATAATATCACAAATTAATTTGCAAACCAGCTTGGTAGATAAGCAGCACGACACAAACAAAACTTGTTAACACCTTTGTAACCTTATGAGCAAATAAAGAGTTTATTATTATTATTATTATATTAGTTGTTTGAATACTATTACATACAATATAATAAAACGCAAGAGATAATCAGAGTACTTAAAAAAATTAAAAATATAATACGTAAGTTATACTATTTTTATTTTATATTTCTTATTTTATTATTATATAGTGTTAAACACAACCTTAACCATTCGGACGTTTGCTAATTTTGAATACGAGACGATATTCCCTTACAAACGCCAGCACAAAATAGGTCTATCAGTTTTGGAGTAAACCTTACTGGCAGAATGTCAAAGTTTTTAAAGTTTTTTTTATATTATTTTATTTAACAATCAGACGGCCTCAGGCTACCCAACGAAGGGACTTTGTTCCTACCTGTTGTCACCGATGGTATTCTGAGTCTACACCGAACATATGGCAAGCGTGTCGCGATGTTTATATAGACTGGATAAAAGAAAATAAATATATAAATAAAGAATATAACAAAATTAATATACTTTATACTCCGTAAAATTTAGTTTGATCGATGACAGCTATTATGACATTTATTGCTAGTGATGTGATGCTATCGATACTAAATATCGATTAATCTTTTGATAACATGAAAAAATAAGCATCAAATTAATTTTAAATGTTTTTGATTCTAATGCGGATAGTGTTGCATGTTAAGTTGTAATGAAAACATAACAAAACAGCCATTCGATACCAAAGATATATAGTAAAAGATCGATCTATTACCTTCGACAATTTTCGAGACAATGAATTGATATTTAATATAGGAGACTCTTCCAGCGATAGTGAGTCTGAAAATGATGACATCGACTTCTGACTTTTGTGACCGACAAGAGTAGTAGAGATCCCGGTTGTTAGGTGAGGCCGAGAGCCGACTAGAGTTGATCCTGTTACCGGGGCAGGGACTCTACTTTTTGGGTACTTGTTGCGGTCAGTCGGTCTCAACCCCTTGCTGTGGGGTTGGGTTCCGGCTGGGGTATTAACCCTAGCATATCTAATTAAACTATATTTACAATATAATAATTTATTATTTTTTAATTCTATCTACCTATATATTGTATCGATAAAAAAAAATCTAAATTCAGCTATTTGCCCAACCCTAGTTAGTTTAAAAAGCAAACTCTGAATGAAAAAATAAAACTCTTAAATGCTTTCAAATAAAAAGTTAATAAATTAATTCAGTTGATTTTCTACAATTTGATAAAATACGTAATTTAGTAAGTATTTTGTTGAAAAATATCGTGAATATTTTTTTTTCCTACAAAAAAGAAAAAAGAATCTTTTAAACACAGTGGCTTCTGTCATCAATCAAGTTAAATTTTACAGAGATAGTTAAAATTATTTCAAAATAAAAAGTAATAAAATACCGCTATAATTAACGCGAGCGTGGTTTTTTGAATTTAGAAAAATAAGTAGAGTTCATTCAATAAATAGAAGATTAATAGGTAGAGCTAACATTTGAATTTAGAACGAAATTTTGCTTGACGACATTCGTGTACTAATCGTAACTCGGGTCGTTAGGTGTAAAAGCGATTCAGAGACCAGCAATACGATTTTCGAGCACCTCCATTCCATACCAATTCGCATTGGCAACCATTTGAACGTTTTTGTTGTAGCCTTCGCTTTCCCTGACGTTCGCTCACTTTGAACAGTGAGAGTGACTGGGATTTATATTATTCTGGATCACAAGTCAAGTTTTATTGCTTCGTTCAACTTTCGTTTAACTACCAATTTTATTATTTTATATAAATATATAAAAACTAGCGGACCCAACATACGTTGCGTTGTTCTGTCCGAACGTTAGCTTGCTTGCTATTAGTGGATGATCCAACTAACGCTTTTTTTTTTGATAAACTATAAGCAAAGTGACAATTGACATATCAATATAATATTTTCGTTGTTGTGCATTAATCTGTTGCCCAATTCAAAACATCACCGCCCATACAGTTGCAAAAGCCATCAAGTGACATAGTCATGTTTCGCTATTAGTCTGTGGGTTCAACCAGTTTTCAGAAGATTACTGCATCGATTTCTTGTCGAGATGGTAGTCTCCTTCCAGGGTGCGGTTATGAAATGGGTGGTTGAATTCACGATTAGGCAGCATTACGAGTATATTTTAATATTGAGTATATTTAATGCAATTCGTCTTTGTCGCCGCCTATTTCGCCGGCATAGTGGGAGTGATCAATGTTGTTTAAAAGAACAATTATTGATTGACCCCATTCATGGACTTTGTAGGTCTGTTTACTACCAGGTAGATACAAAGTCACATGCCGTGCTCAAATAAAAAAACAAAAAAGTTATAAAAATTCTAGAACCTGATTACAACGTCACTACCGGGTCCAGTTGTGAATCTAAACCATCAAAGGACCCATTTAAATACACACAAAAAAAAATCATCAAAATCGGTCCAGCTAAGCTAAGGAGGAGTTCAGTCACATACTTACACACGAGCAAAAAAAAAATTTATATATAAATATAAAATTAATTGATAAATTGTATTAAAATCATTTATTTACAAAACTTTACAAAATATATAATAAATTAACCTGTCATCATCAGCCTATCGCAGTCCACTGCTGGACATAGGCCTCTCCCAAGACACGCCACTGATCCCTATCCTCCGCTCTTCGCATCCAGTCTCTGCCAGCCACCCTCCGCAGGTCATCAGTCCATCTAGCTGCGGGGCGTCCTACGTTACGTGCGCCAAGACGTGGTCTCCACTCCAATATCCGCCTGCTCCAACGGTTATCCGTCCTGCGGCAAATGTGACCGGCCCACTGCCACTTCAGTTTACTAACTTTCAGAGCTATGTCGGTGACTTTAGTTCTCTTACGAATATCCTCATTCCTGATTTTATCCATAAGAGAAACTCCTAGCATAGCTCTTTCCATAGCTCGCTGAGCGACCTTGAGTTTGTGGACCAGCCTGTAAGTGTCCACGTTTCAGCGCCGTATGTCATCACTGGTAGGACGCACTGATTAAAAACTTTTGTTTTCAAACACTGCGGTATGGCTGACGTAAGGACGTGGCGTAGCTTCCCGAACGCTGCCCAGCCCAACTGCACCCTTCTGTCGGCTTCACTCTCGGAGTTGTTCCCACTGAGATTTAGGATTTGGCCCAGGTAGATGTATTCCTGAACCACTTCGAGAGTTACAACAAAATGACGGGTCTCGGAATGACCTGGTCGTTGAACATGACCTTGGTCATTTCCAGATTCATTCCGAGACCCACCCGTCGAGAGGCACAGTTTAGACTGACCAACATTTTCTGCATATCCTGCAGCGACTCCGAGAAGAGGACAATATCGTCGGCAAACCGAAGATGTGAGATGCGTTCTCCGTTTATATTTATGCCCAGTCCTTTCCAATCTAACGTCTTGAAAACATCTTCAACTGCATTAGTGAACAGCTTCGGCGATATAACATCGCCCTGTCTCACTCCACGGTGCAGTTGAATAGGCCCTGTTTCATCGTTTTGTACTCGGACAGTCATAGTAGCAGATCTATATAGGCATCTCAACACCTCGATATACCGCCAATCTACCTGGCATCGCTGCAGGGACTCCATTACAGCCCAGGTTTCGATAGAATCAAAGGCCTTCTCATAATCCACGAACGCGACACACAGGGGCTGATTATACTCTTTGGTTTTCTGTATAATCTGCCTCACCGTGAGTATGTGGTCTATGGTGCCGTATCCTCCTCGAAACCCGGCCTGTTCTGGAGGCAGGCAGTCATCAAGTCGTCGAGTGAGTCGGTTAGTGATGACCCTCGAAAACAGCTTATAGACGTGGCTCAGAAGCGAGATGGGCCTGTAATTCTTTAAAAGCGTACTGTTGCCTTTATTGAAAAATAGGACCACCACGCCTCTGTGCCAAGCCTTTGGTGTGGTCCCGCTCTGTATGACGTAGTTAAACAGGTGCTGCAGTCTTTGCAAGATCGCCACACCTCCTGATTTCAGGAGCTCAGATGTAACTCCGTCTTCACCAGGAGCTTTTCCATTTTTAAGCTGTTTGAGGGCCAATTTGATCTCCTCTAAACTGACGTCGGGAGGCTCGTCAGTGTAATGACGCGTAAGTGAGGCTCTGGAATCGTTCCTAGGGTCAGATTTTGCAGCATGTGATTTATAAAGTCGGCTGTAGAAGTCTTCAATCTCGGCGAGGATCTCTACTTTGGAGGTGGCATTTCTTCCATCGTGGGTGGTCAGCTTCGTCATCTGGCTTCTTCCAAGCTTCTGCATGAATACTTTGGAACCCTTGTAAAGCTCGATCGCCTTCTCGATGCGACGAGTATTGAACCGACGGAGGTCCTTCCGTATAGACTTGCGTATGAGCTTGGTGAGCGCTTGTTGTTCTGACGAAGTTACCGATGTGTTTTCACGCCTTCTCTTCATGAGATCCAGGGTCTCTGCCGAGAGTTTCGACTTCTTGCCAGAGCGCTGTGTTTGTCAAAATCTGACACCTTCCTCTCGAATTGTGTTAACGACAGCATCCAGTTCCCCATCAACATCCATTGTGGTTTCCAACGCGTCGAATCTACTTCTCAGCTCTAGCTGGAAGCGGTCTGAACCCACGACAGTTTGGAGCAGGGTAGGTCGGAGCGTAGATTTCACCAGGCGGTGCCTTTCAAGCTTGTAGTTGATATTCAGAGGACCTCGAACAAGTCTGTGGTCACTTCCGGTATTGAACCTATTGACCACCGAGACATCTCTGAATATGCGCCTTTTATCCGCCATAATGAAGTCAATCTCGTTTCTGACCTTGTTGTTAGGGCTTTTCCAGGTCCACTTCCTGTGGGGCTTTTTTTCAAAGAACGTATTCATTGCAAAGAGCCCCTAATAACATAAAATTTAAACTAGAAATTAACCTAATAAAATAAAATTTAAACTAAATGGTAAATAATAATCGACTTCATTTTATCAGTTTTTTTTTTTTTTTTCAGATAATATTTTATATACGTGGTGGCCTAGTTGGTTAAACCTTGGACTTAAAAACACTTAGGTCCCTGGTTCGAATCCCGGTGTGTACCAATGAGTTTTTAATTTAAAAATTCATGTACATTTGTTTGACAACACCACTATAGTGCCTCGGAGAGCACGTTAAGCTGTCGGTCCCGGTTTCACTATACCAACTTGTGAAACTGTTTATAGATGGGTTATTGAGTCTATTCAAAACATCGCGACGAGCTAGCCACTTGTTCGGTGTAAACTCATACCATCGGCTACGACGAGGTGGGAATAAAATCCCTCCGCTGGGTACCCTGGGGCCGTCTAGGCGGTCTCGGGCGCCGTAAGGCACCCGTGATGATACATATACATTTTATTATTGGTTTTAGTAATGCTAAAACAAACTTTATTATTATTATTATTCAAGATATCTTGAATAAAAAATTTTATGTTAAAGGCAACATTTACTTAAATTAACTATGCACGTGTATACCTATCTATTTTTAGAATAATGTAATTTAACACGAGTTTGACCAGACTTAAAAACAAAATAGATTTTAGGTCACGCATGTAAATTTGTTTGACAACATACATCATCATCATGCCAGCCCTTCGCGCGTCCACTGCTGGACATAGGCCTCCCCCAAGGATCGCCACAATGACCGGTTCTGCGCTGCTTGTATCAATCGGCTTCCCGCGACCTTTTTCAGGTCGTCGGTCCATCTTCTGGGGGGCCTGCCTCTGCTGCGTCCTCCGGCACGCGGTCGCCACTCGAGAACGTTAATGCCCCAACGGCCGTCCGTTCTGCGAGCTATGTGGCCTGCCCACTGCCACTTAAGTTTGGAGATTCTGGAGGCTATGTCGGTTACCTTGGTCCTTTTGCGGATCTCATCGTTTCGAATACGTTCCTGCAAGGAAACGCCGAGCATAGCGCGCTCCATCGCCCTTTGTGTGACTGTGAGCTTTTTCATGAGACCCATAGTAAGCAACCACGTCTCTGATCCGTAAGTCATCACTGGCAACACACACTGCTCGAACACCTTGGTTTTTAAATACTGCGGTATTTGGGACGAGAAGATATTACGTAGCCTCCCGAATGCTGCCCAGCCGAGTTGGATTCGACGAGAGATCTCTTTCTCGAAATTGGATTTACCTGTTTGGATTGACTGTCCTAGGTATATATAATTGTCAACAACTTCAAGTGCGGAGCTCCCTATTTTTAGAGGAGTGGGTATAACATGGGAGTTCGACATGACTTTGGTCTTATCCATGTTCATGTTTAGCCCCACTTTTTTAGAAGCCTCACTGAGATCATTGAGCATTATGCCGAGGTCCTCCAGGGTTTCAGCCATGACTACGATATCGTCGGCAAATCGAAGGTTAGTGATGTACTCGCCATTAATGTTGATGCCAAATCTTCTCCAGTCCAAGAGTTTAAAGTCATCCTCCAATGCCGCAGTAAAAAGTTTCGGGGAGATTACGTCTCCCTGTCTCACTCCTCGCTGTAGCTGGATGGGTCTTGAGGTCTGGTCTTGGAGGCGAACTGACATGGTAGCTTTTTTGTACAAACACTTTAGTACTTCGATATAGCGGTAGTCAATTTGGCACCGCTGGAGTGACTGAAGCATCGCCCATGTTTCTATCGAATCGAAGGCTTTCTCATAGTCCACGAAAGCTAGACACAGGGGCTGATTATATTCATCGGTTTTTTGTATAATCTGCCTCAATGTGTGGATGTGGTCTATGGTACTATAGGTTTAGGTTTAGGTTTAAAGAAATTTATTTTCCATAAGAATTATAAAATTCACTTAAGATGGATAATATTAAAATTAAAGTTAGTACTTCAGTGGTCAGACAAGATTAGAAACTACAAACAATATAGGTACCTACACAAACAAAAAACAAATAATTTCACAATAGATGAAACAGCAAACTGCTCGCTTACTAACAAAACAAAACTATTATTTACTAATTTTATTAATTATTTGTGTAAATCATGTGGGTAGGTAAACAAGTACAAGTTGTATTTGTCGGCGGGCGATCTCTGTAACCAGCTTTGTATAGGAATTTGTGAATGAGTAGGTACTGTCCGATGGAATTTATACAGTATGATGTTTATATTGTTGTATTTATTAATATTTTTCTACATTAGTTTTCTTTACTTTTTTTTTTTATTTTATTTTTTTATTTTGTACATTTATTTATTTTTACTAATTATTTTAGATATATGTAAAGTTTTTATTTATAGTTTTGTATATGCATTATTATTACTACTTATACGACTGTAGACTGTAGACATAAATATATTATATGCTTACATATATCTATATAGTGCAATTGTTAATAATATAGGTCTTGAGACACTTTTTAAATAGAATAGTAGATTGTATATGTTTAATTTGTTTTGGTAAACTATTGTAAATTTTTGCTCCCTCATAGCAAATTGTTTTTTTTCCCTGATCAGTTCTAGGTTTAATATTAAAAGTCGATATATGAGATGCGCTCCTTAAATTATATTTATGTATTTGGTAGTTAAATTTAAATGTTATCTTTGAGTGCGTGTTTTTGTCTAGGATTTTTTTTACTAGAAGACATATTTGATATTTGTATAGTTGTTTAATATTCATTAGATTTGTTTTTTTATATAGTGTTGCAGTTGGGGTCCAAAAATTGTAGTTAAATAGGGTTTTTATTATTTTATTTTGCGCAGTCTGTAATAATTTAATGTGTTGAATTGCCGAGTTACCCCAAACCGCTATCAGGTAATCTAGGTGAGGTTTAATAAGAGAATTATATATAATATATCTAATTTGTTGTGGTAGATCGTTAGATATTCTTCGCAATGCACCTGTTAATGGGATTAATTTATCTTTGATATGACCTATATGCTTTTGCCAAGTTAAGTTTTTATCTAAAATTAATCCTAAGTATTTTTCTTCATTACTAATATTTAAAGTAATTCCATCTATTGTGAGATCATTATATGTGTCAATTTGTTTATTTTTATTTGTAAAAATCATGTAACTAGTTTTAGTCGTGTTAATAGTTAATAAATTTTGCTTAAACCATGCTGATATTATATTCAAATCATTCTGTGCTCGCAAAATTATGCTTTGGATAGTTGAACCGTAATAAAAAAGGCAGGTATCGTCGGCATAAAGCGTTATGTTACCTTGCAATCCAATGTTATTAATGTCGTTAATGTATATGAGGAATAGCAATGGGCCCAAGATAGATCCTTGAGGTATTCCACATGTTACAGGCTGCATACTACTTCTACAGTCACCTATTTGTACGACTTGATACCTATTTGTAAGATAGGATTTAATGATACTGTATACTGAATCACTTATACCTATCTTATTAAGTTTATATAGCAGTATTTCATGAGACACCGTGTCAAACGCCTTTCTCAAATCTATAAAAATACCCAGAGCCATTCCTTGTTGATCAATGTGTTGTCTTATATCTGTTATTAGATCTACCGTTGCTGTTAATGTGTTAGATTTTGGTCGAAATCCGTATTGATTTGGACAAAGAAAGTTTATTGAAGTTAAGTAGTCGTTAATCCTTTGGTAAATTACTTTTTCGAATATCTTTGAAATAATTGGTAAAACGGATATAGGTCGGTAGTTTCCAGGGTCCGATTTACTGCCGGTCTTATAAATTGGAGTGACTTTTGCTATTTTCAGGCTATCTGGGAAAGTTCCTTTAGTTAGACATTCATTGATACAGTCTGTAATGTTTTTAACTATAAGATTGCTTATGCACTTTAAGCTTTTTGTATTAATACTATCGATACCTGTGCTTGCATTTGAATTTAGTTCATTTATCATTTTATTTATTTCACATTGCGTACATGGTACTATAGCCTTTTCGGAATCCGGCTTGTTCGGGAGGCTGGAAGTCGTCAAGCCTACGTGAGAGACGATTCGTGATGACTCTCGAAAACAGTTTATAGACATGGCTCAGAAGCGAGATGGGTCTGTAGTTCTTAAAAAGGGTTTTGTCACCCTTTTTGAAGAAGAGTACCACCACGCTTCTGTTCCATGCCTTAGGTGTTTTGCCCTCGAGGGCCCGTGATGATATGTATATACATACATATATACATATCATCACGGGTGCCTTAAGGCGCCCGAGACCGCCTAGACGGCCCCAGGGTACCCAGCGGAGGGGTTTTTAATCCCACCTCGTCGTAGCCGATGGTATGAGTCTACACCGAACAAATGGCTAGCTCGACGCGATATTTTGAATAGACTCAATAACACATCTATAAACAGTTTAACAAGTTGGTATAGTGAAACCGGGACCGACAGCTTAACGTGCTCTCCGAGGCACTATAGTGGTGTTGACAAACAAATGTACATTTTTTAATTAAAAAACCTTATCTGTAATAGTTAGTTTTCCCAAACTCATTGGTAATAGTTAGTTTTTGACAACATCACTATATTATAGTGCCTCGGAGCACATTGAGCTGTCGGTCCCAATTCCTCTATAATACATAACTTGCGTATATATTCATCGCATTTCATACACCTGAAAAAAGCTTTAATGCTTTACAAATTAGTAATATTATGTGGCTAATTTTATACGGAACCCTACGATTATACCAATACTAATCGAACTTATATTTTCAGAAGAGTTCTTATCCAGAGGTTAGACATTCCTGGAACACGAAGACAAAGTTAAGGCGAACTCTGAATACTAAATAATGTTTGCGTTGAATTCTTTTTGTTTCCCTTAAGAACGGGGAGGGCTTAACGTTGCCAGGTTTTTTATAAGAAAACTGGGTTTGCCATAATAATAATATGTTAAAACAATTATACATATTGCTCTGGTCACCAATACAAACTAAGCTCTAGGCTTGTACTATGTGTACCAGAAACAATGATATAATACATATTATATTTTATAAACACCCAGACCATGACAAACTGTACAGAAAAACGTACTAATATTTTTTGCCATGGGTGAGAATCGAACTCAAGACCTCCGGATACAACCCTAAAGGCGCAACCACTAGTCTAGCTGTTAGTAATCAACCCTATAAAGCTCCACAAAATTATTTAAGGTTAAGAATATTTATTAACTCAAAAAAGAACATACATAACATTCACTTACATTGAGTTAACACAAAATTACATTACAAAAATTACAAACTATCATAGTCGTCATTTCTTCACATATTAACTATATATATCACGTACATATATTTAAGAACAGTATTAGTCAGGAACGACTGATACTTATTATGTTGGGGAAATAATTTTATACCAAATGTAAACAAGACGAATTTGCATTCAAGTTTAACTGCTTTACGAGTATGATTTTTTTTTATTTCTTTACACCTTTCTGTTGGAGAGTAAAACAGAGATCAGCTATTGCCATAAAACAAAAAATGTGCATGGTTTTATAACCGTGCAAAAAAAAATCAGTTTTGGATAAAGACCAATATTTTTCTGCTTACCTTTTCTCTCATCCTTCTTGAAATATTATAGATAAAAATTCAATAAAAATATCCTAGAGCTTAGTTTGTGATTAGAGGCCTACTAAATCAATAAAATTAAATTAAATAGTGTATCAACGTCGTATGAAAGTTAAAATTTTACTAATTTTGTATGGGAAATATGTCAAATTGTGTCAAAAAAATGTCAACTTTATTATTTTAACATGCAGTTGATATACAAATCATTTAGTAGAATAGGGCAATGTATGCAAAATATCCTACATATTATTATTATCAACTATTATATGATTTTATAACCTCACAATAAAACAATTAAAAATACCTTCTCAAAAATTCAAACGTAAGTTCTTGAGCATCCTTATCTGTTTTAATAGCATTAGATAAATTCCCAAAGTGGAGACCAAAAATAAAACCATTTATATAAAAGCCACCTTTCCCGAAAATCCACATGGAACATGGGAATGTTATCCTAAAGCAGAAATAGATTTGAGAGTAATTAGTTAGGTCGGCGGTCGGGGGCCATTAAATTGCTTCTCACAAAACATTTGCCTGCTGACCCAAGTTCCTCTTGAACCCAATGAATTGGGTCATCCAGCACCCGTCTTAAGGGGATAACAACACCTAATCGTAGGCGGGGCATATTATTATTTTTTATTTTTTTTATTAGAGCACGGCATTGACATACGAAGCAGACCTACAGAAACTATGAATGGGGTCGATCAATACATTGTTGTTTAACAGCATTGATCGTTCCCACTATACCGGGTTACGAAATAGGCTGCGACAATGTATTTGTATTACTGGTTTACTTTTATAACCTCGTGTTTTATTGTCTACGTTTCGTACAGCATCAGGAGGAAAAGAGACTATCTAGACAAGAAATATGTAAGTTTCAACTATGTTTTTATTATTATTTGATATAAAAAATACATTAACACGATAGTTATCTAGTAAATTCAATGCTTGTAAATGTAATCGATATTGGATTAGTGATTTAGCAAAATTTTCACATTTTTAATATAGTTTTTAATAATGATTTTATAGAACCTTTGGATTTCAGTTTCAGTTTATCAAAATATATTAACAACTTTTCATGTTTTATTAAGTCCTGATAAAACATAAATCATTTTTTTTTTGATAACGTCTTCGATCGCATTTATGAAAGTTATTTTAGCTCTAGTTGTAAGTATGGTTAGTATATACATTTTTTAAGTAAGTAATGCCAACCTAGAGGTAGCTATAAAAATTACTTGTCCGAGTATATAAATACAGCGGGGTAACGTTATAGCGCACAAGGCTTAGATAAACTTAAATCGATATAATGCAATTCTTAATAATCGACGTAATGCAAACCTGAACATAAAAAATTAACAGACAACTATGTCATTTTGGTTAAAGTTTAGCTTAACGCTATACGAGGAATAGACCTGTAGACCTCTCCAAACAAACTTTGTATAAGCCAAGGACATTGACAACTATTAGCGCCTTAAATGCTCGCAAAGTTCATGTAAGTATTTTAAGGTTCATTTTGATTTACTTTTGAAAAGAGACCAAAAGCTAATTAAACTTTACATTTACGACACACCTTTAGTCTCCGAGGATTAGAAATCAATTACAATTAAGCAATTGAATTAAATTAGGTTAAAATAATGTTGTTTGTTTTGGCAAGAGGACACCATTTTTAGAAGTTTTTTTGTTCATCAAGTCGAGCAATGTAGTAGATTTTTTTTTTAAATTGTTTCCAAGCCATTTTTTCTTTTAAGTAATATCGTACTATGCCCGAGACCTTAGGATAGGTGATCAGTGGTAGGGTTTTATACCCACCTCGTCGTAGCAGATCGTATTCTGAGTATACACCGAACAAATGGCAGCTTAATTTGTCGCGCTATTTGAATAGACTCAATAACCGACGTTAAGGGCTCTGTAGTCGACTTGAAGCCCATACAAACGTACTTCCAACATGACAACTTGGCTGTTAGTCGAAGTTTAATTATTATCTTTATGTTGGTAATTGTACACAAAAATCTTTCTGTTGTGGGTAAATAAATATTTTTGTATTATAATATTAAAAAAGTATTTTTTCTATTTAAAAAAAACCCAACACAAAATATTAATTATTACAATGGCCAACAAAAATATTGTTTTAATTCTGCGACATACAGTAGTCGAGTAATCCTGGAAGTGCGAAAGTTCATTTTGTATGGAGAATGCAGACTTATGACCTTATTCATAAAAACTTATTGAAGCCTTGAAGAACACTTTAGTTATGGAATGTTTTGTCTCTTTTATATATTTTAATTTTTGTTGCTGAATAAAAGAGACAAAACCTAAATTGTTCTTGAAGGACTCAGTTTTTTTATGAATAAGACCATAACTGTTTCACAAGTTGAGTCCGAGTTTAAAAAGGAGGAGGAACACGATTTGATCCATATACTTATACCATAGAGAAATATAATAGAATCTCACCAAATGTGTTTCTTTTTTTAACAAAAAAAAACTATACCCCAAAAACACAATCTGTACAAGAAAGGTAAGGATAGCAAAAATACCTTTTTTTTATTTCTCTTACAATGAATTCATTTATTTAAGTACTGCCCCTTTCCTGGCCTGTAGAGTATTGTACGTACAGGTAGTACACGTAAGGTAAAATATATCGCAGGGAAATATCGATGTTCGCTTACAAATAGGGACAAAATTTATATGATGCCGTACCGGGAGCGTTTCCAATTTTCGTATTTCCTGAAGAGGGCGTACCTGCAGCCTTCGGGAGAGGCTCTAAATCTTCAGCGGATATTTTTATGAACAGAAATTGATTCACAACATGGTGTGATATTTTACATAAAATATTGTAGGTTTGTTTTTTTTGGTTTGGTTACTTAAATAAACCCTTTCCGACTCAATTTGTGCGTTCATCTGTCTGGATCTTTCTATCTACACAAATGTCTTTAAAACCATTCTACTAAAAATATCCAAGGTAGTCATTATGGTCACATAGCACTATCGTTTTGGAACAATAGTTGAAAAAAAAAATATTAAAAAGGTTTTCTGCCAAATATTGAAAAGGTTTTTTGCCAAGAGTTACTACTAATCCCTCTGCAGACAAAACCTAGTATGATATTAGATTTGCAGCCCCAGATCAAGAGGAAACCCGGGCGGCAACATAAGGGTTCATAGGCTTTTTATTAGTAATGCAACAGACCTCAGTTTCGCACGCTTTATCATATCCGTTTCTGCTTCCGCAACTTTAATAACGAAATTTTAAACGAACTATTTAGACAAGAAGACGAGCGTGTAGAGTTATTATTATCTAAAAAGTAAGCAGGCAATCGGTAAGAAACCTACATTTCTTGGCCTTCGCGGTCTTGCAGGAGGGGATGTGCAGATTACAGACAAATTTATAATATCAATTAATAAAAAATATGTTTTGTCACAGTATTTACATTCCGCTTCCGCATTCGTTTTTCCGCTAAAATTTTCAGTTTATGCTTCTGTTATGTCACTTCCGTTGCATCACTACTTTTTATATGGATTTTTTTTACATATAAAATTTTGCTGCAACGTGGAACGGATTAAGTTTTGCCCATTCGGAAAAATCGTAGATCCGGAGCTATTATGTACATAACACCACGGGTTCCTTACGGCTCACGTGAACGCCTAGACGGCCTCAGGGTACCCAGCCATAGTATTCTGAGTTCAGAAATGATCATCAGCTTATGACGGTATTTGGATAGATTCAATGACCCAGTTGGTATTGTGAAACTGAGACCAAAGGCTTAACATGCTCTCCAATTCAATTCAATTCTTTATTTTCAGTAATTAGGCTTATGAGGGACTAAGGTATTGTCAAACAAAAGCACATTAGATTTTTTATTAAAAACTCATTGGTTGACACCGAAATACCTAAAAACTGTAGTGTTTTCAAGTGTCTAACCAACTCGGCCACCATGTACTTATTGATTCGGAGCTGTAGTTAATTAAAAAAGTATGTATTAATTTATATAGCATGAAATTAAAAAGAATGCATACCTACTTAGTCTATTTCAGTAGATATATACGCATAACGCAACGAAAGCTCTCAAAAGTAACAAATTTTCCCCATTTTCCCCGTTTTCCCAACATTTTTCATTGATGCATATATTGGTCATAGCGTGATGTTATATAGCCTATAGCCTATCCCAGATAAATGGGCTATCCCACGAAAATAATTTTCAAAATCGGTTCAGTAGATTCAGAGATTACCCCCTAAAACCTCACAAACTCACAAATTTTACCTCTATAATATATTAGTATAGATTATAATATAATTAAATATAGTAAAATATATGTACATATAGATTATGTAGGGAAAACTTTATAAAGGATATTATTATCTATATCTCAGGCACATTATTTAAACAATTGATAATATGTAGGACAAATTACACATATTGCTCTGATCACAAACCAGTTGTTGTACCAGAAGTAACGATATAATACAAATTATATTTTTATGATAACATAATAAGATGCTATATTTCGTTTTTTTTCCATAATAGCATAATATACTTACCACTAGATAAAAAAAGAACAAGCATCTAAAAGATCATTGCAATCCACCTTAAAGAAAAACTTTCTTGCATAAACCAAATTGTCACAATTTCAGCACTTGTAATAATGATAAACTCCACGAAAAAACTCTTACGAAATAAGAAAAAATATTGGTGGGAATTTCCCAGCGGTATGTTTAGAGGCTTCCTAACATCTTCCCGTAGCTTCGGGGCCAATCTAAACTCTTACACGGTTCGTTGCAAATGCGCACAAAAATCTACTGCCTGTGGAACAGTCAAATGACTTAGAGAAGAAACTGCTAACGACGAAACTTTTGCCAGCTTTTGTAGGTACGATAACTTTTTTTTTATTGGATGTGAATTTGTATCTACTCGGTAGTGAGCAGATCTACATAGTCCATGAATAGGGCCAATCAATACAACATCGATCACTTCCACTTTGCCGGCTAAATGATGCGATTATATATAATAAAGCTGAAGAGTTGGTTTGGATGAACGCGCTAACCTCAGGCTCTAACTACTGGTTCGAATTGATAAAATATTTTAGTGTTGGATAGAACATTTATCGCTGAAGGCTATAATAACATCAAGCTACGATCAATAGGAGCGGAGTAACAATGAAATATTTGCAAAAACAGGAGAAAATTATTCCTTTTGAGAGCGTACACTGCAAAATGGGCGGCAAAAAGACTTGCATTACGAGTATATTTTAATATACTCGTAATGCAAGTCTTTTTATAATAACATGACTAGGTCATTTGACGGTTTTTGCATTTGTATGTGCGGTGTATGTACAGAAATAGAAATAGATCTGAGCAAGAAATAGGTACCTACTGTAATGGATCTTTTCGATCTGTTACAGTAGTAAACTGAAACTCATACTTTATTTGGACTTACGAGTATTTTTTTAAATTTTCATCCAAAATAAATTATATATACATGATTTCTATTCCCCGGTTCAGCGCGTTGGCGGTATTATTTTAATTATTATATTTTTTTTATACAGCCAATGCGCTGTTTTTTTTTTCAACCTAACTAGATCGATAGGAAATTATTTATCTTTTTTCTATTGACATCTCCGTGGACCTTCAAATCATTTAAATAAGGAAATTTATGTACGAAAATTACAACTATGGCACTGACGTTCAAAAAAGTAGGGGTTACAGTACCTACCTAAGCAATTACCTAAAGCTGTACGTCTGCTCCCACAAAATATGAAATTATTTAGAGAAAAATTAAGTCGATTATCAAGCTTATACTTATATTATCCTGCCTATATATATATACGAGTACTTAATAAAAAAAAATACATTGTAAAATTTCATTCTTGTGTCGGATTTTTTAAAATTATTTTTAGTATTACTTGTCTGGAAGTTCCACCCTCCAACTATCTGTCTATAGTTATTTAAAGAACTAATAAGTTCCCATCACTAGCATATTTCTTTACCTATCTTGTGAGCGAGTACGACAGTAGAAAAAAATTATAAAACGACCAATCGCCTAGTTAAAAATATTACTACAACATGATTAAAAATTTTACTAGCCGTTATTATGTAAACAGCAGTTAACCCGGGCACGTTGCACCATCTACCGACATCTTCATCTTACCCAAACTACAAGAGGGAGAAAATTTAAAATTTTCGGCAGTTACCTGCGCCTATAAATCAGTGCGGTTTCCGCCCTAAGCTCTCCACCATCGAGTATTGCTCAAGAAAGCTTTAAAATTTAAATTGTACCTCCCATACCGGTATTAAACATTAGTGGGAGAAGAATTTATGACCCTCGCCTAAATAATATTTATTTGGCCTAAAGGTAATTGTGGTCAAAATATGGCTCATAAAATGTGTCAAATAATGTAAACGCAAATAGGGTAATATTAAATTATTCTTATACTAGCTGTCCGTCCCGGCTTTGCATGTTCTGTTTCATGAACATTTGCATTTCTGACATGACAGCCTCCGTGGACTAGTGGTTGCGCCTTTGGCGTTGTATCCGGAGGTCGTGGGTTCGATTCCCACCAATGGCAAAAAAATATTAAGTAGTACGATTTTTTCTGTACAGTTTGTCATGGTCTGGGTGTTTATAAAATATAATATGTATTATATCGTTGCTTCTGGTACACATAGTAGAAGCCTAGAGCTTAGTTTGTGACCAGAGCAATAACTGTGTTATTTGTCCTACATATTATTATTCTGTACTCATTCACTTTTTAAACTGATAAATAGAATTTTTGGATTTCATGAAAATTTTATCATTGGTTTCGGAACGCATAGAGTACGTAATCGTAAAATTTTGTAAAATAATCCAATTTTTTGAGAAATTATCTTAATTTTTTCGTTCCGTAAGAGCCTTTTAAAAATCGGTTCGAAAGTTCTCAATTTACCAATAAGTTTACCTATGGAGCGACCAAGGGAAATATATATACTAATAATATAAACCTGAAGAGTTTGTTTGGTTGAACGCGATATCCGTCTATATTTAGTTTATCCAAACATCGCGTACTTGTTCGGTGTATATTCATTCATACCATCCGCTACGACGAGTTGGGGTTAAAATTCCTCCTGATGCCGGCTAAGCGAAACCTGAGTAAAGATATATTTTTAAAAAGTACCAAATAGTATTAATAAGACAGCACAATAAATGTTAACAAAGCAACTAGTGGTCAGAACAGAAGGGTTGACTTAATTACACCCCCAACCAGCGGGGTGCATAATAATTTATATACGGGCGGTCCTAACATCTGGTGCTTGCATATTCTCTTGAACAAACTTCATCTAGGGTGCGGTACATTGCCTCTTTTATTAGTTGCAAGAATAACAGGTGTTTCGTCAGGTTGTTGTTGTTAAAGCAATATTGTGGTCAAGTTTGCTGTTTCAGATTTATAGCACAGTCGAGTTCGACAAAGATGAGAACCTAAGATGGCTGACTGTCAGACAAAACCAAAACAAAAAATAGGAACAAAAACTATAAAATCAATCATAATATAATAAGTTTGTCATGGTCTGGATGTTTATAAAATATAATATGTAGTATATCGTTGCTTCTGGTTCACATAGTACAAGCCTAGAGCTTAGTTTGTGACCAGAGCAATATGTGTAAATTGTCCTACATATTATTATTAATCAATGCTTAAGAAGAGAGAACATAATATGGCGCTTGACATTTCGTTCGAAAATTAAAAGAATCAAAAAAGTATTATTATTTGTATTATAGATTTTAATAAGCAAGACAGATTTATATTTGTGATTTATACTTTACAAGATGTGTTACATACTATACTTCCGTATTTTATACATACTATCAATCATGATTCGAGCACATTCAAATGTAGGTAGGTACATGTATCATCACAGCGCAGCCGCCTAAGACCGCATAACGACGGTCTAAATTCCACCCAGGCGGTGGAGTTTTATTTCCATTTCGTCGTAGCTAATGGTATTCCGACTTGTCGCAGTGTTTTGACTCAATAAATTAAATTGCCCATCTATAAATTGTTTCACAAGTTTGTAAAGTGAAAATGGGTCCGAAATACTAAAGAGGGCTTCTGAAACTAATGTATCAAAATTTTTATAAAAATTTGGTACATATCAGGATTTGAACCGGGGCCTAAAAACTGGCGTTTTAAGTATAAGACACCTTATACTTAAAACGATTAATTGATTACAATCAATTCGGCCGCCAACGTGGTTAAAACGTGATATATATATTTTATACTATTTTTCTTCAGTCTTACCACTTGACCACGTTTTATTGACTATAGTTAAGAAAATACTAGACCTAAAGTGCATGTAGACTTGTAGAAAGGCATTTATGATAATAATAGATTAAACACAGTAAAGAAAAATCTCGTACCACGTTCAGGCCAAACAAGTTAACCAAGAAAAAACCTTTTTGTACAAAGAATTTTGTTAGAAAGATAATGGTTAATGAGAATTTAGCAATTTTGCGTGAAGTGTTCCCTCAGCAGGTCGATTCGATTCGGCCTCGGGTACACTACGAGCTGTCTGACTAATAAAATAAGCAGTTTTTCCGATTTGCTGTTTTATCTTGTCGCTTCGTATTCGGCAGGCGTCGTCGTTCGTTTGGCGAAATCGAATGTGGCGGTCTCTAGCGGATCGCTCGGGAAATTAGTTCACTTACTTAGTTCAATTCGTAGAGAAAATAAGGTATTAGAGTTAATGTAACGCGAGAAAAGTTAGTCTAAGTTATGTACTAGGTATGTATCTGAATGAAACCCTATACAGACTTTTGACAAAATTGAGTATGTATCAGATATTTAATTGAAAGTCGGTGCAAGAGAAATATTAGCAAATTCTTTTTAAGGATCTTGGCCTTCACGACGACATCTACGGTCGGAACGCGTTTTTAAGATGGCACTGACAGGATCTTAAAGTATTTTACTGGGAGAGAGGGTACTGAACACAGGGGCTTTATATAAAGTCCGAAAACACTGCAGTTCACTCCCTGCACCGATACCAAACACGCGATGGACCCGGCAGCGGTAAAGTTTGTGAGGTTGTAGGGGGTAATCTCTGGGTCTACCGAACCGATTTTGAAAATAATGTTAGTGTTGGATAGCCCATTTATCTAGGAAGACTATAGGCTAGGAAGACTATAGCAAAGATTAATAGGAACGGAGCATGAATGAAATGTGTTGCGATATTGGGGAAAAATTGATCATTTTCAGAGCTTATGTTGCGAAATCATAATTTATTAAAACATCATAATTTTTTTAACCACCAATAAAAAAAACGTAAATTAACTATAAAAAAACTGTATTTGATAACGGTTGTCTACTGCATCGATTTCTGTCAAAGGGGAATTTCATGGTTACAAAACGGACGATTGATTTGATATCGTCAAGCAGCAAGATTATTAAAATGTGCATTTCGTAACGGGATCATTTAGCCGGCAATAATGTATTTATCGACCCCATTCATGGACTTTGTAGGTGTCACATGACGTGCTCCATTTAAGAAGAAAACATTTTATATTGAAAACTTAAAATAAAATAAATTCGCCTGGCCGCGTCTGGGATACCCAGCGGACAGTATCTTAGCCGATATTATGAGTCTACACTGAACAAGTGGCTAGCTCGTCGCGATGTTTGTATGTATCATAACGGGTGCCTTACGGCGCCCGAGACCGCCTAGACGGTCCCAGGGTACCCAGCGGAGGGATTTTAATCCCATCTCGTCGTAGCCGGTGGTAGTCTACACCGCACAAGTGGCTAGCTCGTCGCGATGTTTTTGAATAGACTCAATAACCCATCTATAAACAGTTTCAGAAGTTGGTATAGTGAAACCGGGACCGACAGCTTAATGTGCTCTTCGAGGCACTATAGTGGTGTCGTCACAACACCACTATAGTGCCTCGCAAAAACTTATGTACAAATGTACATATTTTTTTTAATTAAAAACTCATTGGTACACACCAGGATTCGAACCAAGGACCTAAGTGTTTTTAAGTCCAAGGTCTAACCAACTAGGCCACGACGTATATGAATGTTTGGATAAACTAATAACTTAATAAACAGTTTTACAAGTTGGTATAGTGAAACTGGGTCGGACAGCTTAACGTGCTCTCTGATAGGTACATAGTGGTGTTGTCAAAAAAATAAAAGTTAAAATTAGTACAAGTTAATAGAGCTTATCTATCTATCTTGAAAAATGTTTTGATTCATTTTCAAGATAGGATAATGTAAAAATAATAATTTAATTTAATTATATATTTAATTATAATTGTATTTTTTTTTGGACCGACAATCCCAATAATCAAGGTAAGCGAAGGTAATCAAGGATTAGGACAGAGATTAAATATACCTAACCGGTGTATACTTACCTAAAATAAAACTTATTTAACAAATCAAAGCAGTCCCACGTAAATCAACGATGTGAGAGCGCAGGAGCCGCGGTATTGCATATGCTTAGAAATTCATATAAATCACAAACTTTAAAGCCTTTCAGCATTATGGAAATATTTTACCTAACGGGTATGGTAATGCCTGCCTAAGTAATATTCTACATATATGCTATTCAGGATGTTCAGCAGAATGATTACAGGGTTCACCGGTTTTCAGTAGATTACTGCATCGATTTCTTGTCGAGGCGGTAGTCTCCTTTCAGGGTGCCGTTACGAAATGGATGGTTTAATTGACGATAAGGCAGCGAGAATATTAAAATATACTAGTAATGCAATTCGTCTTTGTCGCTGCCCATTTTGTAATCGCATCATTTAGCCGGCATAGTGGGAGCAATCAATGTTGTTTAAGAACAATTATTGATTGACCCTATTCATGAACTTTGTAGGTCTGCTCACCAACGGGTAGATACAAAGACACATGCCGGGCTCCAATAAAAATAAAAATAAAACGCTAAGCTAAACTTTAATGGATATGATGTAGTTCTGACGTATTGCAAACTTTGGTGACATTTAAAATTGACCGACAACTAACCGTTGGTTATTTTGGTTAAAGTTTAGCTTAACGTTGTACTACATAATAGACCTACAGGACAGCAAAAAAAATATGTTAACAAATCTGTCAAATACAAAAAGGTTTTTAGACAGAGTTATCTGTGGGTTTTTCGTATATGACATGGACACTATAATGCGAATTAAAGTCATGAAAATATTTAATCAAATCTCTTTGTGATTGAGAGATTTGTTTACATTATATTTTTGGAATAATATAACATGATAACACGTTACCTATTTAGTTACAAAATAATGATTTTTTTATTTTTTTATATTCAAATAATTTTACTACCTTGTTTGTTTGCTTTAGGTAATAGTCAGTGGGTTAGTGGCGCCCGGGGCGGAGAGAAACTTTGCCGCCCCTACATTATCAAAAAAAGTACACCTAAAACCACACCTTGTTGGGAATCGAATATATTAATTGACATAGACAATATTTTAAAATTAACACTCGAAACAATATTAAATGTTAGTCTCAATTTCGATCAATTTCAGCAAGCATCTCTCCCGGTTAAATTTGCCGGACTAGGAATTAGAAAAATATCCGACCTTACTATTCCTGCATATCTTTGCTCCATTACCTCTACAAAATCTCTCTGTTCCTCAATTTTATCAAATACAACATGTAATTTTGAACAATTTCATCGTGAACCGGAAGCTCTTGCATTGTGGAAAACTCTCTCGTTGGAAGACTTAAGACCACCTTTAACATCTTCACAAAAAGATTGGGATAGTCCTATAATAAAAAATATATACCAAACTTTACCTAGGCAATCAATAATAGAAGAGGCCCGCCTGAAAGCATCTTGTGTGAGTGAGGCTGGCGCCTGGCTACGTGCTATACCTTCCCCTTATACGGGCACACTGCTAGACGCCAACTCACTCCGCATAGCGGTAGCATTGAGGCTGGGCTGCAAAGTATCTACTCAACACATTTGTATATGTGATGACCCAGCAAACGAATTAGGTCGCCATGCATTTGCTGCCAAAAAAGTGCTGGCAGAATCTCAAGGCACTATGCGATTAATGACATTCTGTCAAGGACGCTGGCATCTGCTAACATTCCCTGTATCCTCGAACCATCGGGGATATTTAGGTCTGATGGGAAGCGTCCGGACGGGATGTCATTGATCCCGTATAAGCGTGGCCGCGCACTAGTTTGGGACGCCACATGTGTTGACACACTCTGTACGTCATACGTGACATCCAGCCATAAAAAGTCGGGGGCCGCTGCAGAGACGGCAGCACGTCTAAAACGTCACAAGTACGCGGTAATTAACACCAATCACCATTTCATTCCATTTGCAGTTGAAACGATGGGCCCGTGGTCCGAGGATGCTCTTGCATTCTCCCGCGAACTTGGCGAAAAACTTCGCTCGGCGACGGGTGACCCTTTGAGTAGAGAATACTTTGCTCAAAGAGTCAGCCTCGCTATTCAACGGGGGAACGCCGCAAGTGTCCTCGGCACACTACGCCCATCGGACGGTATTAATTTTTTAGTATTTATAATTTGTAAATAATTTAGTTTTTAATCATTTATTAAGTAGTTTTAGTTTTTATGTTAATATTTTGTGAATCATTTTAAATACAAAATAGTGTTCAAAAACTGTTAAATGAAAGGGAGGAAACACCTAAAAATATAAAATAGATAAATTATGAAATCAAGTAAGAACGCTTTCTCATTTATTTATTAGATCTAGTCAAATCATATTTATATTACTGCAAATTGGTTAACCTCAACTAATTCATAGTAGTTCGTAAGTAACGCCACTGTCAAAAAGATTCTCAGCGTTATAGTAATATTTGGAACCGATGCGCCTAAACTTTACTGTTATACAACAGAAAAATTGGAGAAGTTCAAGCGCCCGCGCAAAATTTCTGCTTCTTTATTTGAGGCACGGACGAAATTTTGTAAACGATCTCGTTCTCGCTGAAATTCTTGTCAATATAATACGATGTTTGGTCCGCTTTGCAAACGTAATCGGGCTTCAACAGGTCTGATGGTGTACGAAAGGAAAAATTAGCGCCAAGTTAATGAAGCTGTTAAAAAGTTGTTATAATTTTCTGGATGATCCCGTCTACATACATAAAAATTTCACGCCGCAGTTTCAACTCGTACGACAAACCAGCAGCTGCCTCGTGGCCGTGAATACGTTGTTTCTTTCTTGTATAGCGGGGCACGATCTTAATGCCCAATTCTTCAAAAACTTCTTTGCAAACTTGCATCCAGCATTAACAAGCTCATTCCTGTTCTCCGCCAAGATAATCTCTAAAGCCTTCACCCTAGTTGCACCAGCATTAATATTGAGTCCTTCATTCTGTAAATAAACCTGAGACCTATCGTGAACTTCCACAGGAATGGCATCCTATAATCCAAGATAGCATACAAATGCAAAGAATTACATGGCAGTCAAAGAGGACCAGCGTTTTTTTGTTTCGCGTTTTCTGCCATATCTATCGAAAGCTGTTCCAGAACGTCTAGGATTTTCACATAATTATTCTTTATCACAATAACTGATTAATATATGGCACTCCAACGAGTATCAATCAAGCGCTTCACTCTTTGTTTCGTCACAAAACTCAGGACGTCTCAGCGATGAGTCGATGACGAGAAAAATGTGAAAACGAATTTTGTTTCCAAGCTTGGAATAATTAAAGCTCAATCTTCGTAAGGTGTTCGCACAAAGGTGTTGCCAAAAGTATCACGAGCCTCTGTTCCCACTTTCAACGCTTTCGGAAAGCAATTCAAGATTTCCACTTAGCGCTTAATTTTGCTTAGCCAAAAATAGAATTACGACAAGCAATCTTGTCAAATATCATTCCACATTTCTTCTTTGCGTACAATTATTAGCTACGTTTTATTTATCGTTCTTTCCTTATTGATTCTCCTTTCTAATTCACTTCACTTAAACAAATTGTCATTGTGTACTTTGCTAGGCTCATATTCATACACCCTTGGATTCATGTTCCTATATAAGTTAAAGCCCTTCATGGTGATGAATCCTGAACTACTAGCCTAAAGGCTAGTAGTTCAGGATTAGCAGAAGAAAAAAGTCGACAGCAAAAGCACCATCTAAGACCCTAGGATTGTTTTACCATTTGGTAGCCCTCAACCGTTAATTTCCTCATTTCCTCTTTTGCCGAGGTTCCTGTGCGACTGACTTCTACGAATTTACTATCCATGTGCTATACAGCAACTGAGCCATGCTATACTAGGAAAGTTTTAAACCATGATCACAGCTGGCTATTCATCTACATCTTTTTAATCGGTACGAGACTCTGGAACGAGATCAGGTTCAGCTTCTAAAAGATCAGCTTGTCCAGGTGACTGAGATCTCAATTGATTAGAATCCTTTAAATGGGTACGAGATTAACAAGATCAGGTTCAGTTTCTAAAAGATCAGCTTGTCCAAGTGGACAACTGATAGCAAAAACCAAGCGGAGCTCTGGCCGCCCCCTTCGCGAACACCGCCCGGGGCGGACCGCCCCCCTCGCCCCCGCCTCGCTACGCCGCTGGTAATAGTTATCAAAATTTAACAAAACCATAATAAAGAATAAAATAAATAAAAACATAAATTAACTATAAAAGGTTTTTATTTAATAATAATAATAATATGTAGGACAAATTACACATATTGCTCTGGTCACAAACTAAGCTCTAGGCTTGCACTATGTGTACCAAAAGCAACAATATAATACATATTATAATTTATAAACACCCAGACCATGACAAACTGTACATAAAAAACTTACTAATATTCTTTGCCATGGGTGGGAATCGAACCCACGACCTCCGGATACAATGCTAAAGGCGCAACCACTAGTCTACGGAGCCTGTCAGTTTTATTTGACAACTATATTAATTGAAAACTTAAAATAAAATAAATACGTCTAAACCATTAAGGCGTCAGGGTAACCTGGGGCTCTAGAGAAAAATCAGGCGAGGCGACATGTCGCGTCGCCTCAGTCAAAAACGTATGTATTTTGACAGTGACAGTATGCGTGAGGTATGCTGTCACCTGCCAAAGTCTATAATATAGTTTTGATTGAAGGCGACACGACACATCGCCTCGCCTGATTTTTCTCTAGGGCCCCTGTGGAGGGATTTTAATCCCACCTCATCGTAGCCGATGTTATACACCGAACAAGTGGCTATCTCTTGGATAGAATAAAAATAATAATAAAAAGACAACCAGTTCGATTCCCGGTTAGGATTTTTTTTTTTTATATAATGATGCAGTTTTACTTCCTTATTTATAAAAAAACTTATTGAGTCCTTTAAGAACACTTTAGTTATAAAAGGTTTTGTCTCTTTACGCATATACATTTTTGTTACTAATAAAGAGAGACAAAATCTTCTATAACTAAATTGTTCTTAAAAGGACTCAATAAGTTTTTATGAATACCGGTGTTAATTTTTATCAAAATCGGCCCCAAGACTCATTTGACCATTTTCGCTATTCCTTGTAATTTACGATTTGGCCTTGAAGGCACACATAAAAATTCACTCTGCATAGGTGAAAGAATAATAATAATAGAATAGACATTGTGCCCATATTGCCCATATTGGTCACAAACTAAGCTCCAGGCTTGTACTATGTGTACAAGAAACAACGATATAATACATATTATATTTTATAAACACCCAGACCCCATTTAATTTGTAAAGTTTTGAAGGTTCTAACAAGATTTAGGGTGGATGTGAAAATTTGGTTTTGTTGGGTCGTCATCTCTTGAAACTTAACATCAGTCAATATCTATGCAGATTACACCCTTCTTCACCCTTAAAATAATTATTTTAGAATCTATTTCCTTAGTACCTACCTACTATATCAAAAGGAGACAAATAGTATCTAATAAGACATTTATTTCTCAAAAGAACATTTTTGCTCAATTACCGAGAGTAATTTATATAAATTTATAATAAAAACAAAAATTCGTTTAGTTTTGTTGCGAACTGTATTAACAATAGTATTTAAACAAACTCAGTTAACATAATAAATAGTAAATATTAAGAAAAAAACAAAAAGTATAACAATTACTATACGTCAAATAATGTGACTTTTTAACAGTTTTTTAAATTCAGTAAATGTGCATATACCCTATTTCATATGAGTTTATTATTAAGCATCCGACTTCGAACACAATCTTAATTAGCTGGTAGATAATGCCTAAGGCATTAAGTTCGCCTTTGTGCAACTTTACTTTTGTTTACTGTGCTTAAATAAATAAATACACATTATGACTAAGTTTACTTTCGATTCAACTCCTTTTTCATTTATTTCTTTATCGTTGGCGTTGTATCCGGCGGGCATGGGTTCGATTCCCATTAAAGGCAAAGTTTTAGTAGGTTCATTTGTTTTTCAGTAAAGATTTCTTTGATTTTGGTGTTTCTGGTACACAGAGTATTAGAGCTTGCTTACAATATGTGTAAATTGCCATACATTATTATTATAAACTAGTAGGTTAGATATACGTGGTGGCCGAGTTGGTTAGACCTTGGACTTTAAAACACTTAGGTCCCTGGTTCGAATCCCGGTGTGTACCAATGAGTTTTTAATTAAAAAAAATATGTACATTTGTTTGACAACACCACTATTGTGCCTCGGAGAGCACGTTAAGCTGTCAGTCCCGATTTCACTATACCAACTTGTGAAACTGTTTATAGATGGGTTATTGAGTCTATTCAAAACATCGCGACGAGCTAGTCACTTGTTCGGTGTAGACTCATACCATCTGCTACGACGAGGTGGGATTAAAAACCCCTCCGCTGGGTACCCTGGGGCCGTCTAGGCGGTCTCGGGCGCCGTAAGGCACCCGTGATGTTATATATATATATATAGTAGGTTAGATAGGTACCTATCTACTGACTGTAGATCTATAATAATAGAATTATTGGTATATTATACATGATGACTTTGAAAGGTTGTACTTTGGGCTAATATGAGGTTCTACTGATAAAATCAAATAAGTTTTCTGCCGCAAATGAAAAAAAAATTGCCTTCTTCATACAAAAAATAGTAATGTTAAAATGATCAATTTGTATGGGGAAGCCAAATTTTGTTTTCATTTGCCAAACATGGTGCCATAGGAAAAGTTTTTCGATTTGATCAGTAGAGCCTCATATTAGCCCAAAGTACAACGTTTCAACTTCATCCTGTAAATAATTTGTAGACCAATGAGTATACCTACATTTTGAACAAAATATCTTATAAGTAGGTAGTGAGCTTAAATTTTTATAATGGTTATATATATATATATATATATATATAGCAGCCTAACCAAACGCACTCTAGACCTTATTGTTAAAACTTTTTTTAAACTTTTTTTTTTGACTATCTGTAAAGATTTACATGAAATAATATTTGATTTGATTATTTGATTTGATATAGATATATATATATATATAAGTAGGTAGTGAGCTTTACACTCACTAACTACTTATATAGGAAATTAGAGTCAGGATCAGCCACCACCCAAGTCAAAAAGTGGAGCTAAAAATTTGTCAGTTTTACAGTTTATTTTATTTTGACAGAAGGGTGCTACAGAAGCGCCACGAATATCGGACTTGCGTGGTGGCTAGTTTAGTCAGACTCTTAATAAAGCGTAAGAAGACTCCATCTCGCGGCGATTGTAGGAATTACTAACTAAACACTTTCTATGTCAACAAGACTTGTTTCGGTTGAAGTTTCTATACGACACTTGCGCAGCTACTACAGGTTTTATCCAAAAGAGGGCGCTGTAAGCAGAATCTAATTATATAAAATAATGTAATAATTATTACAGACAATTTGTATGACTATTGCAAAATTTTATTTTATTGGAGCAGGCTTTGTATTCAGATGGTAAGCAGCCCTAAAATTATCAATAACTTTGAAATACCAAAAAATTAAAATATTAAAATGAAAGCTCTTCATTAGAAAGCGTGAAATAGATATCTAAAAACAAATAGATATCTAAAAACAAATTAAAACCGATTTCAAAACCACAATTCTAATATCGTTCTGGACAGACAGACAGATAGGCTTCATAACGTTCCACCAGAGGCTCTACCATAGGTTTGCGCATTGTAGCAACGTAACGTATTTGTATACCGCTTTATTTTTAGTAACAGGATTGAATAAAGCGATCCTATTGGTTGTTGCTCATGTATACGTATACAAATACGTTACGTTGCTACAATGCGCAAACCCATGGTAGAGCTTGTTTTCTTTGTCAATTTACGCAACCCTAAAAACATATTCGTACGATCTATCCACATAATATTAATATCGTTGCAGCGCGGCCACTGAAACTTAAAATAAAAATCAGACGAAAAATAAGACGGACGGATGTTTTGAAAATATTGGGATTGTAGAGTAGTAGATAAACAACAATATGGTTTGCCTCTTAAGTTTTTATTATTTTGTATTAACATGAAAATTGATAACCATGACATAAATAGATCAAATTATACAATAGTTGAAGACAATAAAGCAAGTTTTAGTACCATTAGTTTGTAATAGATGGCACTGGTTTTAAAATAGAAGAGAACTTGTGCTTTAAACAAAATTATGGATCTATAAATGTATCAAAAAGTTCTTGATTTCTGATTTTTTCGAAAATGAATCGGTATTGTGGGTAATTTATTGTCATAATGTGAAATAAAAAAAAATGATTACAGATTGGAACACTTAGCGGTTTATTTTTGTTATTTACACACATTTTTTACTACCTATGTGATCTTGATTCCATTTAAAAGTGGAATAATAACTTTTCTGTTTACTGTAATTTTATTTCAATTTAATGCCTTTTAAACAACCACTTTAATCAAATTTACAAGTACGCGTAATAAAAACGAGGGTCGATTACGAAATTGTTTTGCAATCATACAACACTCTGCAGTTGACATAAATTAGGATATAGGGCGGTGACTCCATCGCCTGGAGTCTGCGCATTACACTGGCGACCAACTATCTCTCAACGCCAGACGTTCCCGTTTGTTGTGTCCTGAAAATCTCTTTGTGTTTCTATTGAAGAATAATTTCATATTACGTAAGTAATTTCAGTTTTTAACTGTGTTTTTGTGTTGGTATTACTTTTCATTCATTGTTAGACTAATGACTGTGATGGAGCTTTGATAAACGCCTGAAATTTTGTACTTAACAAGTTAATTTTTATGAAATATGTTTTATTGATCGACTAACTTCTTATTACTCTTTTGTTATCTATTTCGTTAGCTCTTAAATATGTTGGCTTTTATTAGTTTTTGTCCAACACGAAAGTGTTGTATTTGACATGCGCTTTAGCCAAATTGAAAATTTTACGGGGTCAATGAACCTTGTGGGTTGGTCGATGCGGCTACGATTACGGCTACCTACTTACGGATTTCGTCAGTAGAATGAATGAGTTGAAAAATCTACATGTAAAATGTTTTTCAGGATCGATAGCTGAAGACTTATTGGTATTTAAATAAATTATTTTCCGCAATAAATAAATGTATCCTATATAAAATAAAAATTATATAGTATTTAACCTTTCTAACAAATAAAAATCAGAATACAGTTGGAAATAAAATAAAACTATAATGTGTAAAATTAAAGTTATGGGATTCATTATATGAAAAAAACTACCCAACCGAACGCATGCTACATAACCACTAGCAAAAGGCTAGGTGGTTAGCTGATTCCATTCACTTGTGAGATATCTAAGATTTTGTTTCGTGTGACATAGGTCTACCTAATTATCTACGGGTCTATATTTTTTATGTTTTTTTTATATATTATTAGTAGTATACCTAATATATACGTGCTGGCCGAGTTGGTTAGACCTTATATATAAAAACACTTCCCACGTCTCTGATTGAAAACACCGGTGTGTACCAATGAGTTTTTAATCTAAAAATGTATGTATATTTGTTTAACAACACCACTATAGTGCCTCCGAGAGCACGTTAAGCTGGCGGTCCCAGTTTCAATATACCAACTTGTGAAACTGATTATAGATGGGTTATTAAGTCTATCATCGCGACGAGCTAGCCACTTGTTCATGTATTAAAAACCCCTCTCCTGGGTACTCTGAGGCCGTCTAGGCGGTCTCGGGCGCCGTATGACACCCGTGAGGATATTTATGTTTATTTTTTAATATTAAGTTAGCTCTGCAATAAAAGGGCAGCAGTATGAAGTTCACGTAGAAGTCTAAAAAAATTACGTGCACAGTCGGACAATCGTAATGATGTTGCAGGCTTAGAGTAATACCTTTCTAGGTACTTTTAACTTTTTAGTTAGTTGAAACTTTTAATCTAACCATTAGTGGTTACGCCGTTGGCATTGTATCCGGAGGTCGTGGTTTCGATTCCCAAAACAATAATAGTAGATAAAGACGTTTCTGTACAGTTTTCCTCTTGATCTGGGTGTTTATATAACATAATATGTATTAGTTGTTTTCGTTGTTTCTATTACACACACACTATACAAGCAAAGCTTAGTTTGCGACCCATAAGTTTTTGCTTTAAATTGGTTCTCTTGGTTTTAAAAATAAATGAATATTAAGTGTTTGTTGTATTTATCTACTTATTAAAGAGTTTTATATCATACCAGCTGACCCGCGCAACTTCGTCTGCGTAACTTTAACCGTTTACGCAGCGTACGATCTCAAAGGGAATATTTTTTCCCGTTTTCGAAACATTTTTCTTTTTTACTCCGCTCCTATTGGTCGTAGCATAGTAATGTTATGCAGCCTATCCTCAATAAATAGGCTATCCAACACTAACAGATTTTTTCAAATCAAAAACAACCAGAACCAGATCAAAAACAACCCATCAAGAATCCAAAACAAACTCTTCAGATTTATTATTTGAAACAAAATTTATATAGATTATATTATATTTTAGTATAGATTAGAAATAGGTTACTCCCGAATTTATTTTATAGCGTTCCCTTTTTATTTAATTCGAGGGACTTTATTTATTCTTTCTTCGGTTTTTATATTCGGTAGTTTTAGAGTATAAAAAAAAAATTAATAAAGGAAACTACTAGTTAAACCTAAATCAAGTTAATGCTAAAAAGTTGAATAATACGATATGTATGGTGACTTTGAAAGGATGTACTTTGGGCTAATATGAGGTTCTACTGATCAATACGAACAACTTTTCCCATAGAACCATGTGGCGCAAATGAAAAAAAAAATGCCTTCTTTCTTTATAAATATAAATATAAAATTATTAAATGCCTAATTCCATACAAACTAGTAATGTTAAAATGACCAATTTGTATGGGGAAGCCAAATTTTTTTTTCATTTGCGACACTTGGCTCCATGGGAAAAGTTGTTCGATTTGATCAGCAGAACCTCATATTAGCCCAAAGTACATCCATTCAAATTTACCCTGTATATTAATGTGCGTTATATTTTCTTAATTATCTTTTAAATGCATAACCAAATTAAAAAGGTTTTAACGGGGCCCAGCGTGCATGAAAAGAGTTATGTAGACTAGATGATAGAGAGAATGTATAGATGAGAGACAAGGGGAAGTATACCCTTACACCCGTATTCTAAGACGTTTCACTCAAGGAGCGTCTGTCTCAACTTGCTTTTTATAGTTGACATTTGGTGGAAAGAGACAGACGTTCCTTGAGTGTAAAGTGGAGTTAAGGATACGTCTTAGAATACGGGGGTTAGTGTGAATTTTTTTAACGTTTACCTTCCAGTTAACTACACTACTGCGTTAACTTTTTCACCGATCAGATAGATATACTAATTTTGTCAGTCATTATAATAAAGCGATTCTATTGATGGAGAGTTAACGATCGACGAGATATTAAAACTAAAAAAAACTCACACTACGCCACAGACTTCCTTAAAAAAGACCTCGATAAATATATCCTAATTTACTTCTACACAACTCATAAACAAATCAACAGCGATTGAATAATCAGCGTAAATTGAAATCGCGTGATCAAAAGCGTTCATCACTTATAATGTTCCACAAATAACAAATAACAATGCAGTCAAATGGTATCTGCAAGCTGCACAATTTTATTATTTGGGTCAAACGTCACTCAAGGACGAGATTCACTGAAGATTCTCCATGAAAATTGATGAACCACTTGCGCAGGTAGCGGCACACGACTCAGGTGCCAGTTTAGTTCGGGCGTTCAAGACGATAAAGCGTTGCGTGTATTTTTCTGAGCAAAATGTGTGTCGCTAACGAAACGTACGTAAATATTTTGTTAATTCAAGTTTTATTAAGTAATTTAATTGTTTTAGTAGGTAATTAATTATTTTATTTGGTGTTGTGTTAGTGATGATGACCTTTAAATGTATTTTTTTTATAATGAATTTTCTGTTTACAAAACTGTTTTGTTTTATATTAACCTTCTATACAATTATATTCCCATTTTTATAGTACTTACCTAAATTAATACATTAAAGTCGGTTGTTTTAAATTCAACCGTAACCCTTTAGATTAAAGTGCATAGTGTATGTTTTGTGCCTGAAAACCTTGAAGAATTTTGTTTATCAATAATCTTAGTATTTGGAACTTGACCTAATTTATACACATAGGTACAATAATATAAATAAATAAATAATCTTTATTTTGCAAGAATATGGTTACAAATGTAAAACTTAATACTCGTAACTCTATCTACATACTCATAGTTTTGGCATAGAAATCAATTCCTTTAATAAAACAACTTGATCAGACTTTAAAAGGATTTTGAGCTATTTAGGTACAATTATAATATTAAATTAATAATTATAATATTCAATAGGAAACCTTTGGTTAATGTGTGACGACTATTCATAAACCTACCCGCTGAAAGAGTTTTTTATATATTTTCGTACAGAATCCTTCATTCCAAAAATAATGTGTCCCTAATAAATTGACTTGGACTAAATATTGAAATTAAAAGTGAAAAGGCGTCGTAATACGGCCAGTGTTACATTCAGTATTTTAAATTCACAAATATAGCAAAATATTTTCAAGAATTATTTTATTGTTTTTCTTTTTAAGTTATTTAGTTTTTAATGTAGTAAGTATAGTTAATTTTTCGTGTTCTATTTGAAATTAAATTTTTCTTTTGTTAATGTCTAGTTAAATTGAATAAAAATGTTAATTAAGTTTATTATATATAAGTAATAGGTACCTACTTGTTACTACATATTTTGGTCAATAAACCTCTTTAGTGAAAGGACACGTGAAAAATGTCGCAGTGCTTCAGACTGCAGATTTGTAGACATCGGTTCTACGGTTCTATTAAAAAACGTTTATTTATAACCCAGCAGTGACTCTAAAACACTTTAGCCGAAATATGTCAAGCTTTCTATCAGCTAGCAGTGACACAAAATAAAATATAATAGGTATATTGCAACGAAAAGTATATAGCTAGGATACTGTTTTTTGACAGGTACCATAGATATTCAGTATTGGTTGTTAAATTTTGTTATGAATTGATCTACCCCATTCATGGACTTTGTAGGTTTGCTTACCATTTTTATTATTATTGTTACACTTTTTACTATTCTTCTATATTGTCGTATTATTTTTCTTATTCTATTCCTAGGGCACCATTCTGTCATACCATTAGGCCTCCTATAACCAAAAAACTAAATATTTTACGGCCATTCTAAATAATCGATATAAATATCTACATTTTTTTTTAAATAGGTACCATATAAACAATGCAACGTGTACAATCTACGTATATATAAAAAAATATATACACGTATACGTTTACTACATTTTTTATATTTTTCTGTATGATTTCTCAAACATTTTCTTTATTTCTCAGGCAATTACAAACACAACAAAAAAAATTGCCCGTTTTCAAGTGATTACATATTCGACCTATTTGATATATATATATATATATATACATATTTGATTTACATTTATATAGATAAAAAATAATTGAAACTTCATAACGCCACGTGCCCGCGTGCCGCGCACGTGCCCGATGACGTTTGATGCGGGTTTTGTTGTTGTTTATCATAATTAACACGCGAAGTTGCGGGCAACAGCTAGAAAAAAATATTGTTTTATAAGTATTATCGTGTAGAAGATTACAGCGATACAATATAGGTTAGTTTAGTTACAGCTAAGGTCCCTGGTTCGAATCCCGGTGTGTACCAATGAGTTTTTTTTAATTTATGTACATTTGTTTGACAACACCACTATAGTGCCTCAGAGACCACGTTAAGCTATCGGTCCCGGCTTCACTATACCAACTTGTGGAACTATTTATAGATGGGTTATTGAGTCTATTCAAAACATCGCGAGCTAGTCACTTGTTCGGTGTAGACTCATACCATCGGCTACGACGAGGTGGAATTAAAAACCCCTCTGCTGGGTACCCTGGGGCCGTCTAGGCGGTCTCGGGCGTCGTAAGGCACCCGTGATGATATGTGTATGTTGTGTTAGTTACAGTAGGCATTGCATTAGACAGTAATATTTGTGTCAACGGCCGGCCTCAGCGCCGTCCTTCCCGCGACCTAGTTAGATAATAATCCGTTGTACTCTTTAGACCCTCGTTCATCAACTAATATTGATGCATCCTGAGTCTTTGTGGACCTGGAATTGGCTGAGCAATAAACATGTCGTATCCTCTAGAACGAATATTTTATAATAGAATAAGCATCATAATCCGTATGGGTTATTTTGTAAAGTAGATCAAATATTCTATCGATCTACCCGTAACCTGTAATAGCCAAATTTTTTTTTGTAGGATATTACGAACATATTGCCCTAGTCACAAACTAAGCTCTAGGCTTGCACTATGTGTACCAGAAACAACGATATAATACATATTATATTTTATATATACTCAGACCATGACAAACTGAACAACTCTAACACGTTGGTTAAATGTAATGCAATAAAAATATGTCTTTAATGCAAATTATAAAGTAATAAAAAAAATAACATAATAATACAAAAAAGCAAAATAAAATAAAACAATAAAAACTTTTTAGGTACCTAAATATATACCTAAATATATATATTAATAATAGTACAGGGTGATTTTGAAAGGTTGTACTTTAGGTTTTAAGGAGGTTTAATAAATATTTGTCGTTCTTCTGTTAATCAATAGCTGCCTAACCAAAGGCACTATAAGGCCTCATTGTTATACTTTTTTTTTACTATTCATAAATATCTTTAAAGATTTACATGAAATAAATGATTTTACTTTGACTTAAGTATAGTATAACTTACCATTAGATGAACATGCACCCATGTATATGAACACCTAAATGTTTTTGCATATATATAATAACATAAAATCTAACCATGTTGGAATCTTAATTTTATATTATATTAAAGTTTTTTACTATACTATTATTATATGCAAAAACATTTAGGTGTACATTCATGGGTGCAAGTTCATATTATGGTACAACTATCCTATAGTTAGCTAGTGTTGTAAATACGTGTAACCAGCTAGCAAGAAGTCGTATAAAACATAATCGTAGGTGTTCCACTTTGAAGCCCTCTCGCACCCCGATGCGATCTAGCACACTCCACCGCGCATTTAGCTTAGCACACTTCGTAGAGGATGCTTTGGCAACAAAAGAGGTAAACTGTTCACACATCCTTTGTTACAAAGCCACTTAGATGACAAAACCTTTGTATATAGAGTATTTAGGTGGGAGGAAGGTCTCTATAACTTCGTTAGGCCGACCGACCGGTCTCGTTACCACAACCTATACAGATGCAAAAACAGTCAAGTGACCTAGTCATTTTTCAGCTTTAGTCTGTGTTTGGTGTGGTTCACCGGTTTTCAGGAGACTATTGCATCTATTTTGTCGAGGTGGTCGTCTCCTTACAGGATGCGGTTACGAAATAGGTAGTTAAATTGACGATAAGGCAGCGAGTATATTAAAATATACTCGCAATGCAATTCGTTTTTGTCGCCCCCCATTTCGTAGTATATAGTAGTATAATACTGTCACGAAATAGGTGGATACTTGAACGTATTTGCATTTCGAGACTATTTTAATATCCTCGCTTTCTTTTCTTTATTTATCAAAAAGTCAATGGCCCGTTTCGTAACCGTACCATGAAAGGAGACTACCCACCCTCTCGACAAGAAATCGATGCAGTAGTCTCCATAAAACCGGTGAACCCACATACTTAAACCGAAACATCACTAAGTCGCTTGACGGTTTTTGCATCTTATATGGTCTAGCGAAGTTATAGAGGCCTTCCTTATAAAAATCCCATTAGAACACAATATTTAAACAGAAGTACCTAACAAATAGAGACTTTATACTTATACATGGTAACTTTGGAAGGTTGTACTTGGGCTAAAATTATGCTCTACGGAACAAATTCTACAAATTTTCCCATGGTACCATGTGTCGCAAATAAAAAATGATTCGCTTCTCCATACAATGTTTGTCGCCGCGCAACAAAATCGTAGTTTATAAAACAGTATTGCCTGGGGCATTTCTTAATTGGTTGTCCCAGCGGATTAGGTAATACTGTTCATTGATTATTTTAGTGTATTTTTTTTTGTAATATGTATTTTGTTGGTTTTATGTTGCTGTGCGACAAATAAAGTATTTCGTTCTTTCTTTCTTCTTTCTATTATTATTAAGCCATTTATTTCCTTATAAAATTACAATTAAGTTACTTTAAATTAAATATACATTACACTATAAATTATCACACAACATAGTTACTTTTTTTTTTATATATATATTTTTTTATTATTATTTACAAGGTCCCTTTGAGGGTATAGGCCTCCTCCAATTTATTCCACTTAAATCTGTCTTTTGCTGTTTCCATCCATTGTTCTCCCATTGTCTCCTTTATGTCATCTAACCAACGCTTTGGTGGTCTCCCTTTGGTCTTATTTTTTTCTTTGGTCCTGTCCATTTAGTTATTTTCTTTGTCCATCTACTGTCCTCTAGTCTTGCTATATGTCCTGCCCATTTCTATTTCATTTTCTGGGCATGTTTGAGTGCATCTATATTTTTTGTTGTTTCTCTTATTTGTATGTTTGGTATTTTATCTTTTAATTGTATTGACAGTTCTTCTTTCTATACAAATTCTTATTTAACATTACTACGGAGAAGCCATTTTTTTAGAGCTTCATATTAGCTCAAATTACAACCTTCCAAAGTAGAAAAGCTAAAGGTTTCAAAAGCATGGTCAAGAGAATTGTAGACCTATCTAGTTAACAACCATACTGTCAATAGCTTCCAATACCTAATTGCCACCGAAGTAGTTCTTTACACAAAATCTGATATTCTACTACTTATTTACTTACATGTAACGTGTTAACGATTGTGGGAAAAATGAAAAACGTGGAGACATTTTATATCGACAGCGATACAATTTCAATCCTATTCCAAAGTTCATAGAGTACAGATTAGTCTAGAGTAAGACTAGGTCGGTTGCGTCAGCGTACGTAACGGTTAGCTTTGGGTGTATGACAAACATTACCTCATCGCGCCGTGCTCCGAATCTTTGAGACTAAAATCTACAAACAATGATATCACGTTAACCAACTGTTATGGAGATTTTCTGATCCATCGTGTAGCTTTAAAGATAAAGCAACGATTTAATTTGGATCAACTTTTAATTTGAAAAAAATATCTACAAACATTATTTCTTAAAGGATGTTGAAATGTCTTATAAATAATAATAATAAATACCATCACGGGTGCTTATTTGGCTCCCGAGAACCGTTTAAACGGCCTCATGGATTAACCTGTCCCCATTTCGCCGATGGTATTAATGTCTTCATCATTTCTTTTAAAGAATGTATAATGACTCTATCGTTTTGTAAAGAATTTTATAATGACTCTTTTGTTTTATAAATATGTTATAATGATTTCTTAAAGTATTTCATAATGATTCTATCGTTTTTTAAAGTATATCACAATGACTATATCGTTTCTCAAAGTATTTCATAATGACTATCATTTCTCAAAGTATTTCATAGCGACTTTATCGCTTATGAAAGGATGTTACAATTATTCATATCATAAAGGATGTTGAAATGACTATCATCATACAAGATTGGTTATTAATAAAATTTTCCATAAATTGTAATATTGTTTTTAACTAATTAATAATCATATTTCCAAAAGTTTATTGGCATAAAAATAAATTAAATAAAAATTAGGTGTATCCAGATTGGATGGAAAAAGGCCCGACGGTATGACATTAGTTCCTCTTGTTTGGGATTCAACGTGCACAGACACTCTTGCCCCCACCAATCTGACCCGTTCTTCAAGAATCGCGGGTTCTGCCGCTGCAAAGGCTGAGAATGCAAAACATATTAAATATTCTCATATAAAAAATAATTTTGTATTATCGGCTTTTGCTGTGGAGACTCTCGGTCCTTGGAGTAACGACGCACGGCAGTTGGTGGACCTTATTGGCCAATTGTTGATTCAGACTTCAGGTGATAGTCGGGCGCGATCATTTTTGGTCCAAAGAATTGGTCTGGCAATACAACGTGGCAATGCCGCTTCCGTTCTCGGGACTATCGGTGCTATGTCCGGATTGGACGAATTTTTTTATTTAATTTAATAGTTTTAATTATTATTTCATTAGTTTTATAGTATTACTTAATTATGTTTTATAAGTTTTTTTGTTGTGTAAATAAATTATTTTATGAATTCACAACAACATATAATTTTTCTTTTTTGATCAGGTGGACCTTAATATAGGCAACCTCCATACTTTTCCATTTTTTCCTATCGCATGATATTCTTCACCATTCATGTTATTATTCATCAGATCATCTTCTTATCGCGTATCCTGTCTACCCAGTCAAAAAATATTAGTGTTCATGCGAATGAATAATGAAAAACTTTTTTTTATTGGAGCGAAGGATGTGACCTCTGTACTTTGTCACACTCGCACTCATTCCAATCTATATATAGAAAAGAAAATATTTTTTTACGGTGCTTTTGATTATTTTAATTTTTGAACCAATTGAAATGTTCAAATTTCCAATAAACCAAGGTTGATGCCAATTCAATCTTCTTTCAAAAGATTCAATGTGGAAATACACAAGAAAATATAACTAGTTTGTCTAGCTATCCATGTTTTATAATGCGACAAATGTAGAAATCTTCTAAACGTATAAAAATTTTTATAAAGTATTTTTTTCAATAAAATTGCAAAATGAATGTTTACTCATAAATGTCAAAGTGTACACATAAAGCTATATAGGTATAGATAGTTAGAGAGGCAGTAGATACCACAGGTCACGGCCGAAACTTCTTCCGACTAACGCCAGTTGGCACACTGCCACCAAACAACTTCAATGCGCAATTTTTTCTTTACGCTAAACCAGCTGTGCCCAGCCGTCTCTTATATACGCGTTGATTTCAGGTTCAAACCCCGTAGTGTATCAATGAGATTTTCAATGAAAAAAATAAGTTTGTTTGACAACAACATATATACAGGGTGAATTTTAAAAGTTGTACTTTATAATCGAAAACTATTCCCATGAAACCAAGTGTCGAAAATGAAAAAAAAGCCTTTTCCATACAAACTAGTAACGTTAGCTTGTCAAAATAACGAAATCCTTTAAAAATGACATTGAACAATCAGCAACAACAATAACTAAAAAAGGCAAGCACAATACCCTTGTGTTAGAGTTGCTATTGCTTTGACAGATTTTAGCATTCTGCGTGATGACAATAGCGAATATGCATGTAACGCCAATTATTATTATTTTAATATATAATGTTCCTTTTATGACTTTGAACATATTTACAGTAATCTATTTTATTTTGATGAGCTATTTTTTTTATAAATACGATTATAAAAATCATTTTTTTTGTACGCATTTCTAAACGCTCCGGCATTAGCAAACACTACATGTGACGTCATTCGCGCATAAACAAATGTCAACATGTGTTCTGTAGTCTACAGTTTCTTGTTTTCTCGGGTATTTATTGTCCTTTATTACGATAATTTATTAGGTACAAACCTTTTGACTAACTTTTGAGGTGCAATAACATTAAACTATGCTTTTTGAGCACGAATGACGTCACAGAATGGCGGCTAGTGATGTACCGTTTTTTACTGCGGTAGTGGCAGATAAAGTTTAAACTCTTTTATTTTAATGTTAATACCCTTTAAAAAATATATATTTGTTTTTAGGGTCTAATGATACTCTATCAAGTAATGAAATAAATAAAAAACATGCATATTCCCTATTGTACATAAAGGATTTCGTTATTTTGACAATCTAAAAGAAAATAACCTTTAAAAGAAAATGGCCGCTGGACATACCTTCTGCCAAGTTTGACCCACGAATGAGGTTATGCCCAAAAAAACTCCCTTGTACTATACTTTTAACATTCTTCTGTCTATTTCGTCATATCGGTTTAAAAGTCAATAGTAAATTAAAAGTAATCGATAGATTAAAGTCAAAAGTAATCGATAGATTAAATATAATGCCATTATGTTATAGGTAGTTTTCTATTCAATATCCGCTATCAGTAGATAATTTATTAGTGAGTAGGGTAAGGTCAGATGCTTGCTTCATGTACTAGATCTGGGCTAATGCCATGCGCGGCTGTGGGCCAAGATCATCAATTCTTGATCAATTAATTTATTTACGATAACAATTTACTTATATGCTGATATTTAAATATAGCGTAATTTGCCTTGAAAACATTTAATTTCCCGTTTATGTTTCGTCCAAGTTGAATTGATCATGGTACCACGAACCTATCAAAATCCATCAATTTTTAACTATTATTTCAATACTTTAAATTTTCGCGAAAACGTCCTTAAATGGGTTTTATTTATTTTTATTTAAATTAATAGTTGGCCAGGAAAACTATACTAAATATTTTATTAATTGTTTCTATACTTACCTATAGTTTTTTTTAATAAATCTATTATTATTTTCTAAATATAGGTATATCATTTTTACAGTTTTATAAATTCATAATCAGGGTAATCTTATATTGAAATTTTAAAAGATAATAAGCAAAAAAAAATCTTGTGAGCGGGACTCGAACCCACGATCCTAGCTTTCGGGAGAATTCTAGGTATATTATAATAAGTAGGTAGGTATATCTTATTTGATATACATATCTGTCCGTTAAATTTTATATAAATAAAACTAAAAAAGGCTTAGGTATTACCGACGGTTTCTGAAATTTTATCTGTTAGTTAGATATTTATATAACTCAATTAAAATAACGTTAAAACTTTCGTGCAGTAACAGTAAACAGCCTCGCCCATAAAATCCTAAGGCCTCACCCTTTCCAATCTAGTTACAATCAAGTCACGAAACCCTAAAAAATAGATTGATACGCCCCGTAGAGTAGATAAAAGTGTAAGTAAGTGCCTATGTAGGTTACCGTGAACGACTAGGTTCGTTATACTCTTTACATAATCAAACTTTTAATACAAAGGCATGTGTGGCGTTTTTTTTATTATTGTTGGTGCACGGCGTGTGACTTTGTATATACCTGATGTTAACATCCAATATATACGGTCTTAAGACCTAAAAAGTCCTTGAATGGGATCGACCTTTTTATCAATCATAGTAGATAATTCGACAGCCTCCGTAGACTAGTGGTTGTGCCTTTGGTGTTGTATCCGGAGGTCGTGAGTTCGATTCCCACCCATGGCAAAAAAAATAGTACGTTTTTCTGTACAGTTTGTCATGGTCTGGGTGTTTATTAATATAATATGTATTTTATCATTGCTTTTGGTACACTTAGTACAAGCCTAGAGCTTAGTTTGTGACCAGAGCAATATGTGTAATTTGTCCTACATATTATTATTATTGCTATTGTTATTACTAACATCTTATCTTCAGTATAAAATCCATGAAGGTAAAAACCGTGCCCGTCCGCGCGCCGCGGGGCGCGTTTTTTTAAAATATATGTATTAAAACAGTTATATATTTAAAATGTTGAGTTATTTATTTAACATACCAGTTAAGTGCCCATAAAAAACATTCTTGGCATATTATATCTATACTATTTATATATATTTTAATTTTATTTATATTTTTCACTATACCAACTTGTGAAACAGTTTATAGATGGGTTATTGAAACTATCCAAACATCGCGACGAGCTAGCCACTTGTTTGTGTAGACTCATACCATCGGCTACGACGAGGTGGGATTAAAAACCGTGGTAGCGCCTCGAACCCGGAACAAAGGTCATGTTGCAAGTACTATACATAAGCAGTGGGCCTACGCATTGTGTAGGTTCATACCGGAACGCTAAGCTTTCATTATTACCTACTCGCATTCTCACAATGACATCATTTTTGAAACTGTATGAGGTAGAGTCGGCAATATGTTTTTTTATCAAGAATCGTTTTTTTTTATTTTTTTTTATTTATTATAAATAGTGTCTGCGTTTGACCTCAATCAAACGCAGATTGCAAATTGAAACCAACGATGAGGTCGAAGAGATAGCACGCTTACTCTGTAAAAAGGAGACTACCACATCGACAAGAAATCAATGCAGTATTATGTTGCATGGACCAGTTCTAAAAATGTTTATAACTTTACCATTTTTATATAATAACTGAAGCCAGCTAAAACTTATGGTAGAGCCATAAAAACACAAGATATATAATTTAAGAGATATAAAATCTCTTGCTATAAAAATCTGTTAAGGATTCAAAAACTCATCTTATGCCACAAAATCTCATTACCATGAGATTTTGTGGCCGCAAAAATTTTGTGAGAGATGCAAAAACTTATGTTAGAACCATTGACGTTCATATCTATGGTTAGAACTATAAATACTCTATTAAGGGTTCAAACACTCATCTTAGACCACAAAACTAATGGTAGAGCCGCAAAAACTCTTTGAGAGATACATAAACTTATCTTAGAACTATAAATACTCTGTTAAAGGTTCAAACACTCATCTTAGACCACAAAACTAATGGTAGAGCCGCAAAAACTCTGTGAGAGATACAAAAACTTATGTTAGAACTATAAATACTCTGTTAAGAGTTCAAACACTCATCTTAGACCACAAAACTAATGGTAGAGCCGCAAAAACTCTGTGAGAGATACATAAACTTATGTTAGAACTATAAATACTCTGTTAATGGTTCAAACACTCATCTTAGACCATAAAACTAATGGTAGAGCCGCAAAAACTCTGTGAGAGATACAAAAACTTATGTTAGAACTATAAATACTCTGTTAAGAGTTCAAACACTCATCATAGACCACAAAACTAATGGTAGAGCCGCAAAAACTCTGTGAGAGATACATAAACTTATGTTAGAACTATAAATACTCTGTTAATGGTTCAAACACTCATCTTAGACCACAAAACTAATGGTAGAGCCGCAAAACCTTTGTGAGAGATACAAAAACTTATGTTAGAACTATAAATACTCTGTTAAGGGTTCAATACCTCAGACCACAAAAACTAAAGGTACAGCCATAAAAACTCAATGAGAGATACAACATTTCTTGTTGAAACTATAAAATCTCTATTTATGGTTCAAAAATTAATTTTGGACCACAAAAATTAAAATTAGAGTCACAAAATCTCTGTGAGAGATACAAAAACTCTTTTTGGAACTATAAAAACTCTCATAAGAGTTCAAAAACTCACAGTAGAGATACAAAAACTCATATTAGAGTTATAAAAGATTTTATTTAGATCTACAAATATTTAAGGTACACATACATAATGAAGTAATGTAATATGAATTATTTTATTTAGATAACTATTGTAGTATAATAGTCTATGGATTTAATAAGATTTTAAAAAGTATAGTCATGACCAATATGATAAAAAATATCTAAAGTGTCAAATATGTTTTGGTGGTATTTAGTTCTTCAGTGTTTAGTATTTATCGCTTGTTTTGTGGTATTCGTGTGTACAAAGGGTAGACTCACGCAGCAGGCGCCCTCGCGTGTCAGCCATCCATCTAAATCCCGGAAGTAAAGTATAGGTAGGCCGAAGTTATTTTATAAATCGTGCGATTCATAAAACCGTTTACACGTGCGTGTTTTTTATTTTGTTGTCTTCTTAATTTTTATTTCCTTATAAATAGTAGATTAATTCGTTTTATTAGGGTTATCACTATAAATGTTTTATATATACCATAAGTTTTTGATTCGTATTAGGCAACCCTATTGGTCGTATAAAGCGACCCTATTGGTGGTTTCTCATATTTTAACGTTACGTTCATACGAAGCAAACACTCATGGTAGAGCCTCAGATATTGGTTATTTTTTGGCTTTTAGTAATATGTAATGGAATTTAGTACAAAAATAAATACGACAGGGATGTGAAACAATGACTCCTGAAAATATCTACCTAGGCGTAATACAAAGACAAAAGCCAAAAGTTTCTTTTGGCTTGCATTAATAACTTTGTTTTTTTTAATATAATCTATTCTGAAATTATGTTGTGAAGATATATTAATAGTCAATAGTTGTTATATGTGAAATATACTTAAGTCAAGTTTACTGTAAATCTTCTGAATATATAAATAAATCAATATTTATTACGAGTATTATGTAGGTACGTTTTATGGTGAGCTCAGCAGGGTGAGAAGGAACTTTATTTAACACTTTCGCTTTCGTCAGTGGAATCGTTTTCGTCTTGTCTATGGCCAGAACCTGTATAAATAATATACGGAAGTGCTGTAACAGATCATGTAAATTATTAAAACTGTACCATAATTCTTTCGATTCAACTTTAGAAAAGAGATAAATATCAATTATTCGTTTCTTTGAAGAATTCAATCGAAAAATCGTCAACCTAATAATTTTGAAGATGCATTACAGCACTTTCGTATATTATTCATACAGGTTCTGACCATAGACAAGTCGAAAACGATTCCACTGACGAAAACGAAAGTGTTAAATAAAGTTCCTTCTCACCCCGCAGGTTTTGAAGTAGTTTACCTACAAACAATGACCAATATTTTGGTTTGTAGCCGATTCTTTGGTCACGCACGTATGTTCTAAAGTACCTACACACGTCGTGAGTTATTTTGTTATGACTGTGCAAAACACTATTTACACAAACAGCAAAATAAATCATTTTAAAATCAAGTAAGTGAAATATAGCTACTTACCTATTTGTAAAATGTCTAATTAGTAGGATCGGAAAATGTTTGTACAGCTAAATAAATATTGTAAGTAACAAAATTTTCATTTACTTACCTACTAGCACCGGTATTCGTAAAAACTAAACTATTGAGGCCTTGAAGGACACTTTAGTTATGGAAGGTTTTGTCTCTTTTTATTAGCAACAAAAATGATTATGTGTAAAACCGAGAAAACTTTTTATAACTAAAGTGTCCTTCAATGCCTCAATAAGCTTTTAGATACTACTTAACATTACTTACCTATTTGTTTTCTCACTACGTTTTTCTTGTTATTTCCACCCTGGCTGGCATATATAAAAAAAGGCTAAAATGACGTACTAGTAGTTACGTATAGTGAGATTAACATTTAGAAGAACTATAATAATAATATGAAAAACATTCATTACACACATCTTGCCTTGATCACAAGCTTATAATATGTGTACCAGAAACCACGATCTAAATATACATGGTGACTTTGTAAGGTTGTACTTTTGGCCAATATGAGGCTCTACTGATCAAATTGAACCAATTTTCCCATGGAACCAATTTAAAATGTGTCACAAATTAAAAAATGTTTGGATTCTCCATATAAATTGGTTATTTTAACATCACTAGTCTTTTATGAAGTACCGGTTGAGTCTCTCATTTGGTCAGAGTCAGCCTCGCCGACTCCAGTAGTCTCCAACGAGACACTTCACTCCCAAATGGTGGAAGGCCCGAGCTGACCCCATTACCTTCTCGGTGACCCAAGTCGGAGTCGTAAGAGAAAACTTCGATAAGCCGAGTATTTAAAACTATTTTGGCTAGCGACTCACGCAGCCACGCCACCCGGTCGGAAACAAATAATGCCCCTCAATGCTATGGTGTATTAGTCAGTCAAAAAAAAAAAACGTCACTAGTTTATATATATATGGAGAAACAATTTTTAATAGAAGATCATATTAGCCCAAAGTACAACCTTCCAAAGACACCATGTATATTATATTTTATATAATAAATAAAGTTAAATAAAGTCTTTACCGATTTGTCCAAAGTGTCTAACCTATAGTATATCTAACCTATGGTTTCGGGGTTCTCATAGGTATTATACATAGTGACTTTGAAAGGGTGTACTTTGGGCTGATATGAGGCTCTACTGTTCGAACTTTTCCCATGGGAAAAAAATGCCTTCACCATACAAACTAGTACTAATGTTAAATTTACCAATTTGTATGGGGAAGACAATTTTTTTTTTTCATTTGCGGCACATGGTTCCAAGGGAAAAGTTATTCAATTTGATCAGTAGAGCCTCATATTAGCCCAAAGTACAACCTTTCAAATTCACCCTGTATATAATTTTGCAGGTAAATTCAGTCCCCATTTCTGTATTTTTTATTACCTATACCACAGAAGAAATAATGACCTATAGGTACTCGTATATATAACTTCATTAATACCCACGGACATAAAATTATTACCTATGTACACTTATAAAAAGTAAATGGCAAAAATTTTTCCTTGAATAACGTATGGCTCGTGGTCATTGACCTAATAGTTACCTACCTCTATGGACTTGTTATCAGTAATCTAGACATAACAGTAGACTCCATTCCACATGGCATGCAGTTCATAACATGCATGCTCCATTCGTCACATGTAATTATTGGACTAGAAAATTGATCAACGTTTATTATCAATTAAGTTTAAAGGGTACCAATTACGTAACACATCATTTATGGATGTTCAGCATGGAGATTGAGACCTACAACCATGAATAGCACTGATACAGTATTGGTTTGCATTTCGACCAAACCGAGAAAATAAAAACTTTAAAAAAAAATAACCGACTTCAAAAACACTAAAAAGTATAAAATAATGAATATTTGCAAGTGTTATTGTGAACAATAAACGATTGTACAGTGGAGTCTTAAACTAATACATTAGTAGGTATACAGTGTATATAGTAACTATACAAACAGCATCCTTATTCCCGTTATATACTTATGAGACTATTTAATAATCAACTAAAACTAAAGCATTTGAATAAATGAATAAAAATACGAAATACCTATACTTTAATATCTAATAATTTAAACCATCAAGTAGTTGGTATACTATATAAAGTATCAAGTACATACCCTTTATAAGACTGTATGGAAGATACAAATAAATCAATATGGTTGAAATTTGTGTTGTGTAAATGCATCAATTGTCGCAAGGGTGCTTTTATTGAGTGGCAATAGTTTATATCTATTCAGTGACTTTTCATATGATACTTTTCTACGGTAGCATTTGAAGTTAATAAACCTTATAAACTTACGCTGAACAAACTCAATCTGACTACTGTATTTTTGGTAGAAGAAGATGATATATGCTAGGTTTTTTAAAGTCGACGCAAGCTCTAACAACAAAACCATACATTTGTAGGGCACTATTGGTTATATAATCTATTTGGGCATTCAAATGAAGTTTAGTATCTAAAAGCACACCCAGATCTCTTATGGCTGGAACGTACTGTAATGAAGTATTATTAATACAATAGTTGAATTTAAATATATTTTTATTTTTGGTAAAAGAAATCACTTTACATTTTGGCAGACTTAATTAAAGCTTATTAATGTGTACATAGTTTGTGAGTCTATCTAGGTCTGATTGAAGCTTATAACAGTCATCCACATCTTAAATTTCTCGGTAGATTTTAAGATCGTCTGCATATAAGAGAAATTTACTATTATGAAAACATCGTCCAATGTCATTAATTAAAACTACAAACCATAACGGCCCAAGAATTGAGCCTTGTGGGACACCCGACGTTACTGTCACGAAATCAGACTCAAAGCCGTTAATTACCACTTTTTTCCTACTGGATTTAGTCCTAGTGGCTTCTACTTTATGAAGTTGGCACCAAGTTATAAATATTAGGTGTGATTTTTGAAGCTATACCTACATTTGTGTGCCATCCATGTGACTCATTAGAGTGGCACAAGACATTTTATTAAGCGGTGCCAACTTTAAAAGTAGAATCCAGTAAGACTTAATAACACTTGTAAATATTCATTATTTTATACTTATTAGTTAGTATTTTTGAAATCGGTTATATTGTTTTGCTAAAAAGATTTTATTTTACATTTTTTAGTGTGATAGGATGACATCATTTTAAGCAAATATGGTAAATCCTAGTTTTTGCCACTATACTATGCTAGCCGTCAAAGAGTTCTTTCGATAATAAAAATATATGAAAAACAGTGTACGTGCCTTTGAAATTTGAGGGTTTCCCTCGATTTCCCCGGATTCCACCATCAGATGAAAACTTGGTTCCTCAGAAGTGCACTCTTTCGAATAAAAAAAAGAACATAATAATACATACCTACATTAAAAAAAATATCAGTCAAACATAGAACCTCCCCCTTTTTTTGAAGTCGGTTAAATACTTTAATAATCGTACCCTAAAACCTCCACCTCATCAAAATATATCCTGTGGTAATATTCCAACAAAATAAACATTTTTTTCGATTGACGAATACAGTAGTCCAACAGTTTAATTAAACTGTACAGTAAGTTAAAGATTGTTTAACAAAACTCATGGTGGAGGTACTGGTTTCCCCCTGAAGGACCACTTCCTGTGACCTTACGGTAGCGTGGCTGCGTATTTCATTTATGGGCGGACGCACAACGCAATATACTTACTTAGTGGCATAGCGTGGACTAATCTAGGCATGGGCGAAGTCGCCTTTGCTTGCAAGGTCCCATTTTATTCCTAAACAGACATAAACCTAATACACTCGTACTTACTTGCATTTTTGCGTGAAGCTGGTTCTATCAATGGTTAACATATAAATGTCTCACGAAAACGGTTTAGGTAAACATTAATTAATGACAATCACGATCCTCGCGAGCTTAGACCCGAAAATGGTCTAAGCTCGCGAGAGACGAGTACGAGAGGACAAAGGCAAAGGCCTATACCTCTACTGACCCTCCATGGTCCAGTGGTTTCGCTATATAATTATTTTCTTTGGATACGCTTTGTATTCGTAGGTTCGATGCCCATAAGGCAAAATAATATTAGTACTACATTTTTCTTATTAAGCTGTGAATTTATAACATTTATTAGTATCGTTGTTTTAGATACACATAGTACAAGCCTAGACCTTAGTTTGTGACCAAGGAAATATGTTTGATTAAAATGTCTTATCAGTGCCGTAACTAAGGCAGCGATACCCAGGCACATGGCGCAAACCCTGGAGGGCCGCAGAAATGACCAGACTATTAATTACACACACCTTGTGTTACACAGTTATAAAAATAGAGCAAATAAGTATTCATTCCTAATACTCCACTGCCACCTTCATCATTAAATATACATAACATCACGGGTGCCTTACGGCGCCTTTAACTGCCTAGGGTACCCAGCGGAGGGGTTTCAATCCCACCTCGTCGTAGCCGATGGGATGAGTCTACACCGAACAAGTAGCTATCTCGTCGCGATGTTTCGAATAGACTCAATAACCCATCTAAAACAGTTTCACAAGTTGGTATAGTGAAACCGGGACCGACAGCTTAAAGTGCTCTCCAAGGCACTGTAGTGGTGTTGTCAAACAGATGTACATATTTTTTTAATTAAAAACTCATTGGTACACACCGGGATTCGAACCAGGGACCTAAATGTTTTTAATTCCAAGGTCTAACCAACTCGGTCACCACGTTTATTAAATATAGTTATAGAAATATAATTATTATAATACTGTTTCAGAAACATGACTTCCCCAGTCATCACCAAGCCCGAAGAGAAGTCGCAGAATGGCAAATCTGAAGAGAAGCAGCAGAAAAACGGCAAGAAATCGCCCACACACTCTGCTAACGGTGTCAAACGCGCCCCTTCGCGGACTGAAGGCGCAGTAGAGACGCCTGAACAACCCGACCCCTTCAGTTGGTTCCGTGTCTTCAAGCTGGCTGATCTTATGATTAAACAAGGATGTTAACTAAATCAAAAGAAAACTCCTAATATATTTGTCAATCATCGTAGTTTAGCCAATTTAATAATCTAGACAACTTTAACTCAGTCCTGCGTGGTACGCCTTGACCGATTTTCACATTTAGCCAGATTTCGCCAGTCGTCAATCCTTCACTAACTCCAGTTTATAAAATTATCATCAAATTATTCCATGATCAATATTAGTTAAACCTTATGATTGGTGGAAAATTTACGTCGTAATGTGACATCTACCAATCATTTTAACTATAACTTTGATCATAGAATAATTTGATCATCGAATCAGAAACCTAAGTAATATGTTTATGTTGGAATTGTCTTCTTTATATCAAATGTAATGCAACTGGCACATTATCTTGTATCTATAAATTCCGGCTAATTAATGCTAACTTTTTTTCTCTATGGTGATTAAAGAATCACATTTAGCATTTAGGTTCCCTCAGTTTCTAGATGGAAAATTAGACTAAATAGCGCATATGATTGGTGGGAAATTGAAATTTTGATTATACAACAATTTGATCATCGTCTAAAAACAAGGGAATTATTAAATAAATCAGGCACCAGATTGGTTAAATTGAGAGTTATGTGACTATTACCAATAATTTAAAAAAACGACTTTCAGAAATCTAACTAAAGTTTAAAATTAAAGATCTCCTTCTAGATATAGTAGGACTAGACATTGTTGTACGTAGCAAATAAAATGATCTAATAATTTGATCATCGTTTTAGAAAGGTAAGTATGGTTTGTGTTAAAGTAATTGATTTCTTTGTGTCAATTGCAACTGATTTATCTTGTAGCCAAAAAATAAACAATCATTCTCTAATATTTTACTTCCAAATCTAGACATATTGTATCAATGTTATCTACACATTTACCTAATAAATATATTTATTATTACCTAATATTCTCTATTGTTAAGTTTATTTTAATTCTACTCTAATCTGAATATTGAAATGTGTTTTTGTTTTATTTTATTGTTGTCTTTAACCTTTATATTCTAATATACAGAATTTTAAACAGAATGGATATTCTAAAGATTAAATCATTCGTGTTTTAGTTTCTATAAGTATTTTTAACCTTTTACTAATTTTATCAATTTATTTTCTATTTTATATAAAATTAATGATTTGATAGACTTTTATATAATTAGATTAGATTTTGAGTGAGGGTGTCGCATTCCAGAAGATGTTTGTTAAAAGTATGTTTAGTTTGTTTCTCTTGAATATTGTAGCAATGTCACGTTTCTAGTATTATCTTAACATCTTGTTATTGTATTGTAATTAGAATTAGTAAGGTATAAATAAATGCCTTTCATTAAAAAGTTGTTTTATTAGAATGGATGACGCCGCTGCAAAGAGAGGCGAAATATTTGGCAATAAAATTTATAGCTTCAATTTATATATTTTACCTAGTAAGAAACACATCTAACAGACTTTATTTGTTTCAGTTAAATGTTTTATTAGAATAATAAATTGTGTTTAAAATTTGCATAACTATTACTACCAATTTTTTTTTATTATAGGTACCTATTTGCTAGGTATAATAAAAAATATTCAATAAAATAAATTATTTATTCAGTAAAGTAAAACGATAAATAAAATAATATTTGATCAAAATTAGCTAACAAAGCGCATGATTGATGAATATCACATTTATTTAATTTATCTTTATTGTTTAAAATACACACATCCCGTAAATTTCCCACAAAACATGTGCCTGTTGTCACATGCTGGATTTGGTTAATTCTCATGCGATTTTTGAATCTCACTGATGACTTTGATATCATGTCATGGGTGAGAAAAATATCACCGATGACTAGGACACGATTTATCAATTCGTATTTTTGAAAGTCATATGCGCGGTACTAACTTATAGTCCACTGGCCCACATATAAGGGATTTCAGTGATTAATAACAGGCTGAAAGTTTATACACAGCTTCGTAATGACGAGACACCCAACTTTTATCGTTGGTTTAAATTCTGTAGTGGGAGGAAAAATCGCGATAGGGAGCGAACACTTCGATTTGATGAGTGTCCCAAATTAAATAATAACCGTTTCTAAAAATCAATACTTACACTTATTAGAGAAAATACGATGGAAAACTGAGAAAAACTTGTGGCATACAAAGTGAGTTGGGGGTCACTCGGAAGGTACCATTTCCGAGTGACCCCCAGCTCTAATATGTCAGAATGGTGACTTGAAAAAAAAATTTAATAACAAGCTGATTTTTGTTTCGGGACTTGCAAAATATGTATATTTTATAAAAAAAATGCATCGGCATACTGTTGTTTTTTTTGTTACCTACACTCGAAAGTTGTCAAGATTATGTTAATCTTTTTTTGATTACTAACAACTTTTTTTTCCTGTAATTTCTTGTAACGAGTGATTGAGCTATTGATCTACTTATTTATTTTATTATTCAGTTAACAACAATTTTTAAGTGATAGTAAGGAAAAAATCATTGATTTGTAAAACAAATTGTAAAATCAGTTATCGTCTTTAAAAAAAAAATCTAAGTTCGAAAAATGCATATTTAGAACTCGACATTAATATAAATTACAGTTTTTTAATTTCTATATAATTTGAATCTATAATTTATAATAGAATTAAAAGTATATCTTTATTTTATTATATTAACAAATTAAAAATATATACCTAAAATACATATAACACATGTTTGTAGCAATAATGTTTTTAGCATTTTTTTTTTCAGTGCCTTTTAATTAAATTATTTTATTATTAACATTTATTACATTTGAATTTGGCTCAATATCGCGCCAAAAAATAATATGCTGAACTGTAATTTAGCCTCAGTTATGAAATCGTAAGAAGTTGGGAGGGGGTAGTGGGTACTATCCCCTCCCAACTTCCTTTAAGCATCAGCTCTAACGACTATTTTTCAAAACACAATTCAAAGCGTTCCATATGGGTTTAGGCGAGCTCTCTTTTCGAAGCTAAAGTGATCGTCATCATGGAGTGTTTCTTGTGCAATTCTTTGAGTAAGGACGAACGTTTTCGTCCGAAAAGAGAACTTATAAAAAAACGAAAGAAATTTATGCTTCGTGCCACCTTCGTGCAAAAGTTTTTTGAATGCTAGAATTCATAAATTTAGTGATGTGATTTTGCCAGAGTCCTGGGACGATTAGGTTATAGGATATCACTCCAGACGAAAGTAATGCCAAAAACTGTTTTTTTCTGTAAAAAACAAACGATAAAACGCAAGGGCCGATTTTTTTATTGTCGTCAAATTAAAAATAATATTAGTTTAATACAAATTATACAAATGAAACCAGTGGTTACAAGACATAAGTACGGAGCACATATTAGATGATTCGATTTTTTGTTTTTGTAGGTTAACTAAAAACTACATTTTTTTTGTAGGTCACTATTTTATTTAGATTAAGAATTAAGTAAATAATGATAAATGTTTCGTGGCATACAGTTATTAATCAAAAAAAGATTAACATAATCTTGACAACTTTCGTGTGTAGGTCTCAAAAAAATTACCAATAAATTTGTATGCCGATGCATTTTTTATAAAAAATATTGCAAGCCCCGAATCTAAAATCAGTTATTAATATTTTTTTTCAAGTCACCATTCTGATGTGCATCTGGATTGAGAGATCTTATCAAAACCAAACAAAATGACTATGTTGGCATTTCGTAGCATAATGTAGAAACTTATATATGAAATATTTTAATTTGTAAAGGCGAGGAAAAAAAGTTAGCTTTCAAATATAGGAGCTCTCAATCCTGACGTTTTTGAAAAATTATAAAAAAATATTTTTAGAAGTATTTACTCTATGTTATATTTTTTTGTACTAACATTCAGTACACACATCGTAAGAAATAATCATAAGAATTCAAAATATTTGGAGGTAAAATGAAGATATAAGGCAAAACATGGATCTCTCAATCCAGACGTTTTAGATTGAGTGATCCTTTGAAACACCATGTTAGGCTGAGTAGAAGCAAAAGTTGATTATCCCAGCATTTAATAGTACTTCTCGACATTATCGCAAAAAATAAATAAATATCCAAATGATAACCGTTAAAAAGTTATAGTAACTTCGTCATTTTTAAAGCATCAGGACTGAGTGATCTATATTTTCACATATATCTACTTTTACTTTCATCGCACGGAAAATCTAAAATGTAGAATTTATAATTAAAAAATCATCTTCTAAATCCTGGCATTTAAACTATTTGTGTAAAGATTGCACTTTCTCATTTTTAGACAGGCTATTTTGGGGCTTAGGGTACTTCCTGGTATTTATAATATCTTTTTTTTTTAAATATTACCGTTTTAAAGAAATTTAAAATGACTAGGTTTTAAATGTATGTGGTTTAAAAAAAGTTTTTTTTAAACACATTATTAGTGTTTACGGATCACTACAGAATTTGGTCCAATGATAAAAGTTGTGTGTCTCGTCAAAAGGAAGCTGTGTATAAACTTTCAGCCTGTTATTAATCACTGAAATCCCTTATATGTGTGCCCGTAGACTATTAGGCATTAATAGTCATAGAAGAGTTTCTTGCGTTTCATTAAACGAAGAAATAAATTCGGTGAGTTTATTTACGAGTGGTAACACTCGTATTGATATCATAGGTATGATAACTCTGTAGTCTGTAGTCTGTAGTCTTATCAGATAGTAGGAGCGTCGCCCGAAAACAACTAAAAATGTTTACGAAAAGTATTTACAACTAGAATTTTCATAAACGAAAAGTAAATAATATATTTTTGAACATTGGAAGGGTTAGTTTTTTTTTGTTTTAGTGATTTAAAAAACTGAATTAATTTAGCATAATTATGCTCTTACAGCGGCTTTGTTACACAAAACATCATATTTATTAAACGTTAATGAACATGGTAAGGTATAAGGAAAGAAGATGGTAAAAATAATAAAAAACAAGTAATTTATGTAATAATTTTTAATTTGAATAGTATTGGTAGGTAGGAGGTACATGACACTCGGAGAGTGCGAGTTGTTGAATGAAGGGAAGTTTACAATACTATCTGCAATATGTACAAAATATACAGTTACACTATACCTAGCACTTTATAACTATAATTATGATCACAATATTTTTATATTCTTACAATCTGAAGTTAAATAAACACGTAGAAGAGTAGAGGCGGGAGCGCGTCGCCGCTGAGATCATGCGTGTGCCGCGAGCGCACCGCCTCCGACACACGTACTCGTAATAATTGACATCTCTCATCATACTCGACCGCGAGCGGGAGCGGCGTCGCGCCCGCCCCTGCGCCGGGCAGGGGCGGCCGCGGCGGCACTCCACAACCAAAAACAACAAACTTAAATCGACTTTAAATTAACCTCTCTCTTCGCTTACTGTACATCGCTTCTACGTTTCGTGTTAGGTTCGCGGGTTACGTATTTACAAGGCTCCCTTTATAAGGGCGCGTTCGGGACCGTGCGGCCGGTGCACGGTCGGAGCTACATTATCAATAATGGACGAAGTGAGGTCGCGCGGACGCCGGACGATCGTCGACCGTCGATACGATTGTACTGTGCGAGACTGTCGCCGCACGCCGCACGAGCGTTACGCTATATGTACAGGGCGCGCCCGGGACTCGGCCTCCGTCAGTGACCCGCGCGGTCTGCCGATACTATATTCTCGTTTAGGTACAACAAATAAAATACTAAATTTAGATAAAACAGTCACAAACAAACAGAAAAAGAAAAGAGACAGAATATAACAAATAGACAATAAAGGACCCTAAAATAATAAACAAACAAAAAATTAAGTATCCTAGCATAAACATATCTTACAATATACAATTCCCCAGTCCCGGAGTCCCGGGCGCGGCGGCTCGTGTCGCGTGCGGTGCCGAGCAAGTCGCTTCGTCTCGCTCTCGCCCGACCATTCCTTGTCAGCGCGTCTCTCTCGCGCGAGACGAAAGCGACTTGCAGCTAACGAGGGAAGTCTCATAACTCGAATTCTCAATAATAAATCAATTTAACTTATTGGGTATTCTAACAACCATTTTTGGGGTTCTTAAAGGATGTCAAATTCCTAGTATCAAAACGTCATAATGTCATAATTATATAGATAAGTTTCCACGATGAAACCGATCTACTAAGATATCGTTACAAATTATATGTCCAAATTCCACAAAGTAAACTTTACACAATATAAAGGAATAGGTATTTTTTATCTAGTCAAGACTTCACTGAAAACATGTTTCAAAAATAAATTTAAACGAAACAAAACAAACAAAAAAGCATTAACGGTAATTCTATAGTGTTTATACAATTAATCAGAAAAATGCTGATGCTATAAATAATAATAAAGAACACATAATAAAATTATTAATAAAACAAGAATATATTGTCTTAAAAAAGTTTAAAAGTTATAAAGCCGTGTTACATTTAGTGGTTTGAAGTTGTAACAGATTAATCCGACGCGTATGATGTTGTCTCACGCCATTGCCGACCCGATGCGATTGAGCGAGGGAGAAGGTATGCAAGTCAGATCAGGCAATGGCGATGTCGGCCACGCGATGTATATAATATTGTTGTTTCATATCATTAGTCGCACGCTTCTTGCAGTGCGAGCGAAAGGGATCGAGCATCATGTCCAAACCGATGTACAGGGTTTGTCGAGATGTAATATTTGTTTCATGTCATTGGTCGCACACTTCTTGTAGTGCGAGCGAAAGGGATCCAGCATCGTGCCCAAAACGATGTATTGGTTCTGGCACGATGTATAATAGTGTTGTTTCATGTCATTGATCGCACGCTTCATGTAGTGCGAGCGAAAGGGATCTAGCATAGTGTCCAAAGCGACGTATTGGTTCTGGCACGACGTATAATAGTGTTGTTTCATGTCATTGATCGCACACTTTGGTAGTGCGAGCGAAAGGTACCAAGCAGCATCGTGTTCATGGCGTTGTATAGGGTCTGGCGCGATGTATAATATTGTTGTTCGCACTCTTCTTATAGTGCGAGCAAAAGGGACCAAGCATCGTGTCCATAGCGATGTATTGGGTCTGGCGCGATGTATAAATTTGCTGTTTCATGTCATTGATCGCCTGCTTTTTGAGTGCGAGCATCTTGAACGTGGCAATGTCAGCCACGCGATGGATTGCAACGTGCGCGATGTATGTTGTTGTCATCGAGCGCTTGTTTGTTGATATGCGAGCGAGAAGCTCCGGGCATCATGTCAGACGGTGGCGATGATGATGAGGAGATGGGCGATGTCAGCCACGCGGTGCATGAGGTCGGGAGCGATGCGCGTCAGGTTCTCGTTGGCGAACTCGCACGCGGGGAATATGTGCACCGTGAACATGGCCTGGAGAACATATGCACTTGTTAGCTTCATACATTAAAAACCATATCAATCAAAAGTATATAAGATTTTAACAAAACTTTAGAAATAATATATATTGAAATGAACATCCGCAAACTAACGTCTTGAGTCAATAAACACATTTTAAATTACTGAATTAATTCTAAATGAAAAACTAGCAGGTTCTCTAATAATAAAAATGAATAATTTTCAATAATAAGTAATAAAATATTACTAAAGCAAAAGTATAGTATTACTAAATGTTTCTTATTAAGTTACTTTTATCCATTTAAAGTAAGATTAATATACGAAAGTTGGTTAAAGCCGAAAATCACCCATCGAACGGAAAGTCAAATATTTCGCAATATTCGCTTCTTACTCCTTGATTAGTTATAATAATTTTTGTTTTGGTTTGTATAGCAAGCAACCTTCTTTTGTTCGTTTGATTTGAAAATGCGATTTTAAGTCTTAGGTAACCTCCATATTATATACATTCAAGCTTTTATTAAAGATTTTAATTTATGACCCTCTATATACCAATAATAAAGTCATAAAACTTTTAACTTATTTGTTCTCGGCAAAAAATGCAAATCCTTTGTCTGATTGTGTGTACTTTGTATGTTGTGTGCCTATGTCTGTCTATGTGTCCGTTGTCTTTTTCTGTGTGTTGTTTTGTTTCTCTGTCCTTTGACTGTTTTGTTTGTCCTTTGTCTGTTTATTTACTTGCTTGATTTGTATGCAGTTTCTTATGTCCTACTTGTCACGAACCTGGTGATGTCCCGGCGGGGCCACGTTGACGATGCCGGCGGCCTGCTTGCGCTGCAGGTACGTGATGAACCCGCTGGACAGGTTGGTGGACTGCTGCAGTACGTCCATGTGGTCCCGTCCACACGGCAGCGCTAGCAACATGCAGTGCTCGTTCTCCATCTGGAATATTATCATAAAAATTGTTATTGTCATGGATGTGCGAGATGACTCTGAAAACGACACTCGGGTACTTTTTCTGTTCAAAATAGCGTTGACTTTTTTTTCTACTGCAATAAAAAAATGCTAATGCCTTTGTACATAACTTTTGTTTACTGTGCAATAAAATGTTTCAATAAATAAATAAAATCATGGATTATTTTAATCTTGAATAAGTTATCGTATCTGGCATCTTGGATATGTTATTATCCGCCATCTAGGATATGTTATTATATCCACCATCTTGGATATGTTATTATATTCGCCATCTTGGATATGTTATTATATCCGCCATCTTGGATATGTAATCCTATCCCCAATGTTGGATATGTTATTGTATCCAGCATTAGGATATGTTATTGTAACCGCCATCTTGGATGTTATTGTATTCGCCATATTGCATATGTCATCGTATCCGCCATCTTGGATGGTTATTTTAATAAGTTATTGCTTATTGTTTGCAAACTGAAATATATTTCACTTAGTGAGGGATTTACTACTACTGTAGCTGTAACTTACCTTCATCTTGCGGTGCACCTGGTCGAGCTGTGTTGGTTCGAGTCGCATGCGCTGCGCTATCCTCAGGGGAGGCGTACTGCCGTCGGTGTGCCGCGGTAAAGTCCCGCCAGCGACCTCCGGGTTGCCGCCAACGAAGTGCATCTGTACGGCGGCGCAGTCGTTCTTCAGCGCGAGCAGACCTTGCCACATAACTGGGTAGCGCTGCAATTCAAATAAATCCTGATTATTCATTGATTCAAATATTTATTTGGACAATTTGTTTAATATGTAATAAAATTGTTAAGTTAACCAAAAAATTATAATATGCTCTATTTTGTGGCATTGTATTGTAAAACTTATCGATTGTGGAATAGCTATGACTGGCCCTTGTAACACGGATTATACCTAGTGAGGGGGTCAAGGGCTCAACTAATTGAGGCATCACACTGCCAATGTATGTACCACTGATTTTTATTATTTCCATGTAATTGTGTGTTATGTTGTTTAAATCAAGGAAATTAAATTAATCAAATATGTAAAATATTTATGATTAATAGGTCAGATAATGAGTTTTTTTCATGGGTGGGAGAATCGAACCCACGATTTCATATATGAAACAATATTTGTTTTAAACAAGAGTATATTGTTATGGTTCAAGATTTAATTTTAATTGTTGAATTTGTTATATGGACAACATACCCTAAGTAGTATTTGTAAGGAGTCCGCCTCCCTGGGCACTTGTGACGCATGCGGCGGGCCGGGCGGGCCGAGCGGCGGCAGCGCGGACGGCAAGCGGTGCAGCCCCGCGTGCGCCGGCGGGGGCGAGCGGCCGCGCACCAGCCGGTCCGCGGGGGACGGCGAGTGCGCCGGCCGGGGCATGCGCGCGCCCGGCGGCCGACGCAGCTCCAGCGTCGGCGCCTCGCAACCCTCAGACTCCAGACTACACCGTACACACATACACTATTAAAATTACCTTGCGACTAAATTAAATTTTAGGTGGGAGGAAGGCCTCGATAACTTCGCTAGGCCGAACGACCGGACTCGTTACCACCGCCAATACAGATGCAAAGACCTATTCATGTCTTTTATTTTATTGGAGCACTAGATGTGGCTTAGTATCTACCTGGCCGTGAGCAGACCTATAAAGTCCATGAATAGACTAAAACATATCAATTGTTCATAAAAAACATTGATGGCTCCCATTGCCGGCTAAATGATACGATTACGAAATATGCAGCGAATTGCATTACGATATTTTAATATACTCGCTGTTTCAGATTTAGTCTGTTAGTTCACCGTTTTTCCGGAGACTACTGCATCGTTTTCTTGTCGAAGTGGTAGTTTTCTTTCATGGTGCGTTTACGATTTGACAATAAAGCAACGAGAATAATATTAAAATAAGACTCGAAATGCAAATTTGTCCTTGATGCCGCCATTTTGTAACCGTATCGTATATCCGGCATAGTGGGAAAGATTAATATTGTTAAACAACAATTTATTTATCGACCCCATTCATGAACTTTGTAGGTCTGCTTAACATCGGGAAGATACATGGTCACATGATGCGCATGATGAAAAAAAAAGATCGCGGCTAATTTAATATAAATGCAGGTGGAATTCTTATAAAAAACTTCACGTAGCAGACTGCAGGTTGAATTCGTTTTTTTTATTATTTCTTACTATATTACTCATAAATAACTTCACGTAGCAGTCCTGAGATGCTCAACATTAACACATCATTAATGTCAGGTGAAGCTCAAGAGCCCCATGAGATTTTCCGTCAATAACTAATGACGTACTTGATATATATATATTGTGGAAGTTTTAGTACCCTTTTTAACTACTAGAGGCGCTGCAATTATAATAACATCCTAGCGTACTCACCGTGTGAATGGTGACGATGAAGCGCGATGAGGTTCGTGCTGAGTGGCCCGGAAGTGTTGCTGGTACATCTGGTAGTGTTGGTGAGAGAAGTGCGGATACACGTTGTCCCCCTGTGATCAACAAACATATCTTTACTACCAGTTTAACTCAATTTAATCTTGACTAAACTGCAATGGCGGAAAAGAAATGAAGTGACACTACTACTAATCAAAATCTGTGCGAACAGGTTGACAGAAAATCTGTACGCGGACGGCAGTAGTGACGGGCGCGTAATTATTTCTGCACCGCGACCGCACTTTACAATAAAAAAAATGTAATCAATGGACTTCAGCAAAATAACGACTGATTCAATTAAATATAATTTTTAAAAAAAAACTACAAATGTAAACAATAGAATGTAAGATTAAAGATAATATAAATAAATGTGTGACATTACATTATTTATAACTTGTATTGAAAAAAATAGACTGAAGAAAAAATATAATGTTGGCGCAAAAAATTAAATTGGTTTGTATGAGAGGTTATAGTTTGAGACATGCGAATAGAAAAGGAAAAATATTAAAAGACAATTAATAGTGTTTTAGGATCTTTTGTAAATCTGATTTTATTTATTACATCGACATACCATTTACCATAAAAAAAAAACTTAATTTATTTTTATTTTAGAAAATACTTTTTTGGTCATATTTTAGGGATGTGCTTGATACATAAAACACTACGTTTAAGCCTGTCATGCAGCAGCCTAACAATATCATTACAATAGTAAATAAGAAATGGAAAATGAATATGCAGTACTTAAGGTGCTGTTATGTACTACACTTTTATCTGACAAGTTAAGAAATTTTGCTAAACACTTTGATTTATATGTTTTCACTTATACAACTGAAGCCTTAGGTTGTCAGATTTTATATAGTAAAGCATAGATATCAATAAAGAAAAAAATGTCAACAGATATAAACAGATGAAGAAATATTAATTTACGTCAGGATAAAATAGAATACAATATGGCCACACGTCAGTTTTATTAATTAAAAAGTGGAAAAAGTCATCTACGATAAATTACAACATTGAAGAACATAATAATATCTGTTTCCATAATGTAAATCATTTGTTTGTTTAAGAGACATAGATTATTGAGATAGTGGTGTACATTTTCTTTTTGGCTCTCTATGCTCTGCCCGAGACGTAACTTTTATTTTCACTACAAACAAGAGAATTTGGCACGTTCAAATGCTGTTAATCTGTCAATGTATATTTTCTTCCGCCATTTTTATTGGAAAACCGGCGCCATTTTGTTTTACACTTAGACACATTTGTTTTCAATACGACACAATAATTACAGTTTTCATTATCTATTAACAAAATAGACATTGATTTTAAAATGTCCCGAATGAGTTGAGACTAAGATGTTGCCATATTATATTTTACTTCCCCAAACTGCACATGACGTTATAACATATCAGTGTTTTTATCATAAAAGTAATTACATTGTGGAACACCGGCGTAATGGGGGAGGTTTGTTGGTGCGCCGGCGGCGGTGGATATCTTGCGAAATCGATCATATCTGACGTCTGTCCGGTTAGCGTGAACAAACGTTATTGTATACGTTAGACACACATAATAATTGATATACTTTTTCTCGTTTATCTGTCATTAGATTCATCTGACTTGTATGAGATATTTATTAATAGAGACACTTACCATGCCAACTTGTCCTTGTGGGCTGATAGAAGGTATGCCAGTGATGGTAACGCGGGCCGTCGAACCTTTAAAATAAATTAACAATATTTATTGCATTAAATTAAATTACAAATTAATCATATTTATTTTTAAAAGATTATGTTTTTGTCGATGATAATGACTTGATTTTGGTTATATAATATATTTATTTCACAGTAAGAAAAAGAATAATGGATATACAAGTAAATATTTGCCTTTACGTTTATTATTTTACTTTGTTGGTTTTATTTCAAGTTCTAGCTAAATTATTGCACTACTTATTCACACACGGCCTCATCAATGAAAAAATAGTTCTCAATCTTTTTAATTATAAATAAAAAACCAAATTATATATTTTTTTTAAACATTGATTCTTTACTCTTTTGATTTTATTGATTTTTTACCCTTTTGCATATCTATAAGTCAGCAAAATCTATAATCGTTCCATACTGAAGCAATGGACTTTTTTTAAAATTCGGAAGCCTAAAAACTATAATTTTTACTCGTTTACGGTAACGAACCTGACTGAGGATGGTGGTGAGGCATGGTGATCTGCTTGTGGTGCGGCGGACCCGTAGCGTGAACCGGATGCGCCGGATGGTGGGCGCCGCGCGGAAGACTAGCCGTGCTGGCGTACGGCGCACGGTATGTACGGGACACACCAGCCACTTCGCCTCCTCTGCAATATAGAAAAGTCACATTAAAACAAATAAAATAAAGAGAGAATTTAATATAAATAAATATTGTTTGTAGGTGTTATTTTCGCAATAGTATTTCCTTTTATATACTGATAAAAAAAAAACTTGTGTTGGTCAACCACAAGTAATTGCCTTTGTAGGTGTGCTAAGCATAAGGTAGAAAGATATAAAGTCACATGCCGTACTCCAATAAATCAATCTATACCCATATTATAAAGCTGAAGTGTTGTTTTAATGTTTTTGGTTGAACGCGCTAATCTCAGGAACTACTGCTTTGAATTGAAAATGTATTTTAGTGTTGGATAATCCATTTATCGAGGAAGCCTTTAGGATAAATCACGCTACGACCAATAGATGCAGAGCATCAATGAAAAATGTTACCGCAGCGGGGAAACTTAATTCCTTTTGAGAGTTTCCGTTGCGAGCGCAGAAACGTAGTATTAAATAAATAGCAAATTTTAATGATATAATCATTCTAATGGTTTATGGTTACTGAAATTTGTACAAAAGCGGAATGTGCAATGAATGTTGTAATTACCTGATGAGCACCGGAGTGATCCGGTCGGGAGGGTGTTGCGCGGAGGGCGGTCGGTGCGGCAGTGCGGGGGACTGCACGCGCGCGTCCGGGGCCTCCGTGCCGCCCACAGGCGCCGACAGCCCGGACAGCGTCGGCCCGCCCGCGCCCGACAGCGCCTCCGCCGACAGCGCCTCCAGCGGACGACCCACAGAAGGCTCCTCCGGCAACTTCTCCGGCACGTTCGGCGAGATCGCCGCCGGCAACGACGGAGGGGGCGCCGTAGACTCGAATATAGCCGATCCTAACTTGGCACTGATCTCGGATATCATTTTCTTAGGAGGTTTCATTATTGGAGTCGGCATAGGTGTTGGAACCGGAGTCGGTGCAGGTATTGACACTGGTTTCGGTATCTGTGTCGAAACCGGTATAAGTGTCGATACCGGTGTAGATGTCAATACCGATGTAGATGTCAATACCGGTGTAGATTTCAATACCGGTGTAGGTGTCAATACCGATGTGGATGTCAATACCGATGTGGATGTCAATACCGATGTAGATGTCAATACCGGTATAGGTGTGGATATCGGTGTAGGTGTCAATACTGGTGTAGGTGTCAATACTGGTGCAGGTATTAATAGTGGCGTCGGTGTTAACACAGGGGTCGGCGTTGACACGAGGGTCGGCGTTGACACTAGGGTCGGCGTTGAGACTGGGGTCGGCGTTGAGACTAGGGTCGGCGTTGACACGAGGATCGGCGTCGACACCGACGTAGGAAGTGATACAGATACGGGGGCGACCACTGGATTGCTGACGATAGATTTGAGGACAGTGGCCGTCGGCGCCGGCGCCTGTGGCTTGGATCTAGCGAGCTCGGGGTCAGGCTTGGCCACGCTCATCTCCTCCATATCGGCGAGTTTAGATATCTTTGCCTCGCGCGGGGCTTCTTCTTTCTTTTTGTCCTCGTTGCTATCGATTGAAGCATCTGATAGAGTTCGGTCTTTGGTCCTCTTGGTCCCGCGAGGAGACTTCCTCACATCAAGTGGCGGCGATTTCTCCCGGTGGTTGGCTTTGGCCGCCTGCCTGGTCGGCCGCTTCTTGCCGACCTCCTTGTCCTTTCCCGGTTTGGTGTTCTTTACCACGTCGTCGATGACGTCGTCTACGCTGGTCCGCTGACCGTCCTTCTCGCGCAAGCGACGGGACTTCCTGGTGTTGGCGGAGGGCGAGGCGAACTCTTCCGACTTGTTTGTATCCGGCTCGTGCGGAGCGCCAGGCATTGCAGAGGTCTTAGACCCGTCCAGCTTGATGGTCATGGTGATCCTGGGCCGCAGGTACTCGTCGCTTGAGTCATCGTGGAAGTCGTACACGTCCCCGGGCAGGTTGTTGGCGAGCGCGTGGATAGCGTTTTTCATACCCCGGTTGGATCGGCCGCGCCCTCTACCGCGTTTGGACACGCCGCGCGTCGGTTTGCCCACTTGCCTCGTCTGAGCTCGATCCGCGCCCTTCCTCCCCCGACCGCCGCGCCCGCCGCGCTTGCCCGGCCCGGACTTGTTGATGGTGATCTCCTCGAATATTTTGTCGTTCTCGGCTACGTTAGCCTCATTCAACGGTTCAGGGATCGAAGGGTTTTCTGCAATTTCCATGGGCATGATTACGGGTCGATTTTCTTTTGCGTTCATTGATGTTTCTTTATCTTCGATTCGTTTTATATCTTTTTCTATAGGAATGTCGTTACACAACGAATCTACTTTCTTAATTACGGATTCGATATTGACATCTTTTGCAGACCAGTTATCGTTATCCTCTAATTTACTCTCTATAGTCATATTAAAACTTGATAGATCGTCAATTTTCATAACATTTTCGGCAGCCTTATTTTTAGATTTAAGTATATTTTCTTCCTCTAATATATGATTCGTCTTAACGGGTTGCGGCAACTCCGCGATTTGCGTTTCTGTCTCAACTTTTAAGGACAGTTTCGTGGGTATCATATAATCTTCTAGTAATATTTTTTGAGGCTGTACTTTCACTGGTGTATCTTGAGCAGGTTTGGTTTCTGTATTTAATTTCTCGGGCATGATTGGCGATAAGTTAGAAACTGGTATTTGGTTTTTAGAAGCTTCGTTTTCGTTTTCGATATCGGAAGTATAATTTGTTATAGTTTTTCCTACATTTATTTCTATTTTTTTTATTGGGTTATTTGTCGTTTTGATTTCATTGGTGGTATCCTTGAGAAGTTCCTCAAAATCTGTTTCGCATTTGTTACTTATCTCTGCAGGCTTGACGTACAGTTCTTTCCTTTTATCAGTTGTATCCAATACAACACTACAGGTTTTATTATCGTCAATTTTCTTTTCGACGTCGGAGACCATCGTCATCTTTAAATTTTGAAAAATTATATCTCTGTTATCCAAGGGTTTTCCAGTCGATCTGACGGTGTGGGCGGCGCTCGTCTTCAACAATAAGGGAGACATTACGACATTGGTAGGGGTGCTGGGTGCCGCTTCCATCTTGGTCAATACGGTGGGATATCCGGTCGTCGAGAGAACCGAAGGAGGCTTAGGTTCCAACTGTACCACGTTGGTCTTAGGCGCCGTGGTCAACAATCTCTGCGCACTTATAGTCTGTATCACGTTGGGCAAATGATGTTTACTCAAAATTGGCTCTTGAGGGATTTTGGAAATAATAGACCCAGGGGGTAAATAGGGCGGGCGCGCGATTTGCGTCGGCCCGAACGCCGGCGGCTCGGGCCGGGGCCGGTACAAGACGTTGATGTTATCCCGCTTGTCCGACACGTGGTTGACCAAAACTTTATTAGCCAGCCGCGCGCCCGGAGCCGCGTCCGCCGCGTGAAGCGAGTTCTGCATCGATATCAATCTGTTCTGCGCTGCGACCGTCGGGTTGGTGCACTGCAGCAGAGGAGACAATATTATCTTCGACGGCTCGTGGTTCTCCGGCCTCGGTTCGAACTTTCTGTAGTCGTTTGGCGACTGCTTCTGTTGCAAGATGGGAGAGTTGGGCGGCCCCGGTCTGGTCTGCTGTATTATGTTGGAAGCCGGCATCTGTTTTAGGGTGGGAGGAAGTGGCGCGGGTGGGGGCCGTCCGTATGCGAGGGGCGCGGGGCCCGGGGACTGCACGAGCACAGAGCCGGCCCGTCCGGGGGACAACAGGCCGCGCGGCAGGGGCCCTGGGGCCGGCTGCATGCGTACCACTGTCAAACCGGGGGCTCGCGCCGGCATTCCTGGAGGAGAGGACACGCCTGGCGGAATCACATTTTGTGGTGACGTACTCAACATCCCCATGTTAGACAATCTTGGTGAAGCGAGGGCTTCGGTATGCGCGCTCTTAGGGCTATGCAGGCGCGACTCGTCGCTCTGTCTGGGCGATATAACGATGCCGGGCGGTTTGTGGTAGATTGGGTGATCAGGGATCATGACGGTAGGCGGCCGCATGTGGCTCGGGAGCAGTGGTCGGTGGATATGGTTCATCACTTGGTACGGGGCGCTCGAGTTGGCAACGGAGACGACCGGCCGCAAAGGTCCGTTGGTTATTGCGGGACGGACCGGCTGGGGTTTGAGCTGAAGTACGTTGGGGACGTTGGGCACTCCGGGCGGCGCCTGGTGGTCTGCGCTTGTGGCGGGTATGTCGTCCCGGCCGCGCGGTTCTCGCGATCTGTTGTTGGCGAGCGTCCACGAGGTGATCACGGGCGTCGCAGTGGAAGTCATCTGTTGAATACATTCTTTGCGAATAATAGGGATCGGTGGCTTGATATTATTTTCGTTTGATTTCTTGGCCTCTTCGGCGGTCGGGATCGCAAGGATTTGTTTAGGTTTGCAGACGACAATGGTGGGAGCGGCTTCGGCCTTCGGTTTTGCTTGGCCGGTGTTGGCTCGCGCGGTGTTGGTCGCAGTGGCGGTAGGTTTGTCGGCGTCGGGGTCGTCGGGTTCCTCAGTATCGGTGTCAATCAACAACAGGTCACTGTCAGAGACCGGCGTGTCCGGTTTTTCCATTTCGCTCGCATTCAAGTTTTGCACGGCTTGTCTCATCTCTTCGGCGTCTTCTTCGGGTATATTTTGATTTTCTACCGAAGCTATTTCTGTATTTTGCGTCGTTTCCTCGACCTCTTCGTTGTAACTGTCGTTGTTTCCGAAGCTCTCGCCAAGTAACGCGGCGACGGCGTCTTCAGTTTCCTCCTGCGATATTACCGCTCTCGGTTTCTCTTCCGGCTTTTCCTCGCCTTTGACGTTGGATTTCGCGGTATCGACCTTTTTATCCGTATCGGTCCCGACTCTTACGGTATCGTCTCCAGCGGGGTCTAAGCTGGTATCTCGCTCGGATAAGAAAGAGTCTACTTTCATCTTATCAGATAAAGTCACGGAAGTTATAACTTCGTTGCTGGCTATATCCATAGAATCACATGTGGAGTCGATATGAATAATATCATCAAATTTATCGTGAGTTTTTTTGGTAACAGATTCAATTGCTTCCTCATCTACTATGCTATTAGGTACACAGATAGTATTGTTTTCATCTTCTAAAGTTAATGTTGAAACTGGAGGGCTGTCCGTTATCCGTGGTAAACTTTGAGCCTCAAGGGATGTTGAATCTTCGTTGTCAATACAGTATACTTCGTCGGGTAGTTTTATATCTTCGACTCTTATTTCTGTAATGGGCCTCATTTTTTTTTCAACTTTGTCCAGTTTATCATGATGATGACTGTGATGATGTTTTTGTCGGTCGTCTCTATTTCTTTTCTTCTTTTTCTTCCGCTCTTTGTCTTTCCTATGACGGTCGCTATGCTTGACATAGCTTTTATCTTCTACTACATTATCAGAATATTTTAAGATATCTAAATCACATTTATTCATATATTCCGGAATTACATTATTGGGCAGCCTTGCCTGATCATCTGATATTGAATCTTCAAAAAGACGTGCTTCGATTGCTTTTCCTACAGCGTCTACATCCAAACTATTGTCGTCTTCTTTAAGAATATGCCTCCTTTCTTTGCGTTTCTTTTCTTTTTTACGTCTCATATCATCTCTATCTCTTATTTTCATTTCATCCATACAATTAATATTCAATATTTCTTTCGATTCGTTTATATTATTGTCGAAATTTTGAGAAGAGTAGCCTATTTCAAAATACCCCACATCGGATTCGTCGGATAGTGGTCCAAAAATGTCTTCCATTTTACCATCTTTTTTAGAAAGACCATCTCTATGATGATTAAGAATATGTTTTCTGTTCTTCTTATTTTTTTCCTTTAAATCATCAAACTCTGTACTTCTGCGAATCTTTTCTTTCCGCTTTTCTTTTTTAGTTAAATGTTTTCTCGATTTCTCAAAATGTCTATGTTTTATCTCATCAAAAGAATCAGTAAGCTCTGGTTTAGATTCATCGTCAGTGTTAAATAGTCTATCTTTCTTTTGTTTCTTTTTATGCTTTCTTCTTATGTCATCGGAATGCTTATTTCCCATTGACGATTCGTTATCTGACGATAGATCAGCTGCAACTTTAGAGTATATGCTTTGATATTCATGTTCTTGATCTGACATATAATTAGCCACTATATTTTTAATACTTCTGAGTTCAGCTTCCTTAGTTTTCATCACATGGTTTTTCAAGAATAAAGCCTGTGCCTTAGATTTTTCCCGTGCTATTAACTCTTTTTCTAATGTGTGGGAAGAGTTTGCATTTTCACTATGGTTATCGTCAGAAGAATCCGATATTATGCGTGATCTAGAATTTTTGCGTGATAATTTACTTTTTGAGTCATCTTCGAAGTTATCTGAATATTCGTCAGTTTTATCATCATTGAAAGCAGCATACATTTTGTCTCGCTTTTTACTTGAATGTACATGGTCGTCATCTGATGATTTTGACATTGATTTTTGTGGATTTTTTCTGTCATTTTCTGAATCACTATCCTCATCCCAACTAGATCTTTTCTTTTCCTCTCTTTTAGCACGACTTTGCTTCAGTTGGCTAAACTTGGCTTTGATTTTTTCTTGACGTTTCTCTTCTTCTTGTTTTTGCATATTCTTACAAGACCTAGCTTTTACTTTATCATACATCGATATATATGTTGGACCATCATCGACTATATCAAATATAGAATGCTTTTTAGGTTCATCAGAATCGGAGGTATCAGAACTGTGTATCTGTTTTCGACTTTTTCGTCTATTTTCCGGTTTCTCATCACGACTTTTTCTATCAGTTGATAGCCTCTTTTCAGCGAAATCTTTTTTCTTCATTTCTGGTTTGTGTTTCTTCTCATCTTTTCTGTTCAAGAGATCTGCTTGATTAAGTGCATCTTGCTGCATCTGTAGTTCTTGTATTTGTTGTAACTGTTGAATTCTTTTCTTTTCTTTCAGCTCGTTTCTTAAAGCTTTTTGTTTTTCATCTTCTTCACTAGATCGCAGTTCTAAGATAGCAAGAAAATCGATGTGGTTTGACAACTCATCAGATTTTGAAGTGTCGGAACTTAAAACGGTTGGTTCATCTTTTGTTAACTTTTTAAGAGTTTTATTATAATTATGCGTTTTATAATCTTTGTCAATATCTTTCCAAACAATATCGTCAGGTGTTTTAACGTGGTTTTTCTTATCTTCTTTAGTCTTACTTTCAATAAGTTTAGCAAAATGGCCTTTATTAAATTTAGAAATCTTATGCCTATCATTATTTTTACTATCTTTAGATTTTCTTCTATCTGGTATTTTATGTTCTTCTTTAATTTTCTTAGCATCATTAAGCGAATCACAACTATCTTGAGAACTCTTTCTTCGTTTTTGTCCTATATTAGAAGGCAAACTGGAACAAGAATTAAGACGCTCTTTACGTTTGGACTCTAGGCTTGGTGAATCCACTGAATAATGACGGGGTTTGTCCATAACATCAATTTTATTTTTTATGACGTCAACAGTTTTTAACTTTTCCTTTTCTAAAATAGAACCCAAAGGTTCAATTTTAGCTTTTATATCTTCTAATTTTAAATATTCTAAATTTTTTGAAAAGGATTCCTTATCTGATTTTAGTTTGTTCAAATCAGAATGTTTAAAAATTTTTACTCTATTTTCTTCTTTTAAATCAATATCTTTAACCTTATTAGAATCATGCGATGCTCTTGAAGCTGACGAGTCGGTGGAATCTTTTCTGCATAATTCTCTAATACTTTCATCTCTTGAAGATTTCCGAGATTTTGATTCGTGTTCTCGTTTTGTGTCATGTTCTCGTTTTGATTCATATTCTTTTTTGGGTTCAATTTCTTTTTTTATCTCGTGTTCTTTTTTTGAATCATGTTCCTTTTTTGAATCATGCTCTTTCTTTGAATCATGTTGTCGTTTTGAATCATTATCCTTTTTTGATTCATGTTCTTTTCTTAAATCAATTTCTTTTTTTGAATCATGGTCCTTTTTTGATTCATTGTCCTTTTTTAAATCATGTTCCTTTTTTAAATCATGTTCCTTTTTTGAGTCATGTTCTTTTTTCGAGTCATGATCCTTTTTTGTGTCACGTTTTGTTTCAGAATGTTCCCTTTTAGAATCAGAATGTTCACGTTTTGACTCTGAATGTTCTCGTTTTAACTCAGAATGATCTCGTTTTGACTCAGAATGTTCTCGTTTTGACTCAGAATGTTCTCGTTTTGACTCAGAATGCTCTCGTTTTAACTCAGAATGTTCTCGTTTTAAGTCAGACTGTTCTCGTTTAGACTCAGGATGTTCCCGTTTTGATTCTGAATGTCTGTGTTTTTCATGTTTATGCTTATCATCTTTTTTCCTATTTATATTGTCTTTACTGTCATTTGTATCCTTTCGTTTTTCTTTTTTATGATCATGAGCTTTCAATGTTTTATCTTCAGAATGTTTAGTTTTATCTTCCGTGTCATGCTTACTTTTTTCAGATTTATCTGTATGTTTCCCTGTTTCTTCTCTGTTTTTCTTTTCTTTGTCAAGTTTAATACTCTTCACTTTCTTGTCCTCTTTAGATAACTCATGTTTTTCTTTTTCAGATTTGTCTTTTTGATTCCTCTCGTTATCTTTTATGGTCTTACTTTGAATACACATTTCTGTAATAATTGTATCTTTATTAGTGCTTGATATGAATTCAAAAAGTCCTACATCTTTCTTTGATCCTATTATTTTATCCTTTTCTTGCGTCTGATTACAATTTTTTAACAAAACTTCAGTGGAGGGAATATCTTTCGGTATTGATAATACATCAACAATATTTTCATTAGCTACTATATGGTTAGTCTCTTTATCGGGCACTATAGGAAATTTTTCAGACAAAATAGATTGTTCTTCAAAAAGATTCAATTGTAATTCTTGAGCAATTTGTTGTGTTGTTGTTTCCAACATTAACTTTTTAGAGAAAATATCTAATACTTTACTTTTTTCGTTTTCCGCATTACTAACGACCGACTCTATTACGTCGCTCGACAAACTGTTATCGCTTTGTTTATGTGGGATCGCACTGATAGGCTCTTTGATATCTGCGGATTCGGTCTCTTCGAGGGTAGCGAAGACTGGATGATCTATGTTGTTTAGAACGCCATCTGTGCTCTTTCTTCGATTAATGTCATCTTTTCTTACTTTGTCATCTTCCTTAGCCGAGAAGTCGAACCTTCTCCTTTCGAGATCTCGGCGTGGAGGGTCTCGGTCGTGTTCGAGACGGTCGCGGTACACTTTTGGCGATATACGTTCTAAGAGATCGGATTGCGTCCGTTCCGTTGCGTCACTTTTAGTTTCTATTTTATCACTTTCACAGTTTTTCTTTTCACCGTTCGCTCGGTGCGATCGCGGATCGTTCGTCGAGCAGAAGGGCTCGGGCCCCGCGTGTGGTCGGGCTATCGTTCTGGGGTCCGATTCCGCGGCACTGATATCGGTAGATTCGTTATTTTTGTCACTTCTCACTGATTGTGCTGGGTAGTCTCTGGTTCTGGTGACACCGTTGGGCCGCTCGGGTTCGGTCCCGTCGGCGGGCGAGCGGTATGCGGGGAAGGGGTACTGCATACGTGCGGAGCGGTGTCGCGGGCTGCCGGCCGGGCTGGGTGGGCGCCGCGTGCTGGAGCCCTCCAGCCGCTCCGAGTCCTCGTCGAACACCGACCGCTTGGCCAGCAGCGAGCGGGCCAGCGGAGACGGCTTCACTTCGTTGATGTCCACGTCCAGAAGTCGATGCCGTGGTCGTTTATCTAATTCTGCCGCTCGGTTTCCGGTCCATCTATAACAAAATAATAGATTATTAGATAACACAAATTATTACAAAACAATATTTAAAAAGAATTATATATTTAATATTCAAAACGCAAAATGATCATCAACCATATTGAATAGGCAAACACAACTTTTATGACAAGTGTATATTACAAGCATTCTAGTTTTTGTCTTTTGGTTATAAATGTTATGAATTTCAATTTATTCGCAGAAAGTCAAGATGTCTATAAAACTATCATTATAAAAGCTGGAAATTTGTGTTATCGTGTGTTTGCAGGACTCAAAAAAATCATTAAAAAGATACCTTGAAATTATGCTAAGAAGTTTTAGAATAACACAATATTTTAATAAAAATTACTCAAGATTGATGTTCAACATAAAAAGTGTTGGTTAACCTTGCTTGTGCTTACAGTTCCAGAAAAACTAAAAAACAAGTACCTTTCATATTTTTCATCCAAGCTCCTGATCCTCTCCTCGAGGGTGGGCGACGAGGATCCCCTATCGGACGACATGGCGCGGACCCTGGGCGGTGAAGCGGGCGCGGGCGCAGTTTGCGGCGGCGGCTGTTGACAATGCCTGAGCAGTTGTGCGGCAAACTTGGGAAGGGGCAGACTCATGGGCAGCTGCGACCGGTCTCGCGGCACAGGCGGTCGTCTGGGCTCGGCCGGGTGCACGGGCTCGTCGTGCAGGGGCGTGCCGGGCCGCGGCCGCCGGTGCGCGCGCAACCGGTCGGCCGAGCGACGCCGCGAGTTAGACCGACGCCGGTCTTCCGCTGAACAACGACGGGTGCCATTGCTGCGGTGCCGGTCCTGGGGAAACATATGTTGTTATTATAGATATACTTCATAGCCAGCGCCTAAGATAATCAATAATGCTAAAATATTTGTTTTATTCTTCAAATAATACATCAATTACATAACAGGGAACCGTTTGAGTCCCATACTAGGCAAAGCCTGCTTAATGGGTAGTCAGTACTACAATTCAAGTATATACAATGAAAATTCTGTAAAATGAAATAATTGTTTTTTTTTATATAAAAGTTGGCTGTATAATAACGCACATTAATATAAATTAAAGTAACTGTGATGATACAACAGTATGTTGACTTGTAACGTATTTTCGCAAATAAATATTTTATTTCTCTTATTTTATTAGACTCAAAAAATCTTTGATCTAGTATAATGACATTTAGCACAAAACTAAGGGACTTTACAACACTTTCGAAAACTATAAAAATACATAAACACAACCTTCCCCTACGAGCTTCTGCCAAGACCTCTTTATTTGTAATATTATAATCAGTTAAAAAATAAAAAGTTACCTTAGAATGTTTATGGTCGTCAGGAGTGGAGTCCCTGCGATGCCGCCTGGCTCTATGAGGAGACACCACCACTGACTGAAGCCGTTCTTCATACAAAGGATCCTCTACCGGCGGACTTGATTCTAATTCTTCATATACCCTACAATTAAAAGAAATAACACTGAGTTAAAAATTATATATATAATAAAAAAATTGTCACGACTTGATTTGTTTCTACTTGGTAAAGCACACTAAGGACAGGATTAATAGTCGTTGCTTATGCCAAGTCATTGCTTCCAACTGTCAAAGTTTTTTAATATTCAGTTTGACAGTCCGAAGGACTTACTAACCAACAACTATTAATCCTGACATTAAAGTCATACTACTGAAACTTTTGTCGAACTTTTGTTTTTTCAAATAAATACGTGGCACGTGACTCTGTAGCAACCTTTTGGTAAGTATACTTATATAGGGGTACAACAATACAGTGTTTTTTTTTAACATATGTTGATGTAAATTGTTTGACCTAGATATGAGAGTATTAGGTCTTCCCACTTTTCACACCCAGAGTACCCCACCGCTGGCCAATAGGAAATTTGGGGGTAATTAGGTGATGTACACATTACAATGCACGTAAATTAGGTAACGCTGAACGTTGTATCAAATAAACCCCAGATATATTATCCTGCGCGTAGTCTTTGTCCTCGTCTCTAAACACTGTGCGATCGCTAAAATATCTCGAAGACAACTTGTATACAAGATATTATAAACATCTTATAAATACAACGAAATATATGCAGTAGTCATTCGGAAATATGATTAGGTCACTTGTATAGAAAGCCAGCCAGTATAGCTAGAAAGTACAATAAAACCGGGCACGTGTTTCCTAGTGAAGTTAACCTATTAAAAAAAAACTAACACGTAACAAAGCCTATAAATGGTGACGACCAATACAATATAGTTAAACAACAGACGTTGGTGTAAACCGTTCAGCCTAGAGATATAATATGGCTTTGAACATGCCCCTCCCAGAGTACGCCGAAATGAGGGGAACCGCTGGCCGACGGTACCTTTCTCATCTCTGGAATAAAGGACGTATTAATGGTTTGTCTGTCCGTTAAAATATGTCCAAGACCTATTGATTTAAAACATCAATATTATAACATCCTCTACCAAAACTGCAAGAAACATATATGCATTATCTTTAGACATCCCACAAATTCCACGCAAGATAGATTTGAAAATTTCACTAGGTGACTGGGAAAGTCATTTCTGCTAGAGGACAAGCTAAGATTGATGTGAACTATTCAGCCAATAGATGTTTGTTTAGGCTTCCCACATGTCACTCCCAGAGTGCGCTTATATGTGGAGTACCGCTGGCCGACGGTACCTGTATCGTCTCTCTTGCGCATGGTCCTCGTCCACGTACCGGTAGCTGGTGCGAGAGCGAGGCGTGCCCGGGTCGTAGCTGTTACTGCTGCTACTGAAACAATATAAAATGTCAAGTCGTAATGAAACTCCACATTTTATCTTATAAAGGAAACGAAAATGCTAAGCCTTTGATCCATCTGTTTATTGCTCCGCATAGAAGATCTGCATAAATCTAAAATAGTCGAATAAATTGATCAAATAAATACAAAAAAAAAAAACAAAAGTAAACTAAGAAGTTCCAAAAGTATTAATTAACAAGCCTGATGTACATGAAATAAGGACAAAAAATAGATCCTGCAAGAAAAACAAAAAAGTTCAAAAAAAAAACTATTATTTTACAAATAGAAGATGACAATATATTTTTTTAATTTCCATTGTTGTAAATTGGGAAAAAAAATTTGGTGCACCGCATGTGACCGTGTCTACCTGATGGTCTGACCAACAAAGTTATACATGGAATCGATATACAATGGAGTCGATATACATTGTTAACATTGATCGCTCCCACTATGACTAACTAAATGATAAAAAGAGACTACCACCTTGAAGAAAAATCGATGCATTAAAACTCCTAAAAATCGGTAAACCCACCGAAACACGATTGGGCCACTTGGCCAGTTTTGCAAGTGTATGGGCAGTGGTAACGAAACCAGTCGATCGACCTAAGAAGTTAATGAGACCTCCTCCTATAACTTGAATGTTATTTTATAAAATAAAAAACTTACGGGACAGAGTCGTGCCTGGTTGCGGGCACGAACCTGGCGGGCGTCTCTCCTGGTGCGGATACAACAGGAAAGGAGGGCACGGTGCCGCCATGTTTCTCCAGTTGCTCGTAGAACGCCTCCTGTGCAAGATTGTATAGCTATTAGATATATATAGCGAAGCATTAGATATTTAATAAAAAACTACAAATGCAATACGTCAAATCAAATAAAAAACCAGTTACTGTCAAATTATCTACATAGACTGTTGTGACACTTCTTTGACACCTCTAGAGTCTAGAAATTTACAACAGGAGCCCAATCAGAGCCCCAATTCTTCACACAGGTTTAAATATCTGTATGTCTTACTATTATTATTTAGTTCCACCATTAGCACCATCTCCACCCTCATCATCCCACCATCTGTGATAAACACACTGCTCCAACGCTTCTTTTTTGTTGTTATTTAAAAAAAAGCTGAAAATTGAACATTCTTTCTATGGGCAGATATTCAAGGCCCTACATCCTGTACATACATGACTATGTACCTGACACTCCCGCGACGCATAGTCCACGCACAGGCGTCGGGTGTCGGCGTCGGCGTCGGCGGCGGCGGCGTGGCGTCGCAGCTCGCGCACGGCGGCGCCGGCGGCCGCGGCCTGCGCGAAGTGCACCAGCGCCGCGCCGGCCGCGCGGTCCACGCACACTGATGTCGCCGTGCGGGACACAGCGCTTAGCACCTACACAACACATTACTTAACAACGGGTATAAAGGTGTAGCTCCACCTACTAGATCGGCCTCGTATCTATAGTTCATTGAAACACTTTCACAGCTTTCTCCTGTTCGAACACATCAACTAAAGAATAAAATTATTTGCAGCTAGATGGTGCAATGACATAATAAATGAGACCGGCAGGATACTGGATTCGAATGAAATGAGACAACTCTGGGTTGTAAGTCCAGCAGTTGACTGCAGTAAACCACAGATGTATATAATAGGGTTGGTAATAAAATGTCCTAAGGCCTTCAGCTCTCTGTCTATACCAACGCCAAATATACAAAACAAGAAGCTAAAACAAAAATAATTCTAACAAAACCATTCCAAGAAGAGACAACAGAATATGGCAAACATGTTGGACAATAGGCCTCTTCGGTATGTCTTCTTACTTTCATGCAGGAAGCTAATGATGATCATGATAAAGCAGTATGATACCTGTTTCTCTGTAGTGGCGTCGGCCAGCCCGTCGACCCAGACGCAGGTGGTGGCGACCGGCTTCCCGAAGCCCATCTTCAGACGCGACGAGCCCATGTACTCGCCGTCCATGGCGTGGATCGCATCCACCACACTGTTTATAACACAATCATGTAGCATTAACAAACATTACTAAACACATTCCACTATTGAAGTATGATTGCCAAAGGAAGTTACCGATGCTAAGCTAATATCAACTTTAACTGCTAAGGACACAGATTATAACTAATATCACAGTGATACTTTAAACATATTTAATTGTATTTTTTCTATTTACTTTACTTTATTACTCTCACAACAGATATAACAAACTTGTATATTTTTATTATTTCTCATGTAAGCGATTATTGTAATCTTTTGAGTAAATAAATATCTATAAACCTAAACCTAAGTATAGATTTTTATTAATACTGCCAGTTAAAACTGATTTTTTTTCGTCCCAATAATTTCTTTTTTGTTTTGTTGTAGGTAGAAATTGTCGGTTTATAATAAAATAAAATATTGTTTCTACGCAAAATTCTATACCATTTTAATTAACCAATAATAACTACTCATTGTGCCTACTAAAATGTGCTAAGGTACGAATGCTTCCATAATAACTTATCCGAACGTATCCGACTATAAGCGTTTACACAGGCTACCGGGTTTGTCGCTATGCTCATCTATCATGGTGCCCAAGATATTTCTTGATATGCCAAAATTTCATATTGAATACCATTGAATTTTCGTATGTTTTAAGATAGAGGTCGGCAACCGTCGTTCGGTGCGGCGCGCAAGGTTTACGAACCGAAAACCATGTAGATGCTGTAGTGGATTCACATTATTTATGCCGAAATTAACGCGCCTACCTCTGCGCGAGTGTACCTCACTAGACAAACTGTTACAGAGTCACATTCACATGACAGAGACACTGTAGGTGCATTATTGATAATAAATAAGATCAATGTGTTTTACTTTAAGAGAGAATATAATGCAAATAAAACAGGTGTAATAAAAATTGCCTCTTACAAAGCGTGCGAGTAAAAACAAAAGTATTTTGCGCGGAATTCTTGGAAAAAATACAGTTTTTTTGCTAGAACTTTCATAATATTTTGAATTTTACAAAAAGGCAATCAAAAACATGCCTTTAAAATCTGCTCTATATTAAAGTAATAGGAACTATCTATATAAAAAGGAAGGTAACTTTCGCGATTTTTTTTTATCAAGGCAACGTTATGCTATTACGTTTTCAAAGAGTCAGTTACTTCTTAATATATTGTATTATTACTATGTTTTTTTTATATATTTGTTGAGTTTGAGGTATTCTCATAATCGTAGATCTAGATTTCTGTTTTGCTTTATGCGCCCTCATAAAATATTTATGAGATAAAATGCGGCCCACACTGATTCCCTGGCAACATTTGTGGCCCACTGCTAGCATATGGTTACCCACCTTGTTCTACGACATTACTAGTCAGTGATGTGATGACGATGACTGATGACTGACAAAGAACCTAAAATAGACTCTTAATTCAGCATCGCAACCACATCCTTAATATTAGGGAAAATGATGTGAAAACATGGTAGGAACAATGATACCATTGTGTGAATAACACATATCAGTCATCCCTATTCATAGAGTTTTGTTTTATTATCTTTAATAACATGTTATTAAAGATAATTAAAAAAAAGAAATAGAAATGATTTTTATAATAATAATTAATTGGGTATTACTAGAGATTAATGATTTTATTATCGCCATTTTTAACTTTAATCGTTACAATTACTTTAACGGTAACTTTGGTGCAACTGAAGCTAAATTTAACCATTTACAAATAATAAAAATATTATAATTATGTTAAAATCTATCATAAATCTATATATTATTTAATATAAATAAAATAATAAGTAAAATGTATAACCGTGAATATTTAATTAATCCCACAAAGGCAATTTAATTTAATTCTGTCAAACAGACCATACGTGGCCATGGACTAATTGTGAAATAATCGTATAGTCTAACTCTACTGCACATCTGTGTTTATTTAACACATGTGGCCTCGCTGGTGTAATGCTTTTATACTATTTGATATGAAATGGATTTTCATATTAGCCAAAGAGAGGCAATACTTATATTTGTAAAATTCACTCTCACTCTCAATAAACACGATTTTTTTGCCTATAAAATCTAAAGTAAAGTAGTTTCACCGGTTTTCAAGAGACTACTGCTTCGATTTCTTGTCGAGGTGGCAGTCTCCTTTAAAGTGCTATTAAAAGCAGTTATTTTGACAATAATAAGGCAAAAATTTAAAAAAATAGACCCGTCTGTATCGCCGCCATTTCGTAGCCTTTATTAGCCGGCATAGTGAGACCGATCAATGCTGTTAAACAACAATGTATTGACCCTATTGGTAGTCTCCATACCAAATGTAATCTAAATCTGTTTAGCGGCTTAAGTACTCTGTAGTCGACTTGACGCTCATACAAACGTATTTCCAATATTACAACTTAACTGTTAGTCGAAGTCCAATTATTGTTTTTATATTGGTTTTTGCCACCACAGAAAGATCTTATACAAAATTATTAAAAATATATAAATAATATTTATAACATTTAAAAAGATTTTTTCCTCTCTGGTTTCGAAAAAAAAACCCAACACAGAAAGATTAATAAATACAATGACCGACAAATAATGCATTAATAGTAGAATTAAGTGCGAAAGCTCATGTTGTATGGGTGAAAAGGCAAAAGACAGACAGAGTTACTTTCGCATTAATAATATTCGTATAGATAAAAGTTGATGTACATACCTGGAGATGGTAGCGTACTGGCAGAAGGCATATCCCGCTCCTCCACTGCTCCCCTTCTTGATGTCGATCTCGATGATCCTTCCGAACCTCTTGAACTTATCCCTGAGTTGCTGCTGCGTCACGTCCTTTTCTAAGTTACCGATGAATAACGTCCTTGTTGCCTAAACAATACGATTGGTATTTGAAAAACTGTTGTAAAAGTCAAGAGACTGTTACATTGATTTATTGTTTATAAAAAAATAGCAGTTAATTTCATTACAAAGTAGTCATGTAAATTATCAATTTCGCATACAATTTCTCAACCGCATTATCCAAATTTGATCATTATTTCATCATTAGAACATATAATTTAATCGTCTAAGGGTATGAATTAAGCTGTAAGTAAATACAGTTAGTTCCATAAAAGATTCGTTTTGTAAAAAAACAATACAAAAAAACTTAAATTTGAAGTCGCAATTGTTCACGCTTACTTAATCCTATCAGAAAAATAAATAAATCACGTATTATAAAAGATAAAACATCGCATAAAAAATGTAATATTTGTTTTGATACAAAAAATTCTATCAACCTTAAAAACAATAAGAAATAACTATAACGGAAATAAAAAAACGTTACACATTTTGTTACACACAAGTGAAAGGTTTTGCATACGACAACGACTAGCTTACAAGTTAATCTGGTATCATTAAATGTTGATTGTTGTTTTATGGAAAACCCTAACATTACAATATAAATAGACAGGAAACACTCGCGACCGACAAAAACCGCCACCCACACAAGGTCATATCAGATCGTGGCCACGATATCCTTCCTGGTTCACAATACACAAGACCGCACACTACTTAGCAAAGTACAAACGAAAGTGGAGGTACAGAGATGTGAACGATGCTGCAAACGCAAGACCGGTTCCCTTTTGAAGTCGGAACCCCTCCATCCGCATTCAAGGTCCATCCATTATACTGTCCGTCGCACACCTGTGAAGCACCGAAGGGTTTGAGCACGTACCTTTGGATGATATTCATCAATGTCAGTCTCATAGGGTTTAGCGGACTCGGCGTCTTCGTCGCAACTCTGGTGCGGGGCCACCGTGATCTTGCATCCGAAGAACTGTTTGTCGCGGGACACCTCGAGGGCTTTCTCTACATCGGACGGTTTCTTGAACCTGACGACGGCGTACCGGTCGGAGTTCTGTCCCACAACCTGCACCCAGACCACCTTGCCGTGCTTTTTGTACTCGTGGTAGAGTCCGTCCTTGAGCGAGGAGTCGGAGGAGCGCGCCGGCAGGTTGCGCACGCAGATGGCTAGCGGCCGCCCGCTCGCCGTCGACGACCACTGCGGCAAACACGGGCGTCAGCGAGTTGCAGTATCGACTCACGCAGATGTACGGTGCTTGTGGTTACAGACAAGCACCCTACATCCGCATCTCCCCACATCCAGTCTCGTCGTACCGGCCTAACTGTTCTCTCTGTATTATTAACAATTTTTCCCTTCCATTTCGGAATAGAACTTTGACTATATGTGAAACAAGAAGACGCGATCGCGACATAAAAAAAAATGTAAGAACGCGAGTGAAAGATTTATAAATAAAAAAAAAATAAGAAAGAAAATTAAAACAAATCTTGTTACTAAATTAAATAACGAATAATTGTAATCTTAAAACTAGCACAGTCAGACTTAGTAGAAAATTTTTTCTTTTACAAATCGCTAAATTGTAACAGAAAAATGAGCCTTATCCAAGATTTACAACAAAAAACCCATAAATAAAAAACTACACACCTGAGCAGCTCCCGCCAACAGTCCAGCTGTCGCAGCCGGTGTGGAGGCCCTGGAGTCGGAGCTGGGCTCCCTGGAGGAGCAGGAGGAGGAGGAGTGGCTGGCGGCGACGGAGCCCGACCGCCGCCGCCGCCGCGTGCCGCCGCCGCCCTCCGCCGCGCCGCCCGGCGTGCTGGGCGCGCTCTCGCTGTTGCCCGCGTACCACCTGTGCAGCGGCGTCCTGGAGGTTACCACGTATTCTACATTCTCAGTCTTGAACGATACTTAAAATCGCACTTCTAGACTAACATACTTAGACTTTGGAAGGTTGAACTTTGGGCTAACATGAGGCTCTACTGATCAAATCAAAAAACTTTTCTCATGAAGCGTCAAAATGGCTTCTCCATACAACTGGTATAATAACAGTTAGTGTGGAGAAATTTCATTTGCGACGCATTACAACAGTTACATGGGAAAAAGTTTATTTTATTTTAACTGTAGAAGTATTATTGCCTTGTATTAGCCCAAAGTACAAATTTTTAAAGTCACCATGTATGTCATCAAAAGTTTGGGGATCCCTGGCCTATATATAAACCTAAAGCGGCAGATCAGATACGATCCAGGGGTCAGAAGTATCTGGATGTGATTTCTGATTGTTCTGAAAACGCGTTTCGAGATAGAAATACCTTAGTTGCATACTGGCTCTGACACCCCAACTGTTGATTATTATTATATAAAACTCTTTGTGATATTAATATTGATAATAATTATTTATGCATTTAAGTTATTAATGCAAAGAAATAAAGCTATTTATTAGGTAATGGCAAATTTTATAATTCTAGCTTCAGCAGTGACCAAGACCCGCCTTTGCCGTCAGTCAGTCAAGACACGAATTGTAGCATTCCAATTATACAATCGAAAGCATTTTTTCCAAGGATATCCGACCAAATAAAGGAAACCCTCAAGCTAAAAATAATCATCTAATCAGCATAATGATCCGTATGCTGTATAAATTGTACCCTACAGCGCTGTGAATGAAAAGCACCATAATGGGATTGCTTTAAGAACCATACACGTCATGATAAACAATACCTTACACGTGTGCATGTTTGTTTTTGACAGAACACGAAGTAAATTCAAATATTTAACTATCTATCTTTCTTTATAAATTAAAAGTTATCACACCATGCGACAGTGATGGATGTATTCTCTGTCTCAATTAGCATCTAGTTACAATGTAAATAAACCTACTTGTTTTTGTCTCCAAAATACTACATCATTCATTGTATTGGATAATATTTATTTATGTTTTACGTAATATCGCTTCAAAGATTAGAGGCTGCGTGTAGGTGGGTACGTTTTAAATAACAGCATATATACATAATAATTTTAAAACGTTCTTGGGTAGGTTCCTATCTAAATATGTTATGACATGTGATTGACAATATCTTGTACAGTATAATATTAACTATTGTATTATAAATGATTATATTGTGAACGGACAGTGGCGGAATAAATAATAACAATACTTCTATTGCCATTTCAAAAGATTGTGTCATATTAAACTTTCTTAAAGTGTATTGTTTTGTTAGCACTTTACTCTGGGCCAGTGCCTGACAAGACGACAATAAGCTTTCTATTCTTCGTCATCTTTTACATGGCAGGTACTAGTGAGAGGAGGAAATAATTATATGTATGTTGTTCTGCCACCATACACTAGATATGACTTTGGTAACAAAAAAAAATTACATTAAAGTTGTTGATCCTTGATTCATTAGCGAGCAAAACCGTACAAATGCAATCGTCAGTTCGCCGACATAAGGATCCGGAGTCAGATAGCAAAACCGCGTTGATTGTAGACACTGTTGGTTTATTTATACTCGCTGGCTCGCGTGTACCCGTTTTGCACCAATGGATCACCTTAAGTTAAAGTTAAAGAGAACACTTATTTTTCGGTGAGACGTATCTATAACTTAACTAGGCAGACCGACCGTTCTCGATCCACTGCCCATACAAATGCAAAAACCGTCAAGTAATAGTCTGTGGTTTCACCAGTTTTCAAGAGACTATTGCATCGATTCCCTGTTGTGACGGTATCTCCATTCAATGTACAGTTACCAAACGAGCGGTTTGGTTTGACGATTAAACAGCAAAGATAATAAAACAGACTCGTAATACAAATTCGTCTCTGTAGCCCCCCATTTTGTAACCTCATCAGACTAGGAGCGGTCATGGACTTTGTAGGTCTCCTTAACGATCAGGTAGATACAAAGTTACTTGCCGTGCTACATGTACATGTATAAATAATATTTTTATTGCTGCTATTAGCAGCCACATGTAAAACTTCGTTTTATATTTCTAAGATTCATTTAACGTTTGGATAGGTATATTCTATGGCTTAAGGCGTTCATTACATGGTAGGTTTTGCTGTCCGTTTTGCCACAGTCAAAACTGTGACTGATTGATAACCTACCGTGAAATACAGTGATTGATTAAAACCTGATTATTATGATTTTTGCATTGGAATTGAATGACGTTTGCATGAGCGTGTAATGGACGCTATTTATGAGTACATTAAAAATATACTATAAATTGTGGTCATATTTCACTTTATTTTAAACTAAATTATGTATATCTTTTGTAGATTACACGAAATAATATTGTTTTTTTTTACAATTTTATTTATAATAAAAACATCTTTGATTGGTTGATGACTGGTGACGTCACACGCAAGTAAACAAAACAATACACAAGATTAATCATGTGAATGCAATAGAATAGTGTATAATATACCTATAGGAGATTATTTAATCTGTGCTTGTTTGTTTACTTGCGAGTGACGTCACACTTGACATAGACTGCGAAACAGCGTTTTTAGCACCATTGTGGAAATTCAAACTTTAACATTGATTTTTATTAATAATAGAGTAGACATTCTGGAAATATATCCGATAATGTAGTGTGCTTATTATGTAATGGAGAATCATATAAAACGGGTTTCAAAACGGAGTCAAATACCCTATTGTAGGCGACTACTAACTCGAGACAACAAATGCACAATTTATGGTTGCGAGACCATTAAACAGAACTCACCTATCGTTGTTACTAGGTGGCGGGGTAGCATAAGGTGCGTTGGTGTTGTTTCGCGGATACCGAGTGTAGGCGGCAGGGGTGCTGCCGCGACGACAAAAATCCGTGGCGCTGTCGTTGGTGCCGCGCCATGCCGCCGGTGCCGCAGCCGTTGCCGCCAGCGGACACGTGGCTGTTGCACCTTCTTCACTCCTGAAATAATAAATTTAAAATTAAAAAAAAAACTACATGGATATCTTAATATTATTATAACTATCTTTGGAGAAAAGATGTTGGTCCAAGTTTCACTATACCACCTTGTAAAACTGTCTACAGATGGGTTATTGAGTCTGTCCAAACATCGGGATAAGATAGTATCCCGGGAGGTAACGACACATTTCAATCACTCATTTTAGCATGGCTAGTTTTCTCTAAAATGCTAGTTTGAAATTTCACATAATAAATTACTTAATCTATACGATTCACGAAAAATATAGTAGAATAGTCGTCAGCAGTCGACACTGTAAACATTGCGGTTCTAGTTCAGTGCTAGTTCATCGGAACGTTCATCCGAGCAGCGGACGTACCTCCCACGGCTATTTCAGCAGCTGAATATATTTTTTTAACATGTCAGTCTAATAGTATACTGTAAGAAAATTCAAGCCTGCTGGTATTATTTTATTTTCATAAATTTATACCGCGTGGGTAGGCTTTCCAGCATCTGCCTCCCCCGCGGACGCGTCAGTTGACCTCGGTTTAGTGTATGTACATGTAAATAAACTATTATTTCACAGACAACTAGCCATGCTGAAATGACTAGCTCTAAAACTGTCGTTACCTCCGGGGCTATAGCCACTGTGCGGTGTAGACTCATACCATCGGCTACAACGAGGTGGGATTAAAAACCTCTCCGCTGGGTACGAGGCCGTCTAGGCGGTCTCGGGCGCCGAAAGGCACCCGTGGTGATATATGGAGATAAGATTTAATCGTTTGTTTGTTCCGGATCGACTAAAAAACTACTTAACCGACTTTAAAAGTTATTTCACCAATAAAAAGTTCTAATAATTTATCAGCTAGTTACAAGGGCTATTTTTTTTTAAATCCAATTTCTTTGTAAAGACTGTTAGTAGGTATAATATAATAAAATCTTAGGCTTTTCGATACAAAAAAGTACTGAATGACGCGAAAAATAAATAATAGAAATAGTAAAAATACTTTATTTTTGGCAGTTTTTCAGTTTTCTTTTGGATTCAAAATCTAATTACAGAATTGTAAGAAGCTTATTTTATCAAAGATTCAATCATTAAAAAAAAATCAGTAGCCTTATAGCGTCACGTGCCACATCGAGTAATGCATGTTCGGTCAAAGTTGCAGCGCGTTTTTTTTTTGTTTATAATCTATAAAAAACAAGCTGACCCGCGCAACTTTGTCTGCGCACGCAACAAAAGCTCTCAAAAGGAACAATATTTGCCCGTTTTCCCAACATTTTCATTGATGCTCAGCTGCTATTCGACGTGGCGTGATGTTATATAGCCCTATAGCCTTCCTAGATAAATGGACTATCCAACACTAAAGAATTTTCAAAATCGGTTCAGTAGATCCTGAGATTACCCCCTACAAACTCACAAACTTTACCTCTTTATTATATTAGTCTAGTATAGGTAACACGCACACGAAGTTTGGGCACAGGCTAGTCTAGAATTAAAAAAAACTCTAAAATCGATTTCTACTTCATATCATTCATTTGCTTCTATTTTTGGAAAGCTACGAACGTGCGCGAGTAGCATTCGAATCTGACCGATTTTGGAGTAGGTACACTTAGGAACATATACATAGGTTTTTTTTTTAAATAAAGGATTCGTTCCAGCTATAATCTCGTCGCCACCTTAATCATCAGTACAACTAGTTGTTTCAAATAACCATACTATTTTTTTATAATATGAGCTTCCGCAGCATGAGCTTCCGAAACGGCCGATTTTGCTTTTTTTTTTATAAATTATATACTTTATGATTAGACCATTATTACCTATTTTGAGCAAATAAACAATTTATTATTATTATAAACTAGCTGACCAGGTGAAGTTCGTATCACCTACAAAGAGGATGGCTTTATGGTTGTATGATCAAAATGCCCTTTGCCTTTGCACACTGGTGGAAGAATAGTAAAAAAAAAGTGACAGATCCAAATTAACTATCACAAAGTATACTGTGTAGTTTACGTATATTTTACATACAAAATTACTTTATTTTATTTTTAATTTTTCTTTAGAATTATTTCCTATTATTTTTCCTTTCCTAGTCATTTTACATTCAAAATTAAGTAAATGCAAATTTGATAAGATTCTTAGATGTACACAAACAAAATCTGTCCAAAAGTAACATCACAAACCCAACTTTAACACGGTGTTGAAAATGCTAAATATTAATCTTTTACACAGTTAGCTTCATACCTATATTTTTATTTTTGGCAATTTCAAATTCTTTTGTGCGAAATGAAACCAGCATTTCGTGCTAGTAATGCTATACACGGAACGCTTTTGAAGATTTTGAATTAGGTATACTTTCCTTTATAGTTAAAACCCCAAGCTACATGTAGTACCTACCGAGGGCAACGATCTAATAAATAAAATATTAAAACTAGACACATATTTACATGTAGGTACATTAGATAATGTTGTTTACGCAATCATAGTCAACCTCGTTAGATAGGAGTAATCATGTTTACAGCTATGTTCAACTTCATAAGACAAACTCAATATAATTGGTTCTATAAATGATTATAAATTATAATTTTACTATGCAATTATTTTCCTTATAGTGTTGTTATACTAAATTATGTGTCGCCTACATGCAACTACACAAAGAAATTTCACAAAACACGCGTTTGAGAGGTTAAACACGTGTCGACGTTTTGACAAAAACTTTTTATCGAGGAATTTCAGTAGATCTACCGCAAGTTTTTGCAAACATCTTCTACTTAGTCAGTAGTAACTGTAGATACAAATCAACCATTAAGAAGCCAGTAAAAGGTTTCGCGATCTAGAACGTCCAATAACGTCTAAATGTTGTTTTTAGTGATATCAAAGTTTATTTGTACAGAAAAAGAACGTAGAGGTGTAAATATTACTTACTCGATCCTAATTAGATAGTATTTTTATAAAAAATCTATTAACTTTTGAAAAGACACCCAAAGTTTGATTTATGATTCTAAAAATATTACTTTAGTTCTCATTTTAAAACTAAACAGATTTTTTATAAAGAAATTATGTAATTAGGATCGAGTAGATCCATGTTCTTTTTTTTTCAAAAAAAAAAACTTTATTATAACTGAAAACAACATTTAGATGGCTTAAATGTATTAGGTACATTTTAATATGTTTAAATAGGTAGTTAGGTAAAAAGTAAAACGGAGACCTTTAGTACTAATACAACATCCCGGTACTTTTTGAGAATTACTAAAATTGTCCCAATTAGTACAATAGCGAACCATGTGCAGCAAGTAAGTATTAGTTTTAGCAGAATATAGAGCTTTCTGGACGAAAATCCTAGAGGTCATCAAAAAAAAACTAAGACAAAAGCCGAATTATAATATTTAACCTAGGTATAGGAATCCTACATGTGAATATAGGTATATTAAAATTATTTATTATAATAATAAATAATAATAAATACCATCACGGGTGCCTATTTGGCTCCCGAGAACCGTTTAAACGGCCTCAGGGTACCCAGCGGAGGGATTAACCCGTCCTCATTTCACCGATGGTATTCGGAGGCAACACCTAACAAGTGGCGAGCTTGTTGCGGTGTTTATGACGAAATAGCCTCGTTGTATAAAGCGGTCACCCATCCCAGGCCGGCCTTGTTGTCATCCGCTTAACCCTGTTATCAGTTACGCAGTGACTTAACCACTAGGCTGGGGCCGCTTTCGTTATTGTGGAAAACCATAAAATTATTGTTTGGATGATAAACGAGCTTAATAAGGCCCTATATATTAGATACCAGCTAGCCTTTATACGAGACAGATACATGACGGGCAGTGTCGGTCAAAAAATACATATTGGATACTTACGACATACATACCTACATATATAAACAGGAGATTATATAAGCAATTTTGAATAAAAATAATTAAAAAAAAAACCTGTTGTTACTACATAACTGAATTTCTAATACTAGATAGGTACAGTAGCTCTACCATGAGCATTAGCAACTGTTGTTGACTGCAGTCGCTACCATCTATAGTTAAGGATCCACCAATAGGACAAGTTCATTAGTTATGTTTACAAAAATATAACGATTCCAATGGTGCACCCTTAGCTTTATCCACTAGCTACTATAGTGAATTTCGGTTGTAAAAACACATAGTGCTTAGAAACAGACTATTATAGTACCGGAAATTATAAAACCTTTCACAGCACCGGACTGCAATCCCTAACCGAGACGACATACCTACATCTCGATATGACCAGTGTTATTATTGATACGGAAATTGCCGTAATATACGATAATTTAGGATGTTTTTTTCCAAAAATACGGTATACGGCAGGGTTTCGACTACCGTATCATTTAATACGGCATTTCAACATTCCTTAAAAATTAAAACAAAAAACACTACTACAAACGAAACTCTTTAAAAATTATGTCCAACTAAAAACTCTTTGTCCAACTGTAGAAATTATTTTCTACAATGAACACATTGTTCTCGGGGATGTCCCTAAGAGTGTTTACTACCTATGAACTGAATTTCATGTTATCTCTTTCATATATCCCCCAATTTATTTTTAATTTATGAACTACATATTTTACTTGAAATAATGATTGATTATTAAAATTTAAGAATATTACAGCAGATTTGCGTTGCGTTTTTCTTGCATATATACGGCAATTTAAAATTTTAGGTACGGCAACCCAGATTTTGACGATAATAACACTGGATATGACCTAATTAATATATGTACTAATGTAACAAATCTGAAGAGTTCGGTTGAACGCGTTAATCTCAGGAACTACTGGGGGCAATTTTCGCGCTTTCGACATTCATCTCGATTCGATATTTTTGAACGAAAAATGTAATTTTATATATTAATATCGAACATTAAACGAAATAAATAATAAATATGAAAAGAAAAATGACATACTAAGTAATTTTTCGTTCAAAAATAATATAATATAAATCGAGATGAACGTCGGAAGCGCGAGAATTGCCCACCTGGTTCGATTTAAAATAATATTTTAGCGTAAAATTATATATAGCCTTGGGCTATCATTTATCGAGGAAGGCATCATAATATATAGAAGATCATATAACATAACATCACGCTACGACCAATAGGAGCGGAGCATCAATGAAAAATATTGCAAAAACAAGGAAAATTTATTCCTTTTGAAAGCTTCCGTTGTTTACACTGTGTAAACGGTTAAAGTTACGCAAAGGAAGTTGCGCGGGTCATCTAATTGTAAATGAAATGAGATTTATGCCTAAAGGTCCGCTTTCGGCATACAAATATATCAACAAGATGCCTAACGTTTTTATTACATATTACATTAATCTATATTAATGTAATATGTAATAAAAACGTAAAAATTAATATTTACATTAATCTATACTAATATTATAAAGCTTAAGAGTCTGTTTGGTTCAACGCGCTAATCTCAGGAACTACAGGTTCGAATTGAAAAATATTTTAGTGTAGGATAGCCCATTTATCGAGGAAGGCTATAATATAACGCTAATCGTAGCGGAGTAACAATGAAAAATGTTACAAAAACAGGGAAAAAATATTATTTTTGAGGGCGTACGCTGCGTAAACGGTTAACGTTACGCAGACGAAGTTGCGCGGATCAGCTAGTTACATATATATTTAAGTAAGTATATTTTAAATAGCAGCTTTAAAAAAAATCAGTTTTCGGTTAGCCAATTCCCTAAGTATTTCCTAAACTTATTTATTCTCAATTCGAAAGAAAAGAGTGCAGTGAGAATATTTAGGACATTACGCGAATATTTAGGACATTACGCGAATTACTTGCCCGTTCGATGAATTCAAATGAAACTGACAGTTTTCTATGGAGATCTGTCACTTTTCATTCATATATGTCGATGTAGTCCAAGAAAATATGTAGATAAGTACCTGTCTGGGATTTACCTACGCCGCAAAGCACTGGGGCTTTATTTTACTAAACAAATTACATATCATAAGTAATGAACATATTTAATGAAAAATTTTGTATAGGAAATATGTAAAATTTTAACTATGATACAATACAATAATAATAATATATAGGACAATTTACACATATTGCTCTGGTCACAAATTAAGCTCTAGTACTATGTGTACCAGAAACAATGGTATAACACATATTATATTTTATAAACACCCAGACCAAGACAAACTATACAGGAAAACGTACAAATATTTTTGCCATGGGTTGATTTAGTAGTATAGCTATAGTATAGGCCCATGCATGAGGTTCTACCATAAGTACTTGCTATTGCATTAACGTAGCGTTATACGTTAGAAACATTATATTCTATCAATAAGAAAGGTTTATTAATTCTGTTGAAAAATAGGATTATATTGGTGTTTCTTCACGTATTAACGGTAATGTGAAGCAAAATCACATTGTAGAGCCGAAGGACGTGAAGTTGTTCAAATATAAATACATATCACAAATATATGAAAGTGTCTCTGATTTCTATCGGCCCCAAATAATAAAAGACGGGAAGATCAAAACTTAAAAAAGAAATCAATGAAAATCTTATAAAAAAAGGATTAGCCGCTTTTGAATGAATGAATCTTTATTCACTGAATAAACATATATTTGTACATGACATACATAAAATATTTAGGTTTTAATCAGTAGGATGACGTCATATTTTCTAATAAGCTACCTGTTTACGTTATCGAAATGCTAGCCTACTGGGCTAGCATATACATGCTCGGTGCGTTAGATACGGCAGTAATTATTTTTTGCACAAATATTTATGATGTTAGCCCAATTATAAACAGTCCCAAATTCCAAATTTTCGGTTTCGAGCGTCAATTCGTCGTTTTTAAGTTTTTACAGCAAAATTATTTATTACGAGTATAAACTAATTAATAAACCATAATCACGTCTAGAAATTACCTTAAAATATAGAGAAAAATCCCATTTTTTTATTGAAAAGTACAAATGAGGTGGTCCAATTAGCGATTACGTTGAATACATATTCTGTATACGGGTTCAACATGTTCTTTATTCGAATATACGAGTAGTTTAAGTGACGTCACTCGCGTCCCGTATATTATTGTGTGCACAGTTCTTGATATTTTTGACAGGTCATTTGGTATATATATACGAGTATATATAAGAGGTGTGTTACGGATATCCTTCGACTTTCGTGTTAGCCTTGTGGTTATTGAATAGAATACGTGTATGTATTTATGTGTGTGTGTAATAAACATACAATGCGCACGCCCATGGTAGAGCCTCAGGGATAATATACGTTCGTGAACGTATTCGACTGCATTCGATTTAAAGCACCATTTGGACCACGGGGTAATAGTAATACCTAAACTAAACTTTACAATGGATTTGTCTTCTATCCTAAAATATAAGTATATACGAAGTCTTTATTAGCGATATATGCTGTATGTAAACCTGGAACCGTTTAAACGGTTTTAGGGAGCCAAAAAGGCATGGTATTTTTTTATTATTAGTCCCGACTCAATTTTTTGCAGATCAAACAGAGGTATTTCCGAAAATATTGGCAATTTTTTCTATGTATCTTGTGTATGTCCCTATAATTCCAAAAAAATACAAAATTGGCCCAGAGGGGTAATCGCGAGTTACACTCTCTGAACGTCACGAATTTAACGCAGTTTTTTAACAGCAATATTCTATCATTGTTACTTAGTTTTCTTGTTAATTTGTTTAGTCAAATTATCTGCCCGTTTTGTAACCGCGCCCTGAAACAACACAACGACCAGAAGTCCGTGTATTGTATCTACTGAAAAACGGTGAACGAGACTAAAAACGAACATGACTAGATCACTTGGCGGTTTTTAACTGTTTGGGTAGTGGAAACGAAACCGGTTGGTCGGCCTAACAAACATTCAGTTATTATTACTAAGGAAGCTATAGAGAATGAATGAAAAAATATTTATTGCACAAAAGCTTAATACTAATGTTCACAGGCGATCTTAATGCCTTAGGCATTATCTACCAGCTAACCTTTGGGAGATTAACAAATAGAGTGCTAATTAATGCAAACATATAATATGCTAACTGACACGCGCAACAACTCAAAAGGAACAAATTTTCCCGTTTTCGGTTAGTAATAAATTATAATAATAATATGTAGGACAATTTACATATATTTTTTGGCCACAAACTAAGCCTAGGCTTGTACTATATATTGTAATACTTTCCTGTAGATTTGTTTATAAAAAAATTCTGCTTTTCAGTTTGCCATTTTCTGAATTTGTTTAAAATATAATATGTACCGTACTGTTTCTGATAAGCGTAGCACAAGCCTATAGAGGCTAGTTTGTGGCCAGGGCAATATGTGTGAAATGTCCAACATTATTATTACGATATGTGACATTAATGTAGATAACTACAAAAAAGTGACCTCAGCCTAGTGGTTAAGTCACTGACAAGATGACATAAGGGACCTGGGATGGGTGACCGCTTTATACAACGAGGGTATACCATCATAAACACCGCAACAAGCTCCACATGTTAGGTATTGCCTCCGAATACCATCGGCGAAATGAGGATGAGTTGATCCCTCCGCTGGGTACCACTGAGGCCGTTTAAACGGTTCTCGGAAGCCAAAAAAGGCACCTGTGATGGTATGACGGTACTACAATGCAAAAAGTCAGAGAATAGACCCCTAAGGTCCCGAAAAAAAACTGGTTCCTGAATGTTAGTGTTATCCCAACTTAAACAATTTTGGGTGAGCATGATTTGGGTATGACAAAAGCTATTTAAATGCAGTTCATAAAATAACCATAGAGTCGAAATGTAAGTAATAAATGAGAACTAGCCATAACAATAAGATATTTGACCATATTACAAAGATTACAATTTAATAATATGTATTATATCGTTGCTTCTGGTACACATAGTACAAACTTAGTTTGTGAGCAGAGCAATATATGTAATTTGTCCTACATATTATTTACTTATTACGGATAAATTATTAAAGTTTGTAAAATCGGTTGTCGTGACTATCAACGTACAGCCAAAACTACTATGTCTAGAAATTTATGTTTATTTTATAACATACCTAAAAGAAGCATTATAGCTAAAAAAAAGGAATTTTGACAATTTTAACGTAGAGGGGGAATTTTTATTATTTTATTATTTAATTTTAAGTTAAATCTTGAAAATTTTAATTACTACCGAGCATAAATAGTATGACGCTTTTTTTGTATCGTTATTTTTTAAAGGTATAACTTCAAAATAGGTCTGCATAAATAAATAATATCAGGGACGGGTTTATGTACGTAGTAATAGTATGGAATCAGTCCGAAAATAATATAGTGATATTAGCAGATGAGTAACCAGAAATATAGTACACAAAGTGGTTCTGAGTAAAAAAAAACTTATCTCGCTCCTTGTTGTGTATTTTTTACTATTAGATACCACTCACTATATCATACCATTCGACTGGACCAATTTATATGTTTGATTTGTTGGATTTGTCTCTGCCCCAATAACACAATAACTAGTAAAATATCAGAACAAAACAATTTCAAATAAAAAAATTTTTTCATACGTTCTGTATGGAACGGTTTTTGATGAAATTAGATGAAATCATTTTGATTTTTCTACCTGGTGGTAAGCAGACCTACAACATGAATGGGATCGATCAATAATTGTTCTTAAACAAAATTGATCGCTCCCATTATGCGATTACGAAATGGTGGCGACAAATAGCATTAACAGTTAATATACTCACTGCCTTTTCGTCAATTCAACCCATTCCGTAACCGCACCCTGTAAGGAGACTATCACCTCGACAAGAAATCTATGCGGTAATCTCCTGAAAAGCGGTGAACCCACAGACTAAAACCGAAACACGACTATGTCACTTGACAGTTTTTGCATCTGTATGGGCGATGATAACAAGATCGGTTGGTCGGCCTAACGAAGTCATAGAGACCTTCTTCCCACCTAAAACTAACCTTTTTGTACATTTATTGAACTAAATTGATTTTGAGCAATCAGTTACGCAACATATATACATTCAGAGGTGGTACGAAGTTCGCCGGGTTAGCCAGTAATTTCGATGTCATCAAAAACTTTATTGCATTGAAGTTTATTGACTTTTTATTTTAATCTGAATAAATAATTAATAACAATTAAAGTTATTCACAATTTTTGATTAATAAAAAAATTCAAAGTACATGTTTACCAAAAAGAAGTTAGGGACAATTACCTAAGTAGTTGGTGAATAAAGATTTTAATTATTTAAATAGTTGTAATGTAAATTAATAATATAGTTGTAAGAATATTACGGTGCGCCCTGAAACCCAGCGCGTCATATTTAATCTATATAATATAATATTTAATCCGTCCTATAATATAAAAAAATCCTAAATGTTAGTTTAAGATTGTTATATATATATATATTGTATTTTATTAAATAAATAATTTTCTATTCTATTCTATAAATAAAACGGTTTTTTTTTGCTATATTTGCCTTGATTAAGAGCTTTTTAGGCAATAATAATTTGTAAAAACGTTTGATATTCGAGTACATTTGGCTTGCGAGCAAACTAATGCCATTGAAGGAAGAAGATGAATATTATTTTAGCCATCTGATTAAAAATAATAATTTAAGCTATTATATTAAGAAACATTTATACACGTTAAGATTGAAAGGTTCTACTTTGAACTAATATGAGGATCTACTGATAAAATCGAACAACTTTTCTCATGGAGCCATGTGTCGCAAATGAAAAAAAATAAATGTTATGTCTATCCATACAAACTAGTAATGTTAAATTGACCAACTTGTATGAGGAAGTAATTTTTTTTTTCATTTGCGACACATAGTGTTCAAATGAGCATGCATGAACAAAGTTGTTCTATTTGATCAGTAGAGCCTCATATTAGCCCAAAGTACAACCTTTCAAATTCACCGTGAATAACAACCTAGGGCCTATTTCATAAACGTGACGATTATAATTTACCATGACAATTTATATTACATTGATTAGTTTAGTTGGAAGTATTTACTTAGAACAAACTAAACTAAGCAATGTATTATAAATTGTCATGGTAAATTAAAATTGTCACGTATATGAAATAGGCCCCTAGTAGGAGGGTAAACTATGTCCAACTAGGTGGCCACTGTTTTTTCGGATAGGAATTTCCCTGACTTTTGCAGATATTCCAGTCACTTTTTTTTAGATTTTACCTGACCTTAATGAGCTTCAAAAAGGAAACAAAAAAAATCTAAAATACATTATTTGTTTTTTTAATTGATTTTTGGAAAAAAAAAATGTATACATATTTGAGATAAAAAATATTAGAAAATACCTATAAATAATTATTTTTAGCAATATTTTCGGAAAATATAGGGCAACAAAATATATTTCCGTTTTTTTAAAAATAAGCATATTATATTGAATTTAGATGGAATCGCCCCACTTATGTTGCCAGACGTTTACAGTGGCAAGTTGTGTGTGTACTTTAAATATTTTCCCTGACCTTCTAGCCTTTTCCCTAACATTTCCCTGACTTTTCCAGTTTCCGAAAATTCCCTGACTTTTCCCTGTTTTCCATGTTTTCCAGAAGGTGGCCACCCTGTCCAATTATCTTAAATTAGCTCACATCTCGCATCATAACATGTAGAGTCACACTCGCTATTTTTTGACACGTTTTCTATGGACGATTGGTTAGCTGAATACAAAATCTGATTAAATCAATTATATAACTATGCGTATGCTGTATATGCAAGCATGCATACAGGGTAAATTTTTCAAGTGTACCTTCAAGGCCAAATCCTATCTCAAACAAGAAAGATCATTATTTCAAACAATTTGATTAGTTAGTAAAGTAGACGGTGGTAAAGTATTTTTTTTTTTTATTATTTGCCGCTAGATATTACTTCAGAATTTGATCCTTATAAGCGACACTATATATCAGCTGGTGCAAACACGTGAGTTTTTTTTTTCAAAACCCACCAGTTGATTCCCATCTAGGAAAAGATTTTTTTCACAGATCTAATGATGCCATTTTAGTTTTTATTAAAATTGCCCCCAAGACTCCCTTGAGCATTTTTATGATTTGTTTAGGATTTGGCCTTGAAGGCACACTTGAAAAAATCACAAAATTCGTGGTGACCGCGTTGTTTAGACCTCAGACTTATAAACACTGCAGTTTTTAGGTCACGGGCTCAAACTCCAGTGTGTACCAATGAGTTATTAATTAAAAAATATATGTGGGCCTAAAACTAACTACCTACGTTTAATTAAATTCAAGGACTCAATAAGTTTTGATGAATCAAACAAAGTTATAATATTTAAAACTTAGAAACCTATACGTGGTGGCCGAGTTGGTTAGACCTTGGACTTAAAAACACCAAGGTCCCTGGTTCGAATCCCGGTGTGTACCAATGAGTTTTTAATTTAAAAATTTATGTACATTTGTTTGACAACACCACTATAGTGCCTCGGAGAGCACGTTAAGCTGTCGGTCCCGGTTTCACTATACCAACTTGTGAAACTGTTTATAGATGGGTTATTGAGTCTATTCAAAACATCGCGACGAGCTAGCCACTTGTTCGGTGTAGACTCATACCATCGGCTACGACGAGGTGGGATTAAAACCCCTCCGCTGGGTACCCTGGGGCCGTCTAGACGGTCTCGGGCGCCGTAAGGCACCCGTGAAGATATATATATATATATATAAACCTGACTGCGCCACATGCCGCGACGAATCATGCGCAAGTGTATAAATACAAAATCAAAGTTGCGGTACTTGTACTATTATTTCTTCTGTGGTTGAGGGTGATTAAATAGCTAGTCTATAATATATATTTAAAAAAATACACGAAAATCGGATAAATAGTTTCCGAGCTATAAGTACACCAAGGAACCAAACCAGGCACGACCCAGACAGGCAGACAGACATCGGATGTTATTTGTATAAGAGAAGACCGAGTAAAATCTGTTTATACCAGATAAAAGCTAAATGTATAACAATTCTTACAAAGTTAAAAAAAAGCTTTTAAATTAATGATGATGTCACTTAACAAAGAATTGGGGTCGTGCACAAAAGATCCTTAGTCACCTTGACATAAATTAAATGCGCCCTTAATCGTAAAGATAAAATATTTGACATTACAACTAAAGATCATCCCTCTTGTCCTTTCCCCTTTTCCAATCCCTTTTTATTTAAATATCTTACCTATCTATTTATATATATAAATTTTACCTACCTAAATATAAATTACAAATTATATTTAAATGGTCTGTACTTAGTCGAGTTGACGCCCATACAAACGTACTTCAAATATTACAACTTGGCTGGCTGTTAGTCGAAGTTGTTGTGGGTAATAAATATTTTTGTATATGTTATGGGTAATAAATATTTTTTTATTTAAATTATTAAATAAAAATACTTATTAAAAAAATAATAAAACCCAATACAGAAATATTAATAAATACAATGACCGACAAAAATATTATTTTAAATCTGTTACGAACAGTAATTGAGTATTAAGTACTAGAAGTGCGAAAGCTAATTTTGTATAAAGAATGCAGTGTCCTTGGGCCTTACCAAAGAGCCAATCGATAATCGAATCGAAATACCGATCGAAAGCCAAATGTATGGGATTTGACGTTTCCAATCGATCAGGCTCTACCCATAGAGTAAAATTCCTATACATTTTTATCGATCGATGCGGCGATTCGATTGGCGATCGTGTTCTTTGGTCAGGCCCCTTAACCCCTTGACATTGGCAAAATTAAACACAATTCGTAAAAGCCAGTATCTTTAGAAAAAAAAGAAGAACATAATAATGTTAATGTAATTTTTAAAATTTTTTACTTTATTGCAGATTCTTTGAGGGTAGCCCGAAGACTGTAGACGCGTGTTTCTATTACAGTTATCATATTAAATTTTATTGAATATTATTGTGCAAAAGTGTACTAATTTTGTAGAATAAGCATTCGTATAGTATTATTAAGTGTGATAAGTGTAGCATTTACGCAGTGATCTCAGTGTTTGCGCTATCTCAAATAATTCCACAATCTTCAGTAAAATGGCGGTACCCATTTTACTGTTGATCCTTTTCCTCCTTTACTAGACATTGGCAAGACTATACCGTATGCTTTCATACGGTCATGTCGCCATTCCCTTTTCTACCCTAGTCCTTTCCCAATTCCTTTCCATCCTATTATCCCACTTTCACTATAAATAAAAAAGTTTTTTTAATCTACCCTACTCGACACTGGCAAAATTACGTGCACGCGTAGAGGCCATTTCTGTAAGCTAATAATAATACTTTATTGCAAATTCTTCAAGTAGTCATACGTAGTATTTACATTCGCCATAAAGAACATAAAGCAGCGATTTTTTTTTTTTTTTTTTTATATGTAGGACAAATTACACATATTGCTCTGGACACAAACTAAGCTCTAGGCTTGTACTATGTGTACCAGAAGCAACGATATAATACATATTATATTTTATAAACACCCAGACCATGACAAACTGTACAGAAAAAACGTACAAATATTTTTGCCATGGGTGGGAATCGAACCCACGACCTCCGGATACAACGCCAAAGGCGCAACCACTAGTCTACGGAGGCTGTCAATAAGATAAGAAGCAATAACCGAGAAAGATCACAATTTGCTCAACATACAAAATTCAATAAACTACAATTTCGAAATACGACACACATACTTGTCAAAAGGGATTACATTAAAATATCTGGGAACAATAATAAATAATTCAAAATTCAACAAATTACATAATTAATTAACAAATCAACCGACCTATTCTCAACATGTTTCATAAATAAATAAAATTAAATCCTGATAATGCTACGTGGAGAAGCGAAACATGTCGACACGTATGACTATATCGGAAGAATTTGCAATAAAGTAAATATTACATTAGCATTATTATATTAAACTACGCGCAACTTCGTCTGCGTAACTTTAACCGTTTACGCAGCGCACGCTACGGAAGCTCTCAAAAGGACCAATTTTTCCCATTTTCCCAACATTTTCCATTGATGCCCCGCTCCTATTGGTCGTAGCATGATGTAATATAGCCTTCCTACGCAAATGGGATATCCAACACTAAAATAATTTTCTAAATCGGTTCAGTAGATATAGAAACTACCCCCTACAACCTCACAAACTTTACCTCTTTATAATATTAGTATAGATAATAGAATTCATTAAAATAACGCCTAATTTATTCAAAAAAATATAAACTAAATATAAAAAGAAAAAAAAATAGCAACTTATAAAACAACTTGGTATTTAATGAATGTTACGCAAGTTTACACATTGCATTACGCCAAACCAGTTATTACTATAATTACAAAAGGTAAGTAGTTGAAAATTAATGTTTACATTGTCACAATAAACATTTATAACGGTACAGTGTGACCCAGCAAGACGTTATACAACAAAAGACATGAATGAAGCGAAAAGGGCATCCCAACAGGTGTATAGCAGCTGCTAAGTCGGTTTTATTTAAAGTTATTTCAAATGTCGATACTGACGTTGTTTGTCCAAAACGGTTGGCAAAATAAAGTCATAATAGTTTAATAAATAAACCAATGGAAATCGAGCCACTTGGTAGAATATGATCCAGTTCATATTCTATTAAAATAATTGGATAACAACTGGTGGGCGATTCTCGCGCTTTCGAGATTCATCTCGATTCGAGATTTTAAAACGAAAAATGACTAAATATGCCATTTTTCGTTCAAAAATATCGAAAATTAAACGAAATAAATAATAAATATTAATTAATAAATAATAAATATAAACGAATTGAACGAAAAATTACATATTTAGTCATTTTTCGTTTAAAAATCTCGAATCGAGATGAATCTCGAAAGCGCGAGAATCGCCCACCTGTACTAATGCCATATTGATACATTTTATATGGGGAAATATATTTTCTTCTTTTCCTTTTTCTATGTGGAGATTAGTTTTTTTTACTTATATACATATTTAGTAGATATTATTTAACGAGCCGACCGGTAAACTTCGTATCACCTACAAAGATGATAGTATGGTCGATAGGTTATTTCTTGCCTTTCCACACTGGTGTAAGAATATTTTTATAAAAGTGACACATGAAAGATTAAAATAAACAATCACAAAGTGCACCGTCTTTTTACATTGGTACATAGGTACAATATTACTTAATAGGTATTATATTTTAAGTTTTCTTTAGGTTTATTCCTATTAGTAGTCCTTTTCAACAAAAAAGTAGTTACCCCCGTATTCTAAGACGTTTCCTTAACTCCACTCTTCACTCAAGGAGCGTCTGTCACAACTTGCTTTTTATAGTTGACATTTGGTGGAAAGAGACAGACGTTCCTTGAGTGTAAAGTGGACTTAAGGATGCGTCTTAGAATACGGGGGTTAGTATCGTTAAATTGGAAATTTTATAAACATTATTTGAAGTTTAAAGTAAGTAATTAAAAAAAAAACTCTTAGGCGATTTTCAATAGTGCATACAGTGTGGGGGGCAGATAGGCAACTTATTTACGGGACTCCCACAAAGATAGTCTCCGTGGAGACAGCCACGTGGAGTGGCAGTTGTAAAGTGCAAAACCTTTAGTAAAAATTGGAATTGAACAGAATACAGTTCCTTTTAAAAAGGTAAATAATTCCTCTAAAATCCTGCTAGTCATGTTTTTTTTTAACGACAACCAGAACCAACTGGCTGTTAGTAATTAATTACTAGTAGGTTAGGTATACATAGATACATGACGCCTAAACTACCTCATTACGGGTCAAACGCAGTCTAATTGGAGTGAACGTCCCGGGTGTAATTAGGCTAATTATCCGTGTACACGTTACTACTCGGGGCATTTTGCACGCGTAGTCTAACCAAGATGAATATGCAGTTATTTTATTTACTACTTTTTTGTAGGGAGCTCATTCCGTGACTCAAGCGGGTCGGCAGTAAAATAGTGCGAGATTGATCGAGTAGTTAGACAAGCAAAGTTTTTGTTTCATAGTGTATTATTAGTGTAGACCGCCTAGACGGCCTTAGGGTACCCAGCAGAGGGATTTTAATCCCACCTCGTAGTAGCCGATGGTATGAGTCTATGAACAAGTGGCTAGCTCGTTGCGATGTTTGATAGACTTAATAACCCATCTATAAACAGCTTAACGTGCTCTCCGAGGCACTATAGTCGTGTTGTTAAACAAATGTACATACATTTTTAGATTAAAAACTCATTGGTACACACCGGGATTTGAACCAGGGACTAACCCCCGTATTCTAAGACGTTTCCTTAACTCCACTCTTCACTCAAGGAGCGTCTGTCTCAACTTGTTTTTATAGTTGACATTTGGTGGAAAGAGACAGACGTTCCTTGAGTGTAAAGTGGAGTTAAGGATACGTCTTAGAATACGGGGGTAAGTGTTCATAAGTCTAAGATCTAACCAACTCGGCCACCACGTATATTAATGTAAAAATTATCAGAACTTAACTATACTAAATTAAATATGAATGAACTACAAATGAAAGTCAATTTTTATAACACATTCAGGGTCGGATTAATAGACGATTGCTTAGCCTGAGTCATTGCTTGGAACTGTCAAAACTTACTTTTTTCATATGCAGGTTGACAGTTCGAAGCATTGACTAAACATTAGCAATTGCTTAGCAACGACTATTAATCCGACCTTCAGCACAGAAGATATAATAGTAAAAGTACCCTCAGACACAATTTTTATTGGAAAATAAAACTGTACTATGCATTTAACATACAACTCATTCGGTAGAATAACGCCCTGTACACTATTATGCTAATAAGAGATCAAAAAAGACGAGTCGTAGAGACACAGAATTAAAAAAAAAGTTGTTTTGAAATACATATTTTTTCTATAAATTTAATCGAGAGACATATGACTGTTTCTTAGCTGTAACTTTCCTATAATAAAAAAAATTATCGTTTATATTTGGGTAATTAATTACCAGTCCCATTTTTTTTCGAAAGAAAGGTTTAACGATATCTATAACCATTTCAAATAAAGTAAATCGGTTCCAAAGTGTTGTGGTTCCAGAGATGTTCATGCGAACATGCAGACACCAGAATCACGTTAAAACATTTATTTGTTTAAAGAAAAATTGGAATACTATGCGAATGAGTTTTTTATACTGAGGTTTTTAATATTTACTACTTTTTAAATATAAAGTTTCGAAACAATAATTAAATGACAGCATTATGGAAAGCAGTATATGCCTACTATACCTTATAATCTTACAAAATCTTATCCCTCTCCTTATCGCATACAAATAGAATTAGTTCTAAGCAACATGATACGGTTAGTCTCACATAACGAGTAGCGAACAATTGAAACATTCATTGGAATACGTAGAAGCAGATTTTATCACAAACCGGTTCATTTTATTACCGTTCAAACGCACGCGTGTATTATTTTACGACAATAATAAATATTGTCATGCGATTAGTATTTTTATTACTTTTGATAATATGATTGCAACTTGAGGCGGAAGAAAAGTCTGTGTCAATTCGCTACGCACGCGCAGACCGAGCAGTTTCGTTACATACAGATACAAAAATCGACAAAGCTCGCATATTTCGGTTATATTTAGGAGTCTACTGCATCGATTCTTGTCGAGGTGATAGTCTCCTGTCACTGTGTGTGAGTGCGACTACGAAAAGTTGATATGATTCTACGAGTATAGTTTAATAGTTTATTGTTTCACAAAATTACATTACTTTAACAATTTTGCATCCGTTGCTGAACTAGGTTGAACAATTTTGCATCCGTTGCTGAACTAGGTAGAACAATTTTGCATCCGTTGCTGAACTAGGTAGAACAATTTTGCATCCGTTGCTGAACTAGGTAGAACCTGTGTCTCACTCAGCATCCGGTGCCAGACTCTGCACATAAATTTGCTAACAATTAAGTAGGTACTAATAATAAATTTTGAAATAATATTAATTTTACAATAGTTATATACCTAAATATGAGCAGGGAAATTGCATTTTTGTATTTATGATGTTTAAGTTTGTATCAGTGTGTGTTTATTAACGTATGTAGGACTACTTATGAGTGTACATGTGTACATAAACTTGATTTTAAATATAGTTATTTTAATATCTTCATCTATTCTTCAGTTTCTTCATAATTCAGTGTAAGTAGCCGTTTAGTGATTGAGCTATTTAACGATTCAGAAAATAACACGGTTCCACTGCGCTTTTATTCTAATAAAAAAAAACATAGTTTCTTAGTAAATAAATACTAATTCTCCTAAAAATAAAAATTAGGAACAAGAAAAAAAAAATGAGAAAAAAAAAACAAGATTAAAACCTGTGAGATTTTGATAAGTGATTAAATTACGAAACCATTATGGCATATATTAACGCGTCATTGGTCAGATTTTTATGTTACAATTATAACCGAAAAAAAATTGGCCAAAAAAAAAACCCGACTGTTCTAAAGAGTAAAAAACATGTTTTACTCTTTAGAACAGTCGGGTTTCGTAATACTTAGATTATTTTATTAGTCTGTAGAATTTTTGCTTTTTCATATCTATACTAATTTTATAAAGAAAATATATTTGATTATTACTTTGTTCCGTATAAACTCAAAAACTACTGAACCGATTAAAAATAATAATTAATCAATAGAATGATATATATTTTATTAGATCCGTTTTTTTTATTTTACGACGGGTGCAACCCCGGCTCAGATATTTTTTTAATTAACTGCAGTTGCAAAAAAGTTTACATTCAAAAATGTTAAACTGAAAAAAAAATCTCAAAAAGTTAAGGCATATTTGCTTATATATGTAGAGGCAATCACATATCCATACAAAAAAGAAGAAATTGTCGCGGTGTTTGGGTAAACTTAATAAACAGACTACACAAGTTGCTATAGTGAAACCGGCAACTACAGCTTAACTCTGAGGCACTATAGTAGTATTATCAAACAAATGTACACAAATTTTCTAATTAAAACTCATTGGTTAACAAATATACAAAGTAAAAATGTAGAATGTTGGAAAGGCGCTTCACAGATCAAATTCGAGATGTCCTTTAAATATGTAGACTAGTACAATGTCTAATAACAGACGCTACTGTATGAATCGCTGCAGTATACTCTACCATAAACCACAGCTTCTACTATAGTCGTTAGTAACTATAGATAAGGATCAACCAATAAACCTCGCTTGTTATAGTAATAATTGATTGCAAAAACTTGTGGTAGAACTACAGGATATGGAGGAAGCTAGGGAATTATTATAGAGATCGTATGTAGTACTAGAATTCTAGAACAAGGCGGTCTTTACAGATAAAATTCGGTATGTCCTTAAAAAGGTCAAGTATAAAGTAAAAAAAATTGACATATCTGCATGAATGAATAATCAGTGCACGATGTGAAAGAAGCTAGGGAAGTATGTAGAGACTTGCGGAGTGAAGTACATTACTCTATACCTACCCCTTAACAGAGGTTCAGGTGTGATGTTGTGTATTTTTAAAATTATTTTAAATGCACTCAAAAAAAAATCGTAGTTGGGATTAGGAATGATAGTGGTCACATTGAGCGTATGAATGGTAAACGAAATACTAACCTGTATTCGTATACAAATAAAATTCAGAATATTAAAAAGCTCGTGTTTTACAGATCAAATTCGAGATGCCCTTTAAAAATAGGTAGATAAGTACGATGTCTAAAACATCGTCTGTGTTTTAGAATCATTTAAGGATCAGTGTATGGATGTGGAAGAAGCTTGGGTAGTATGTAGAGTAATGTAGAATATTGTAGAGTATTGTAGAGTATTATAGAGTTTTTAAAGTATTGTAGAGTATTGTAGTGTATTGTAGTGTATTGTAGTGTAGTGTATTGTAGTGTATTGTAGTGTAGTGTATTGTAGTGTATTGTAGAGTATTGTAGATTATTGTAGAGACCGTGCGAAGTACTCTCTCTGCCAACCCTTTACAGGGATCCATACGTGATAGATAAGATATTTATATAGTTGACATTCTGTCATTTAGTTTGTGTAATGTGCAGTTTGCACTAATATTTTAGTTGGAACCATGCCATGAATAGGTACGTTAAAATTTAGCAAAATTTGGGTTTAGTTTAAATAACGCTTGAAACAAGAACTAAATTAAACTAATTATTTAGGTATATTGGTAAAATAAATAAAAAAACAAGCCACTTTGGCGTTATTACAATTTTTTCCTTATAAGCAATAAAATAACTAATAGATTTAGGTTAATACGCATGCTACAATCTCAAATAATGTCCATGAATCAATAAGGTTCCAACAAAAAGAAAAAGAAAAAAAGATCAAATAATATATTAAGCTACGACTGAATGATGGCTAAATGAAAAAAGTTATTAGAGCATTTTTCCGATAAAATATAAACGGAATTTCCTAGTTTTAGTAAGTGGTGAAGAGAATAATATTGAAAATGAACATTGATGACATTCTTAATATCAGCGTGGATCTATAAAAAAAAAAGCAGATTTCTTTGCCGTTAAAAGAAAAATGAACATGGGGCAAATCAAACAATTGATGATCAAGGGTCATTCAATCATTAATTTTGCAACTATTGAAGTAGTATATTTCATTACGAGTGCGGAAAGCCTGTCATTGCAAAGAGTTCCGACAAATGTCTACCAGAGCCGAGACGCAGCCGAAGGTGAGGGTTGACAGTCGGAACAAGTTGCGATGACGATTCCGCACGGGTACTGAACAACTATTTTTAATACAGTTGCAAAAAATGAAGCAATTTAATAAAATAATAAAAACGCAACTAAACTCGCAAAGAAAATCTGGAAAATGGCGCCAACCGTAAAATAATATAAGCAGAGATTTTTTTTTGTTTTCTTTACCCATTCTGGGTAGGCAAAGGGAACTATGCCCATACAGCCAAGTCTTCAGTAGATTTTTTTTATTGATATGAAATGAAAATGAAATTTAATGAGATGTAATGAAACCTAACCTAACTCATTAAATCAAACCATTACATCTGATATTGAAACAAATTAGTAGCTTCTTTTTAGAAATATTTGCATGAATCATAAAAACTTCTATGTTTTTTTTTTAGTAAAAACTTAGTGGTTGTTTTTTTTTCTTTTAAATAGACATTATTTTGACAGTTGGGAAAGAGAACGCACGAGTTCGGAAAAGGTAAAAAAAAGCTCGAGTATGTAATAGCCCACATCCCGAACGCTATACGTCCCTGCAATACGCCACTTTTTGAGCAACTGTATCAAAAAATATATAATAATATAATTATAACAAGCTCCCCGTATCGGCTTTACACGGGTGTACTAATAAATAAAATGTTCTTTCTCACTCTGCATTTATTCACTTTTTTATATGTAGATTTTTTTACCCAAATTTTTAACTTTTCCATACATGGACTTTTTGGGTTTCATGAAAATTTGTATATATATTTATTTCAATTTATTTACAAAAAAATCAAGGTTTCTTCAGTAAATAATAGAAATATATATATGAGTAAAAATATATGTAAAAAAAAATATATAATTTAAGAAAATACTTATCGATTGATAATTGATCACTTATCCACCACTGAGAGTAAGATTATTAGAGTACAAATATAGCTATTAAAAAGGGGAGTGAAAATTAATTATATGAATTATTTAATGCCAAATCAGAAAGAAAAAAAAATGCCCAATAAATAAAAAATATTAAAATGGGATGGGCTACCCTTATTATCATTTAGGGGTATAAAAAATAGATTACGACCTATTCTCAGACCTATCGAATACCTAAAAACTTATATATTAGATTTACCATTTGCTAATTTAACAAAATTCTTAATAAAAATAATAAGATATAACGGTCGTTGACACCTAAACATAATCGAGGACATGGCAATCAAATTTAAAGAATTACAAAATGTAAAATTAGCATAATTGCTCAATTCAATTTACAAAAGAGGTCAATACTCATAAATAATATAGGTACATCAAATATGTATGCACTTAAAACCACAATCGGGCAAAATACTTTTGCACGTAACATTTTTTTTTTGTTATTTTTTACAACAGGATAAGCATTAATAATAATTAATATCTTTCTCAAAATTTATTAAAATATGTGAGACTGGAGCCTAAGATAAATAGTACCTGCTGGTAGAACCTAACATATTAACGCTACGTTAATGCGAAAACTCATTGGTGCCCTGAAGAAGATAGGTCTCTGTCGACAGTGATGTCAGGCAACTCTTAGGCTGATTTACACCAAATTAAACTTTACATTTGGCGCCATTTTTAACTTTAACCTTTACAATTACAGGAGTTTATTTTGGTGCAAGCCTTAGTGGTATCAGCTGTGGTCATTTCTTTGTAACAGCAATAAATGTAATTCAAATTCATTGGAGCATATTTTCCCGATAAAAAAAAGTAATCACCCAATTTTGAACTCTATTTTTTATTTATTTTATTTATTTAAAGTAGAAGATCTACAGCAGAAGATCTAGAACAGGTATTTCCTCTATTTGTTTTTAATGAGATAATATAATAAAATCTTCGATCAACAATTTTAAAGATATTATCATTATCGCGATAGGCATAAAGGTTTCCCGTTAGTGTGGCCGCATGATGCGGCCACACTAACAAGCCTAAGAGGAATAAATTATTCATTCTAACTTAACTTAAGCCATTCTCCTTTTTTTTATATAAGACGTCCAGTAATATATATATACTAATGCTCATATTTATCAGTACACTGGGCTGCACAAGCTGAACAGCGTCTATAAAGCTAAGCCTCTGTGGACAGTAGGCTTAACTCGAATATAAAGAAAGAATAAAATAGACAAATGTTTAATAAATATCGTACATACCTAAAATAAATAAAATACGAATTTTGGTGAAATCTATCTAATAAAGTATTAAAATTTTTGTTTTATTGAAGCACGGCATGTTTCTTCTACCTGATGGTAAGCAGACTTACGAAGTTCACGGATGAAGTCGATCAATACTTTATTGTTTAACAATATTGATTGTTCCCACTGTGCCGGCTAAATGATAATGTTACGATTAAGACGAATTTGCATTGCCAGTCTATTTTAATATCCTCGCTGTTTTATCGTCAAATTAACTGCCGTAACTAACCTTAGACTACCACCTCGATAAGAAATCAATGCAGTAGTCTCCTACAAAGCAGTAAACCCACAGACTAAAATTGAAACATGACTAGGTTGGTCACTGACCGTTTTTCCCACCTAAAATTTAGTTGTCACCCTTCTAACCATGAAGTTAAAAACCGTGCCCGTCCGCGTACCGGGCGCGTTTTTTAGCTTTATGCTTCTAACCCTGGAACCCTTACTTGTTGTACCTATATATTACACAGATATCTTGATAAGTATTAAACAAAACGGTTACCTACAAAAAAAAAGAAATAAATTATGTTTGAATAGACCCGAAAAAAAATTGGCCAAAAAAAAAACCCAACCGCCCAAAAAAGTTGAAAAAACATGTTTTTCTACTTTTTTGGGCGGTTGGGTTAATTATTGTTGTTGACCTTCGACTGTTCAGAATAAACTATACTAGGCACCGGAGAAATAAACTGACCCTTTTTGAGACAAGTTTGTCTGTCTGTCGGTCCGCATAGATCATCTCGAGAACAGTTTGCACTTTTTTTTTCAGAGGAGAGTCTGATCAAACATTTTATTTTTGCCATGTATGGCCTGCCACCTTCCCCTATCAATATTTAAAAAAACACCGAAACACGTATCTTTAAGTTTTATAGAAAGAGTCTTAAAAAGCCCCTCATCGCGTATGGTAGATATACTAAATCTTTTCCAAAGAAATAAGTAAATAAGTAAGTTCGTCGCAATGTTTATAAAGAGACTCTTAAATAAAATAAATACAATACAATATAAATTTACTTTGGCACATATTATCGATATACATACATAGTAAATATTCGTGCTCTTGTTTAATAATTACTTACAATTTGAAAAAACAAGATAATTAAAACGTATAATGGTTTTAGGGTTCCAAAAGATCAAAAAGATTTTTTAAATAATAATTATATCTAGATACGTAGGTATACATTTATTTTTTAAATATTCGTTTCTTGAACTTTTATCAATTCAATATATTTAAAAAAATGCTCCTGCATCAACTTCAGAACTTTGTTTTTTCGAAAAAAATAAGGGATTTAAGGTTATTAGGTCCAAATACAACGAAAAATATTATGTGTACCAAAAAGTTAAAGCTTTTTAAAGAACAAAATTAACAAAATCGAGAGGAAATGTGGGGTCCGCCTCCGCAAACAAAATTTTCACACTTATCGTTTATATTATGTATCAAAGAAAAAAAAATTGGCCAAAAAAAAAACCCGACTGCTCAAAAAGTAAAAAATAAATTTTCACTTTCTGAGCAGTCGGGTTTATTTTGTATAATAAAAATACGGCAACATTGTGATAATCTGTGCATAAGCTTACTTATACACAATGTCTAATTTCTAAAATAGTACAACCCCTATGAATAAAAAGTTTATAGGTAATTTTATTATTATAATATTTCTTATACTTATTAATAATAAAATGGACTAACTTTGTATTTTTTAACAGTGATTTAAGATGAATTATAAGGGTTTTAAATTAAACCCCTCCGAGGGCAACATCCAATACTTGTTACGCTTGTCAATTTAAAATAAGAACATACCTAAACTAATCTGTTGTTCTAGAAGCGCAAATATGGTTCAAGGTCATTAGGTAATTAAGTACAAAAAATTCAAGTCCAAGGTGGAGTCACGAGACCAAACATTGTCACTTCGCCTATATTTACTGGTCAATGAACTCTTGTCATTTTTCAATTTTGTCTATTGGTTTGTTTCCTTAATTAGTCTAATAGGTATTTAGAAATATATCTACTACACCACACACGAAACCGAAACTTCGGATAAATGCGTTATTTCTTCTGGGTGCCTGACTTTAAATGTTCAATTTCGTAAAAGTTATTTTAAAAAAAGGTTATGAAAAAAGAAGAAAATATAAATCCTGGGTCTAGTGGCACAGTACAGTTCATCAGCGTGGGAGATGTAACGGTACACATTCACTGGCGATATAATTGACGATCACGTTTTTTTTTGTCATCAAAACTTCATGTAAGATTAATTATTAAACATTTCTAAAAAAAATACTCGATGGCTCCCCTCAAAATGAAATCCTGGACCCGTCCCTGATCTAAAGGCCTCGGCCACCAAATGACCAATGAAAATTAAATGTGTTCGATCGTAAAAGGATGGCAAATGAAACAAAAAATTTGGTAATGACTAATGTCATTAAATTACAAATTTTAATTAATTACTAATTTTCATTAGTTGAAACTTTTGCTTAAAGTGCCCTAGTTGCGGAAATTAATTAATAACTTTAAAACTAAAAGTGATAATTACACTTTTAGCATATCGTTAGAAAGGGCACGGACTGAGGATGTTTTAAAAAAATCAGAAGAACTCCAACCCTGTTAGTTTTTTTTAAACCCCATAGAAAGTTGCCCTTAAAATTATTTCTTTACCTTACTACCGTACTTCAGGCCCCATAACTTTTCTTCTCCACAATTTTCTGGTGTAAAATATTTTTTTGCAGGACCCTAAGACTCTAACGATTAAAACAAGACCATTAGCAGACTACCTGTAGCTCAAAATCTATCCATGGGACCCATGGATAGATTTTGAGCTACAGGTAGTTTTAGTAAAAAAATCACAAAAAAGTCAAATAAAAAATAAAAATAAATTAAAAAAAACCTTAAGGCCAAGGTCAATATATTGGGCGGGGGTAGGTAGCAGACTATCCCTAGTTTCTACCCTAGGCGGATGTACAGCTCCCTTCCAAACACCCTGTATATATTTTTGTTAGTAATAATCAAAAACAAATTATAGTAATTTAAAACTAGCTATTGTACTTTATTTACCCAAATAAAGAAAATTATGTTGTCTCTTTTTCTACATCTATAGCTGTCTCGATCGTCTGCGTTTCCCATACAAAATTAGCATTCGCACTTTCAGTATTTCTCCACTACTGTTTGTCGCAGTATTAAAATATTTTTCTGTTGGTCATTGTACTTATTAAACTAACTGCGTTGTACATTTTTAGTTTCATTTTAAATCAGAAAGAAAACTTTAATATTATTAATAAAACAAAAGTATTTTTGCAACAGAAATATTTTTACGTACAATTAATTATTTAATGATGCAGTTTTAGTTTTTACCAAATTCGGAGACTTCCCTGCATTTCAAGGAATAGCGAAAAGGCAAAGGAAGAAACGAAGGAAGAGGGAAAGGCTAGTTTAGAATTGGCCTTGAAGGCACACACAATTCACCCTATATAAAAATGAATCGACGTTCGTTAATCTCGTCTAAAACTTAAAAAAGGCTTGGCCGATTTGAATATTTATTGTTTTCTTTTGTTCGCTTTAATACAGGGATGGTTTAAAAAGAAAAGTAATTGAGGAAACCCTAAAGGGTGACCGAGATGCTTAGACCTTAGACTTAAAAACGCTAGTCTTTAGAACAAAATAATATATTGAAATATCAAACTTATACCAGTTGTAGTTATTGAGATATGTCAATTTATATACCGACCGCGTAAACAGTAATTTACGGGGTCGGTATATTACATTAAAGTCTACGAGCACCACGCCAAACTCTACGGAGGCTGTAAAAATATGTGTTCTGATTTGAGCTGCAAACTAATTCTACTAATGTTAGTCGATTAAACTTTAGTACGTTTACAAGCCTACATTATTCTACACCTAGAAAGTGGAACTAAAGTTGCATTGTAAAACAAACTAAATAGAAATATTGTGGAAAAAATACTACTTGAGTGGCAACCATTATTTTTATCTTTATTGGAGCACGGCATGTGACTTTGTACCTGGTGGTGAGCAGACCTACAAAGTGCATGAATGGGGTCGATAAATAATTGTTCCGAAACAACATTCATCGCCCCGCTATGCCGGCTAAATGATGCGATTACGAAATGGGCGGCGACAGAGACGAATTGCATTACGAGTATATTTTAATATACTCGCTGCGTTATCGTCAATCGAACCACCCATTTCGTAACCGCACCCTGAAAGAATACTGCCACTTCGACAAGAAATCGATGCAGTAATCTCCTGAAAACCGGTGAACCCTCAGCCTAAAACCAGAACATGACTACTACACTACACTTGACTTGTATGGGTGGTAACAATACCGATCAGTCGACCTAAAAAAGTTATAGAGACCTTCCTCCTACCTTAGATTGGGATGAAGGAAGAAATCTCCTAAATACAACAATGCCTAATAAACTATATGGTTTAGGGATTTATAACTTATTTGGCTAATAACTAATAACTCAGATAGTGCGCTAGAGTATGACCTAACAAACAAAAACTGTGTTAATGGATTAACATGAGGTATTCCAGTTTTAAATTAATTTTTAACTGTGAAAATATTACCTTTTAAATAGTGAACAAAACCTGTGTCATAAAAGACAATTTTATTGGTATTTTTTTACAAGTTATACATGTACTATATGTTTAAGATATATTTAATAGTCCAGCGTTTTTGTTGTATAATTAAAAATATTTATATATATATTCCAAGAGTTTGTGTAAGGCGCATTGAAACACACATATATTTCACGAGTTTTATTTGCCTTTATGGGGATAAAGGCAAATAAAACTTTTTCATTCCCTCCCAGTTTTAAACTCCTTTACAGCTTTTAATGGAAATGTAACAAATTATCTAAATTATATTTAGATATTACAATTTTTGAGAAGCAAAATATAACCTTTTAATATATACTCGTAATTAAAACTTCCATAACCATACCAATATTATAAATGCGAAAGTAAAATTTTGGTATGTAACTATGAGACCCTGAGATCATTTTTTTACATAGTTATAGGGAGTACGATATGCAGCAGGGTGTTTGTATTTTAAGTCTCTTAGGAAAAGTTTTTGAATGCACCAGATAAAAAAAAGTGTTCTATACACAAGACTTAGGTATATTAAAATTACATAAAACTGCATTAAAATATGTTTGTATTTAAGTTTACTTTTTAAGGAATAAATTTTTATTTGTTTAAAATTTAACATTTATTGTCATCTAACAATTTTTGGCTACTTATTTTTAGGAAAATAATTAATTTAAATTTTAGCATGTTTATTACCTACTAATTTATGTACGTAATAAACATGCTAAAATTAAAATTAATTATACATACATACATATAATCACGGGTGCCTTGCGGCGCCCGAGACCGCCTAGACGGCCCCAGGGTACACAGAGTAGGAGTTTTAATCCCACCTCGTCGTAGCCAATGGTATGAGTCTACACCGAACAAGTGGCTAGCTCGTCGCGATGTTTTGAATAGACTCAAAAACTAATTTATAAACGGTTTCACAAGTTGGTATAGTGAAACCGGGACCGACAGCTTAACGTGCTCTCCGAGGCACTATAGTGGTGTTGTCAAACAAATGTAATTTTTTTTTTTATTAAAAACTCATTGGTACACACCGGGATTCGAACCAGGGACCTAAGTGTTTTTAAGTCCAAGGTCTAACTAACTCGGCCACCACGTATATCAAAAATTAAAATTAATTATTTTCCTAAAAATAGTGGCCAAATGCGCATTCTTATTGCACACTTAGAGTTCCATATAACAAAAAAAAAGAGGGAGAATATGTGTATGGGAAAGGCTTATTACATTAATAATTTAGTCTCGGAAACCACTTTAGATAGAAACTAGAAATTTAGAATATAGTAACACATTTGTTTTTTAAACTTATTAATGCGTGCGAAGCCGCAGGCAATAGTTAGTAATATTTAGTCACTAAATTAATAATTTATGACAAAAGTGTTATAAAATCTACAAAATACTTTTATAATAAAAACCAAAATCCCATGAAGCTAAAAAAACGCGCCGGACGGGCACGGTTTTTACCTTCATGCAAAATCCTATATAGTAATCACCAAAAGTTACAAACTTAAATAAAATCGAATATTTTGACGTTTAAACAAGTACTAATTCAAAACTACTATACCTATATCATATAGCCTTCCTCGATAAATGGGCTATCCAACACTAAACGATTTTATTAATTCGAACCAGGTGGGCAATTCTCGCGCTTTCGACATTCATCTCGATTCGAGATTTTTTCACGAAAAATGACTAAATATGCCATTATTCGTTAAAAAATACCGAAATAAATAATAAATATAAATAAATAAATAATAAATATTGAACGAAAAATGACATATTTAGTCATTTTTCGTGAAAAAATCTCGAATCGAGATGAATGTCGAAAGCGCGAGAATTGCCTACCAGTAGTTCCTGAGATTAACAAAACCGCGTTCAACCAAACAAACAAACTCGTCAGCTTTATAATATTAGTATAGATTTGTACTTATGGAAATTGAATCGGTAGGAGAACAAACAGCTGCTTTTAACATAAAAAAAAATTTACTCAGTTACATATAAAATCGCATAAAGTGAAAACAAAAACACGAATATAGACTGGTGAACCTATAAAGAGATAAGATAGCATTAACAACGACAAAACACGCACGTGTAAAGTAGTACGACTCCTTTATAGAAATAACGTTTATATAACGTTTTTAAACGCTATGATTCAGACGGACAAATCTCATCGAAAATTAAATACAGTCCATGTTACTTGAGCTGGTAATATTTTTTTATAGGTGAAAGAATTTAAAAATTAGTTCAGTAGTTTTTGTATGATTAACGGAAAAAAAAATGGTATCCATTAATAAAAAAATCCACAAATCATGTGCTTGTTAGCTAATCCTATTCATATTTGAGCTAAGATTAGGACGCCTAAAACTAACCACCTTATGGTAACGCAGACAACGTGGTGACCTTATTAAAACATACAAGATCTTGAACGGACATTACGACTTGCAGGAGTTTGACCAAATGTTCCAGACGTTAATCCACAGCAACGAGAGCAACCATTTAAATTAGATAAAACAAGATCATTTAATAACCCTCGCAAGCATTTTCTGAGCAATAGAATTGTAATAAGGATGCTTATGATAAACTACCAAATGAAGTTGTCTCAGCTGAGACCACCAATCATTTAAAAATATATTCTCTGACAGAGGAACCATCTTTATGGTACTTCTGTCAGAGCTGGCGCTGCAGCGGAACAAGCACAAATATGTAAACATGTAAACAAATGATTACATATTTTTGACGTTTGCTGTCAAACCTTTGGGTCGGTGGGAATTAAAATGTTTATAAAGAAATTACGCCGAAGCTTGTAGTCATCTCTGGTGACAATAGAGCTGGTAGATTTTTTGCGCAGCAACCCAGCATTCTCATTCAGAGAAGAAATGCTGCCAGCGTATTGCGCACCATGCCGATAGACAGCGATTAGGATTAAATATTTATTTTATATTTATTATTAATTTTGTTGTTTTATTATATACTTAATTAAATTATTTAAATATAGTTTGGTCTACTTCAAACCACACCAGCTAAGAAATACTTAACACCAAGAATAACAAGATACAGTCTTCTATCAGTTATTTCAAAGTTTGTGAATTTGTAGAGGGTAATCTCTGAATCTCCTGAACCGATTTTTTTAATTATTTGTGTTGGATAGACCATTTCTCGAGGAAGGCTATATTTTCAAACATATTGGATCACCGACAAACTTATTTGGCGGTTTTTAAGTACGTCTACTTAAAAAGATGTGACACACGGGCGAGTAAGGTTGTCGAGCCACAAGTACGCGTATTGCTCGCACGTTTATCACTCCCTTTACCTTAAAGTCCAGTGATACTATTATTTATTCTGTGGTCATACTCTGGTTATGATAAAATAAAAATTGGATCTCTTCAAGACAATAAAACTTATTTTAGTATCAGGTAAATACCTACAGAGATATTCTTTACGTACGCGTACTGATAAAACATAATATTATATCATAAGTAAATATAATTCATTGAAAATCAATACTCTTTGTCTGTAAAGTACCCACATAGGTATTATTGTCGATCATTCAAACACTTCAATTTAAGTGTTTTATTTATAACTTATCTTTATATACATAATATAATTGTTCTGTCCGTGTTCTCCTAAATCTGTGTTTATGTGGATTCCAGTATGGCCACAGAAGAAATAATAGTACAAGGTATGGCTTAGAATTAATGACGTACGCAATAGTAAGTCACAAACATCTTTTTTAGCTTCACTAATAGAATAATTAAAATAGCAATTGTTTTAATAATTACTTCTTAGGAAGTAAATTATACCCTAAGTGTTAGCAGACAAACGAGTACTGCATAATTTTACAAGCTTCTAATGCAAATACTTAGAAGTTCGCACATAGACACCTTTTGGCGTTACGAAAAATTGTCCTTCTATTTTATTGAAATACTTCATAGAGTTCCTACCTGATTAAATTATATGGCCTCTCCCGCGCCCACTATTGAAATTTCAAAAAATGGTTAAACACGCGTCTATTATAGGTAGATACCTACTAAAATAACTTTCAATGTTGGGATATTAGCCAATTTTTACCCTCCCCAACCTTCCCCTAATAACATTAAAAATAAATGTGCCTATTAGTTTTATAAATTTAACAAATTTTCATTGCTCTCGTTACATTACGAAAAAAAAACAAACCTGCCACCTCCCCCAAATGAAATTTTGGAAAACAGTAAAACATGTGAAGATTAGTTTTATAAGAGTATAGAAAGATATAATATAGAAAGTTCCATGATTCCTGGGGGCATATTCTACTAAATGAATTGGATATCAACTGCATATCAAAGTTAAAATTTGACATTTTCTCAATGTCAAATGTGTAAAATTTTACTTTACGACATACACACGACGACGTTGATACACAATTGATTTAGTAGAATAAGGCCCCTGCCATATTAAAAAAATCACCTTAAATTTTTTTTGTCCCATCATTTCCTATTCAAATTTTGTAAAATAGTGAAATACAAATTCAACAGTTTTATAAGAAGAGTTTATATACAAAGTTTTACTGTTGTAACATCCATCGTTCGTAAGATATAACTCAGTTAGAAAAATCTCCCCTTTCATTCCCCCTTCCCCATGTATTTTTTTTTTAAGAGTCAAACACCTGTCAATTTATTTTCTAAGAAGAGTCTACATTCCACATTTCAAGCCAGTAGCATTATCCATTTTCGATATATTAACTTTGCTGAAAAAACATTTAACAGACAGACAGGCATTTTATGAGAACACGTGCGAAGCTGCGGGCAATAGCTAGTAATTCTATACACCTACCCAGTACAGTACCTGTCTTTCTAGCACCTTTTAAATGGGGGTTAATTTAAAATTAAAAAAAAACCTACTGAATATTTAAAAAAACATCTTATTTCAGAAAAAAAAACATTCCACCAACTTCATTGACTTTGAACTCCAGCAATCTTGGGTGTATTTTGGACATTCCTAAAATAGCGCGTAGCTGCGAATGCTTCGACCAGAGGGGAGACTGGGGGCCATCGCGCCGGGGGAACTTACAACAATAAATAAATACCTACAGCACAAATATACCAACACAAAGGGACGGGTAGAATTAGGGATGGAGCGATGAGTGTAGCAAGTCATCCCTTACTCCTTTGTTTGCTACAATATAATAAATGAAAAAGCCAATCCACTTTTAGAAATACCTGCATTGCTTTGGAATGTTACGGGATAAGTATGGATATTTATTATTTACACACAAAATTCTGTTGCTAGTATTCAATTATTCTATTTATTTTTGCTATCTATCTATATTTATCATAATGTATAGAATGTTTGTTGTAAAGATTAACATGGTATGACGCAACGAATGGAATAAGTAAAAAAAAATACATTAATGTTAGGAAAACTAAGTTTTTTTGTAGTACTAACGATTATTTTATATTTGTTGCACTGACCCAAAACAACTATCTAAGAATTACTAAAAGAGCAACCTACTAAAACTAGGGAATAAATAAAAAAAAAAATTAAACTTTGATTTGTATAAACAAGGTCTTTCAAAATGTTAACGCTTTAAAATGGTCTGAATTATTTTTAAATACTTAAAAATAATTCAGACCATTTTAAAGCGTTAACATTTTGAATGACCTGAATATTCACTTTGTTTTGTCTATTTTCAAATCATTATAGAAATTAATCGTAAATAATAATAAAACTTAGTTCATGGTTAGTCCCTCGGAGAGCACGTTAAGCTGTCGGTCCTTGTACCAGGTTGTGAAACTGTTTATATAAGGATTATTGAGTCAATCCAAACACCGCGACAAACTAGCCACTTGTTCGGTGTTCATACCATCGGCTACGACGAGGTGGTATTAAAAGTTAAAGTTCAAGCCACTTATAACTGAAGGAGAAAGGGACTCGTGATGTAGGAATGTAAACATTTCATTATACTTATTTTTCTTACATACTGTTTATAGGAAGGACTCTTGAATTAAAATCAGAATTATTTGGGTATTATTTTTTTATATACGCGGTGGCCGAGTTAGTTAGACCTTGGACTTAAAACGCTTAGGTTCGAATCCCGGTGTGTACCAATGAGTTGTTGATTTTTAAAATTATGTACATTTGTTTGACAACACCACTATTATTTATAGTGCCTCGGAGAACACGTTAAGCTGTCGGTCCCGGTTTCACTATACCAACTTGTGAAACTGTTTATAGATGGGTTATTGAGTCTATTCAAAAGATCGCGACGAGCTAGCCACTTGTTCGGTGTAGACTCATACCATCGGAAACGACGAGGTGGAATTAAAAACCCCTCCGCTGGGTACCCTGAGGCCGTCTAGGCGGTCTCGGGCGGCGTAAGGCACCCGTGATTATATGTATGTATTTTTTATGTTTTTGTTTTCTATGAAGCCGACGTATTATTTGCCCGCCTCCGACTAGGGGATGCGCCTTTAGAGGATGTTACATTTTCCTCGTTTTTGCAAAAATTTTCATTGATGCCTTATAATTATTATTATTTTTAAATACTTAAAAATAATTCAGACCATTTTAAAGCGTTAACATTTTGAATGACCTGAATATTCACTTTGTTTTGTCTATTTTCAAATCATTATAGAAATTAATCGTAAATCGTAAATAATAATAAAACTTAGTTCATGGTTAGTCCCTCGGAGAGCACGTTAAGCTGTCGGTCCTTGTACCAAGTTGTGAAACTGTTTATATAAGGATTATTGAGTCAATCCAAACACCGCGACAAGCTAGCCACTTGTTCGGTGTTCATACCATCGGCTACGACGAGGTGGTATTAAAACCGGAGTAAGGCACACGTGATGATATTTATTTAGTCCATGTTCAATTATTCAGCGTGAAACATGCACACCGTGAATTATAATTTTGTACCTACGATTAAATAAGAGCTGGGGCTTTATTCCGAGTTTGCAACCGCTGAAGACGACAAGACATTGCGTAAACTATAAATATTAAAATATAAGTTCTATCCTATTAAATATAGAGTTGAAATTCCAACGCCCATAAGATGTTCAAACTTGCGAAGAATTCGTGTATTTCAAGATGGTGGCATTATTATAACCAACCTAATACAGACTATATATCCATTGAAATAGAACTTATATTTCAATATTTATAGTTTGCGCAACGTCTTGTCGTGTTTAACGTTTGAAAACTCGGAATAAGGCCCCTGTTTGTTAACCTCAAAATGTATTTTGATGTGAAACAAAAAGTGAGTTAGCTCACTGGAGTCATAAAGCAAATAAAACCCCTACTCTCAGACCTACACCGCACAAAAAATGAGGTAAACATTTTTTTTTCAAAAAAAAAAAAACGACTTCCGCATTTACTTTTTTGAACCGAGCGATCAGTATTAGGAAAAATATTAAAAAAAAGATGCTAAGGCAAAGAACATCAACGTTGTAACTTGAATGTTTGCGATTGAATCATTATGTTTATTTAGATTTTGTTACAGGTTTTATAGGCCGATAAAGTTCACTCTGATTTAAAAAAAAAACATCAAATAAAAACTGTTTTTTAAAATACGTTATTATATGTTCACTATAATAAATAAAGTTATCTTGTAAATCAACCGAGTTCGTTTTCGGCCATATTGTATGTTTCCTTTACTTCAAGAAGTATATAAGATAATAAAATATAAATATGAGAGTTATACAATTTCAATGTTAAATTCAGTGCTTTGAATGAATACAATACAATAAATAATTTTAAATATCACTTTGTCGTAGATGGAATAAGTCTAGTCATACACCGAACAAGTGGCTAGCGCAATATTTGGATAGACTCAATAATCCATCTATAAACAGTTTCACAAGTTGGAACAGTATAGGGAAACTGGGGCCGACAGCTTAACGTGCTTTCAGAAGCACTTTAGTGCTTTTGTCAAACATATGTATATATTTTTTTAACTAAAAATCCATTGTTTTTACCGGCGACCTAAAGCTAACCTCAGGAACTACAGTTTCGGATTGAAATAATATTTATCGAGGAAGGCTAATTATAAGTTATAACATCACGCTATGACCAATAGGAGCGAAGCATCAATGAAAAATGTTGCAAAACGAGGATAACGTAACATCCTCTAAAGGCGCATCCACTAGTCGGAGGCGGGCAAATAATACGTCGGCTTCATAGAAAACAAAAACATAAAAAAATACATACATACATATCATCACGGGTGCACAGCGGAGGGGTTTTTAATCCCACCTCGTCGTAGCCGATGGTATGAGTCTACACAGAACAAGTGGCTAACTCGTCCCGATGTTTTTTAATAGACTCAATAACCCATCTATAAACAGTTTTACAAGTCGGTATAGTGAAACCAGGACCGACAGCTTAACGTGTTCTCCGAGGCACTATAAATAATAGTGGTGTTGTCAAACAAATGTACATAATTTTAAAAATCAACAACTCATTGGTACACACCGGTATTCGAACCTAAGCGTTTTAAGTCCAAGGTCTAACTAACTCGGCCACCGCGTATATAAAAAAATAATACCCAAATAATTCTGATTTTAATTCAAGAGTCCTTCCTATAAACAGTATGTAAGAAAAATAAGTATAATGAAATGTATACATTCGTACATCACGAGTCCCTTTCTCCTTCAGTTATAAGTGGCTTGAACTACTTTTACTGTAATACCCTAATTTCGAAGAGATCTCTAAAGCCAGCTAAGCATGAACTATTTGTATATTTTCTTCATATCCCAGTTTAATTTTGAACCTTATTTTAAGTAGCCTAGAATTATTATTGTTTATCAAAATCTATCTTTATTATATTTATACCTAACTATAAAAATCTTTATCTTGTCTCTATTTTTATAGACTTCTTTTACTTCTTGTAGGTACTTTATTAAGGCTGTATTTACAACACCCTTAAAGTAATTTGGCGGTTAATTTATTTATAAGTCCGCTGTAAGGCAACTGAATACATGTATGTACATTATTTCCCAAACTATAATATTTTTTTAGCAGTTTTAGTTAATCAAAATTGGCCCCGAGACTCCTTTGAGAATTTTTTGCTAATCCTTGTAGTTTAGGATTAGTCCTTGAAGGCACTTGAAAAAATCGGCATTGTAAACTACAAAAAAAAACAGATTTTAAAAAAATGATTTTTTTTGAAAAGCACGGACTGTGTATGATCTATAGGCAGATTTACAAAGTTTATGAATACAAGAATGATTACTAGGTCACTTGTAGGTTTTCCATCCATAGGTAAACAAAACCCTTTGGTACAGCGGAGTACTACCACAAATTTATATAATTTTATTATGTTATTTATATGACTATATAGGTGTTTTAGTACGCAATAATATAATGTATTAAGTGATTTCGAAGAACGTCACAATTTAAAAGACGGTGATAACAGCGTTTAGTTGGAGTGAGGTCAAAATACCGATATTTTTTAATTATCTTTTTAAACATTAACGTCGGCACTTCTGAAAATTGTCACCAAAACACAACAGACTTTATTATTTATAAGTTATACTACTTATTTCTGTAGTATAGTAGTAGAAAAAAAATATTTGCCGCCAATGCGACTCTTCAAATTAGAGGTATTTCACATGCTTCATGTGGCCTTGGCCGCGAATCGTTTATTGCTTTGCCTACATTTTTTGTTCGTGTTTATGCATTTAGAAAGCTATTATAGGTATTTTCGTCAATGAATTTTTATTTGTTTGAAATTGTCATTAATTAAAATACCTATATAATAAGATTTGTTCTTTAAGGCCATGTCAAGACTGACCGGTCAGTTTATGTACTTATTTAAAACAAAATTGAACTTCAAGAAGCTGCCCCTAGAGCCGACTATCGAAGCGCATAACAGCTGTCTGATTCCAACCGCGCTGTCGCAAGAAAAATCAGCAAAATTATATTAAACACAATGAAAAACTATTAAAACAACGAAAAGATTCGTTTTTTAATTTTCTTTCTATCGGTGTAAGTTTTGTGTTGATGAATAGTTAATTCAGTATAAAAGAAGATGCAGCATCTTAATATTTTTGTTATTTTTAAGCATTGTTTGTTATTTTTTTAACTTTAATAATAAAAGTAATATAAATTTTTTGACCTACCAACTTGTAACGGAGGGTCCAGTTCATATCACTGTATTTTTTTCCCATGGCTGAAATAGGATTAGATAGGGCTTAAAAAACCCTTAAAACGCCGAAAAGCGGTCAAATTGAAAGTAACTGCCTTAATACGTGCCAAGTGGCGTCTTATCCCCCGCCAACTGAGAAAGATGTGTTTATTTTTAAATATTCATAATTGTTTACAAATCGTTATGAAGCCGAAGTGACGCAAATAAAATTGTTTACAAACACTGCAAACCAAAAATGGCAGGTAAAATTCATTGAAAAATATGTTAATAATGTACGCATTTTTTATTTATACATTTCACATCGTAAGTCAATATCAAAAAAAAAAACGTAAAGGAAGAGCTTTACGATATTTTTTTTTTGAATGAAGTGTTTAAATTTTTGTCGGTGCCAATAATCTTAAAAATACAATGTTTAGATTCATAAATAAAGCTGTATTGTTGTAAGATTAGAAAAGATTTTTGGAGCTGTTCCAATATAAAACTGAACGCTCATCAAACTCTCAAACAAATCTCGTGAAATTCCATTGCATGGTAATTTTAAATAGATATAAATAGAAAAATATTGTTAGTAATTATGACTTGCAACAACAGAGGTAAAATATATTTAATAATATCAGAATTTAAAGAATATAGGTAAGAAAGAATCGCAAAGCTCTTATTGGTTTCCGTCATCATTTGAGGCGGATTGGCTTTCTGAACACGCATCAAAGTCATGCTTATTAAATGACAGCTTAAATTATTTTAATAAAATGGATAAGTAGAGTCGTCATAGTGTCTATCAACCGACTGTAGTACTCACAAAACGTTAATTAAATACACAAAGTGCAAAATATACGACGGCCGCCGCCAGCGACTGTACCCGAGATCCGAGGCAGACCCACTCTTGGTAATTCACAACACAACACTCCACTAATCGTAAACACTACACGTTTCAACACTTTTAGAACATAATCCACACTGCAATCCAAGAGAGAATCACTGCAATCCTTGATATATCACTTGGCGGACGAATGTCGCGGCGGCGGCGGCTGATCGTGCGTGCTGCTAGGGGAGCATGCTGCGGAGCGGTTATACCGGACGGATATACCTCGTGTCGTCTGCGAGGATATACGTCCTCGGCCACCGGCGATGGAAGGAAAGCACACATCGCAAACGTTTGCTATTTATCGCTATCGGCTTGGGGTTAGTAAAACACGCCGACTTTACAGGGAACGTGCCGATTATACAGAATTTCCGGGATCTTGTCTTTATGAGCTTGGCAGTTGGCGTTAGTTACACTCCCTATAAAGCCCACAATCTCCTGATCAACACAATAGACAATAAAGTGGCGTCGGCCATTGAGGTGGACCATTTTAACGCAAATGGCAAAGTTTAATTACCAAGACAATCCTTCAAGCACAATGGGTATCAGCCTAATTAAGACTAATCACCGCACCAAATAGGCTAGTACCAGACAAGGTGACGCAATTCTTGCACATGGCAAATTCTACGACACGATCCCTGCGAAGCGGCCGCAAGATATAAAGTAGTACTCACGATGGATGGTAGCGGGACGTGGTAGCCGGTGTGGGCCCAGAGTTCACGGAGGACGATGACCCCGAGTAGCCCGAGCCGGCAGGGGAGGAGCCGGCCGACGGCGCGCCGGACGGGATTGCGGCCGGCTCGTAGTACTCCGTGGTGAGGGTGCGCTCGTCCAGCACGTGCTCCGCGTTGTTGGCCTTCGAGGCGGACTTGATGTCCATGAAGGCGACGGCCGCGCACACCCCGCTGGGGCCCGCCGCCGCTGCGTTGGGGCCCGCAGGCGTCGCCGGGCTCGGAGCCGCGCCCGAGCCCTCCGGGCGAACCAACAACTTGACATTTTGGACTCGGCCATACCTGAAAATTCATCTTTGGTTACTATTGGAACACTTGGGACAACACTTGTGAAAAAAGGCATAGGATTAGAAGCAGAAAGATGCTTATTATAAGTACTTAAAATTAATGCGGCAGCCTCTTAAATTGAATCTTAAATATTCATTCTTGAGCTAGACTACTAGACGAACGGTTATAAAGATTGCCGGGACTAGAACCTTGTCTGTCAGGTTTTGAGAATAATTCTAATCACAATAACCAAACCAACACAATCCTCAAAACATCATTCAACGGTTTTAAATAATTTATTTCTACAATTAACTAAAATGTCATCTAGAAATAATTTTATCAAATAGCACTTGGCCAAGTCTTTATTTGACAGTTTATAATTAAAAGTCTTTTGTATTTATGGGTGTTTTATTGTTTGTAGTACAAAAACCAAACGACTGATTCTTTAAAAATAAAAATAAGCAGGGTTTAAAACATTAATGCCCGATTTCAACTCTAAGGAAGCCCCTAACTAAGTTAAGGGACAAAATAATGACAGTTGTTTTATAGCAAATATGTCAAAATTGTTATTTAGGGGCTCCTTTAAAGTAAGGGATCGTTAGTGAAATCGGGCATTATTCGGGCACAGCGTAGCGGATATGGTAGTAACAGTTATTGGTCAATTGACCGCTGGTTTAGGCGTTCTATAATTACTTCTAGGACATACAAAACTTGGCGAACCCGATTACATATTCATGTCTTAATATTATATAGTACTACTCCAACTATAAGTTTTCTCCTGCGTATTACTCGCATAAAAGCACTTTAGAAGTTGCAGGCAGTTGGGACGGATAAAAGAGTTGCCTATATGATTTAGCTCTATATATAACAATATAATACATATTACATTTTATAAACACCCAGACCATGACAAACTGTACAGAAAAAAACGCACTTCTTTTTTTGCCATGATTGGGAATCGAACCTACTACCTCCGTATACAACGCCAAAGGCAATCACTAGTCTACGGAGGCTATCATATATGATGTCCATAGATATATCAATACAGAGACAAGACATAATTTACCTTTCTATTCACTGTCTTTGCGTCTATTCTTATTTAGAAGCTACAAGAAAAAATATCATCATTAAAAAATTCTCCTGGCTTCCGGAATGTAGCTACAATCTCCAGAAATACGCAGTGTATATTTTAGAACGCGTCTTTAGATTTGTAATGTTTTTTGTTTAATTTTCTAAATAATATATACTTAAAATTCATTTAGATTAAAAGAAATAAGGGTGGTTATTATTTATATTTCTGTATTTTTTTTTCGTTCTGCGGACTGGAATTTTAGCTAGCAGCTCTATTCAGAAATGGTTTAAAACAATGCATAGTGTAAATTGTGTTTTTGCTAATTTCGTTTCACGTCAGTAAACAAGGAGAAAACCATGGCTTAGCTAGTCCTATATACCTACCACGGCATCGAAATTCTGTAGTACAACATTGCACCGTATTGCTAAATGTTAGAGCACATATTTTTGTAATACAAATAGTCAATGTAGTATTAAAATTATAATGTTATAATAGGTGTTAGTATACTACTGGTTTAGCGAATTCTGTTCTAGGTACAATCCATATCTCTGTTTCCTTTAGGATGTTAAAAGGATCTAGATTTTAATCCTTTGTGGTGTGTGCATAGTGTACCTAGGCCGCCGTCACTGATTCTATTCTTAGGCCGAGTTGGACCAAAATTAACTCTCTGTAAATGTAACGATTAAAGTTAAAAATGTCGTCAATAGCTGTTATTCGAAATGCAATATAAAATTGGTACATTCGTCGCCATTTTTAACTGTAATCGTTACAATTACAGAGAGTTTATATTGGTGCAACTCAGCCTTAGTGTACATCGTACAAGTGGCAAGTTTGTCGTACCGTACCGTACCCATCTACTGATTTATGTCTACAATTTAAAGCTCTATACTCTATATGAAAGAAAATACGTATAAAAGGGAGAATGCATTACTTATTATTTTTATTTTGGTAATTGTACGTAAAAATCTTTTTGTTTTAATAATTACTTTTGTATTATAATAATAATATGCTCTGGTCACAAACTAAGCTCTAGGCTTGTACTATGTGTACCAGAAGCAACGATATAATACATATTATAGTTTATAAACACCCAGACCATGGCAAACTGTACAGAAAGCGCGTACTAATATTTTTGTTGCCATGGGTGGGAATCGAACCCACGACCTCCGGATACAACGCCAAAGACGCAACCACTAGTCTACGGAGGCTGTCATCAATTTTTTCATTAGACATTATCAATGATATTAAGTTATTTTTTATCTACAGCCGAAAGATTAGTACAATGACCGACAAAAATATTATTTTAACTCTGCGACAAACAGTAGTGAAGAAGTGGAAGTGCAAACCTCATTTTGATTGAGAAATATAGAAATCGTCATCGTGAATGGAGTATTCTTAACAGAAATGAAGTTAAGTCAAATTAATTAAAAAATATGGATTTGTTATGTATTTTAATAAATATTACTCTTACAAAATAAAAGCTTTTTTGACCGATTTATAACTATATATAAAGTACGGGGTTGTATGCGTCAACAAAATATAAGATTGCTTATTGAGAACGGCATAAAAGTACAGTGAACAACAAGTAGAAGCTAGACCAACGCCAATCATTAGTTAAGAAGCGTCATACATACCTACTAGCCCATAAAGTATATCCATCTAACCTTGCTGCACACTATTTTGTTTAAACTTTACAAAGATTTACATTCTCGTAAAAAACCAAGGTCAACTCACAAAACAAAAAAAACATCGCACTTCCAACGGACTTTGTCGTTTGTCAAGATAGTGTTCGTTCCTATCCTATAATGAATTGAATGAGTGGAAATGTAGAAGAATGTTGTTATTGTTATCAGATTTATTTGGGTGCGCCTGCGCATGTATTTGTGACGTTCTCGTGTTGTACGTATTGTGAGTGTAAAGCTTTTGTATCGATAGATTTCAAAATGGCGATTGTAAGCCTGCGCCAATAAAGAACAACTTTTGTTCTTTTAGTGAAAAATGGTACCTATAGACTGATCGTTAAGCAACTAAGAACAACTTTAAACCATTGCTGGGTTAATTTTTTTGTGTATTCTGATCTGAATACACAAAAAAATATTTATTATGTTATTTATTAGTTGGTAGAAAATGCCTAAGTATTAAATTCGCCTATGTACAATTTTATTTTGTAATTTTCTGCAATAAAGTACCTATTTTTAATAAATATATTGCCCTAGTCAAAAACTAAGCCCTAGGGATGTAGGTACTATATGTATCAGAAACAACAATACTAATACATATTATTATGTACACATAAGATACTTTATTAATTGATCAAAACATAATTACCTACATACCTACCTAAAACATTCATTTTCAATAATAGTAGTTATGCCAAATATCGTTTGATTTCGATATCAAGTCATAATAAAGGCATATTGTATTGTACGTCACACAAAAATGTTATTCAACGTTATGACCTCCCTTCTCTCTAAAGTTCATTTTTAGAATAGCACACGTTGCGTTGCGTCGTGTCTGCGCGCGCGCACCGAACTCTATGTACATAGAAATCGTCGGCGGAGAAACGAACGCCACCGACCGAACGCGCCCGATCCGCCATTCGGCTGATGCAATCGTAAGCGAACGGTTGTGTGTGATAAAGCTTCAACCGCTGTGAATAATAAAGTTGTTTAGTTTAAAGATACCATTTTATTTTGTTCAGAATTCAGATAACTCGTGATAACAACTTTATCTGTACGTTTTAAAATATATCTACTTACTACATAATTATATCGGTTCTCTATATAAGCATCGATTGCACAAGCAAGGCTGGTTGAACATTTCTGTTGAAAATACATTTAGGTACCTACCTACAGTGATATTTGAGTGAACTGTACGCAGCTGCAATACATAAATTGGATTTATTTGTGACTTACGTACTAATAAATAGACGCTAAAGAATTCAATAAGGTGAAAAAGTGGATTTTAATTGCGTCTTATTAAAACTCGCTTATAAAGAAAAAACCTGTGAGATGTGACAAGCACTTATAGGTATTTATTTATCGTGTGAGCCAGTCGAAGGCGACGAGCTCACAAGACCGGAGCGATGATAAAAAATGCGCTGTTGCCACATTTACCGGACAAACTGGCCTACATTGTTGCCGCTTCGTTTCCAACACGTACACTTGTTTTGCATACGGGCCTGTTTTGATAATCATATATTATTAACAATGAAACGAGATTAATTTATTGAAATACTAAAGCATATTTGAACAAAGAAAAGTCACGTAAATGGTTATATTTGTAGAAAAGTAACAAATAAAACAAAACGTGTTAGATAGATAAATATTTTAATAAATTATATTAAAACTACTTAAATGGTTTTGTTTCTAGATTTTTTTGGAATAAAACATATTAAATACCTAAGTAATATACCTATATAGAAAAATAAAAAGGTTTACTTGTGTAGTTAACAAAGGAAAGCGTGAAAGTTATCAATCAAAACACAAATGAAGCTTTGACGACTTTTATTGAAGGATAGGTGAAATAGCTGGAAATGTACAGCTTTAATACAACCCTAAAATACAAAATATTGTTTTATTCTACCAAACTCAAAAAAACGCAAGTTTAAGATTTAAACGTCGAGTTTATAAAACCCAAGGTAGGTGCCTAATTATACGAAAACCAAAATTTCCACTACGCAATAACCGGCTAAAAGTGGCATCAACAAAAAAACTCCGTTTAAATAATTATAGCTTACGTAACTACAAATTAGGCCATAAAACAAAATACTTTACAAAACGTTTAAAAGGGAGAGGTAACTCTGTACATAAATTTCTTTTGTTCAAAACTACAAATATAAAAAAAGTTTAAACTTTTAACAAATAAAAATTACCAACCAAGTAGAAAACCAAACAAGTTATAAACTACGTTATTCGAAACGAGCAAAGAACTCGCTTGCTATGGTAGTTATAGGTAGGTACTGCGTATCGTTCGATGTCTGCTGCGACGTTGCCGCTCTGCCTCTTACAACATGGCTGCCGTGCTCGTTTCCGTGTGAAACTCGATTGTTGAGTTTGTGTTGGTGAGCAGTTGTGAGGTGGGGAGAGGGGAAGCAGGGGGCAGGGGGGGAGTCACCGCACCGGCTGAATGACGTCAGCCTGCTTTCTGAATAGGTGACTGGCTATAGCTAACCAGCAACGTCGAGCAAAACGTTCAATTTGTAGCCAAAAGACCAGTGTTATCTATGCGGGTAAACGTCGTAAACATCTTTATGTACCTAAGCGATATAAATATTCAATCGTTGCCTATCTACATACTAGAATGAATTTGGTTATATTTTGAAACGTAGTATTTAATCTTTACACATAAGGTATTGTAGGTTATTTTTATTCAAAGTAGATGTTAGGACGTTCAATGGGTTATTTTATAAAGGCGGAAACAAATACAGTAGAATCCGTTTATTATGACTCCGCCTATATTGACCAGCCGGTTATTATGACGTAATTGCACTACGAAGTTTGGTTTTCATATAAAATTCTTTATAAAAAAGTCGGATATAATGACTTCCCTTACAGTGACATGTCGCTTATTATGACCCATTTTTAATAAATTATGTCCGGTTATAATGACCGACATGATTCTTTACACCTTTGGTATTGTTCGTTGATTCCCGACGACGTTCGGCACGTGGCTCGTTTTTGTTTTGAATCTCAGTGAGTAATTGACGGTTGAAGGTCACGCATTGTTTTTCGTTTGTTACTGTGAAAAAAATGTCATCTCAACGACGTAAAGCATTTACAATTGAGGAGAAAGGTGCAATAATATGCAGATTAGAAAATGGAGAATCTAACTCATGTCTCGCAAAGGAATTTGGCGTGGGTCATTCGACAATCTCAATGATTTTTAAAAACAAGAACCGCATCGTTCAATTCAAATGTTTTGACACCGAAGAGGCTTCGAAAATCACGACAAGAAAATGTTGATCAAGCATTAATTCAGTGGTTTAAAAACATGAGAAACAAAGGAATACCTATCAGCGGTCCTATGCTACAGGAAAAGGCAAATGGTTTTGCTGCGCGTTTTGGTATTCTCGACTTCAATTGTTCTGCAAGCTGGATCAGTCGTTTTAAAGTTCGACATAACATTGTGGCGGGAAAAATTGTAGGTGAATCTTCGTCTGTAGATCAAAATTCAACAACAAACTGGTTGATATCTGTGTGGCCGAATTTACGAAGACAATTTTCTGATGATGAGATATTTAATGCTGATGAAACTGGACTTTTTTACAAATTAATGCCGGATAAAACTTTAAAATTTAAAGGTGAAAATTGTAGTGGAGGTAAGTTATCGAAAGATAGAATAACTGTCATGGTAGCAGCGAATATGAGTGGTACAGAGAAGAAGAAATTGCTCATTATTGGAAAGTCACAAAAACCAAGATGTTTTAAAGGTGTCAAATCATTACCTGTCGATTATGCTAACAATCGTAAAGCTTGGATGACGTCAGAACTTTTTGAAAAATGGCTTCGTGATTGGGATCGTGATTTGGTGAAGAAGAAGAAAAAGATTCTATTGCTGGTTGATAATTGCCCGGCGCATCCAAATGTTACTGATTTAAAGTCTATAACACTTGCTTTCCTTCCGCCGAATACAACATCAGTACTACAGCCAATGGATCAGGGAATAATACGATCACTCAAAATGAATTTTAGGAAGAACCTTGTGCTCAAAATGATTAATTGTCTTGATGGTAATGAAAACCACTCTTCTACAAAAGTAACGGTGCTAGATGCAATTCTGATGGTTAATGATGCCTGGAATAAAATGTCTTAAAGTACCATTCATAACTGTTTCAAACACGCAGGATTCATTGAAAGCCACAACGGTTTACCTATTCAAATATCAGAAAATGAATTCGATGAAGAAGATGACATTCCTTTATCTTTGTGGTCACGAAACCTAAACTCAGATTCTTTAGCAGCACCGGAAATGTGGGAAGATTATGTTGACATCGATAGCGGTCTCCTCACATCCGAAGAACCCACCGATGAAAATATCGTACAGAACATTAGTGCTAAGGAACAACTCGAAAGTGATGGGGAAGATGAAGTCGAGGAAGCACCATTACCTACCGCAGAAGAGGCATTAAAAGCTGCAGAATTATTATCACGATTTGTTCACAGCAATATTGAAAATGATAATTTGACCATAGCTATGTCTTCTATACACAATAGTATTAGAGACTGTTTTTACAATAAAATGAAAAAACAAAAGCAGACAAAAATTACAGATTACTTACAGTAAAAAATACACTTGTATGTGTTATTATAATATGTGCTGATTACGTGCAATTTTGATTTTGATTTAATATGTATTACATACATATGTAATTATGTACTATGTTTCTGTATTAAAATACTTAAATACATACATTATTTACATAAAAAAAGTTTTTCATTTCACATAACGCTTTATATGACGTCCGCTTATTATGACGTGTTTGTCAATTCCTTTCGATGTCATTATAAACGGACTCTACTGTAGAAGCATTACAGTATTGTAAAAATGAACAAAAACTTCTCATTTAGACCGGAAATGCCAGAATTTCTCTATATAATTGAATATGTCTGTGGTTAGGATGTCGACTTCATGATTCACAGTGTAATTATTAAGTCCTCGACAATTCCAAAGACTACAAAGTTATTATTCTAACAGTTCTTTTGTAAATATGTTGCGTCCTTTCCAATTCCAGTTAAATTTGGTTTTCAAGTTACCAATTTTACGTAGGTATTAGTTTTTGTATTTCTACCACTCTGAGCTAGAAATGTAGGTACCTATTTCACTAGGCTCATAAAATATGACCATTCAGTACAATATTATTATACTTACTGTATTATAAATAAGTGTTAACTGGGAAGTAAAATTTACAATAGCTACCTCGTTTGAGAAAGGGTTCTTAAAAATGGTCTGATTGTACCTAAGTGATAATAATGTTAAATAAATAACTAAGTACCTAGTTGTACCCAAATATGAATAGTTTACAAGGTACCTGCTTACTTTTTGTATGCGGCGTTCCAGGACAAAATAATAATTGAGGAAACGAACTAAACATCGTTTTCAACTAAAAACATGGCTAAAATTTGTACTGAAGTACGTAGTTTCTGTAATATTATCTGTTAAAAAAAGATAAACAACAGGCGTTAGTCACGGATAGCTGATGTATAACCAACCAACAATAAGCAAGATAACCTTGAAACTAGCCTAATAACTACGTAATCGTATAGATATATATATTTTAATTTCATGCATGTCAAATCATGAGGAAAATCTAAATCTGAATCACCAAACCCGTTGTAAAGCCATTGCTTTGTGTAGGTACTACCTACTCCACTTGGAGGAGGCTACAAAAGCATAATGAGTTTTTGCCAACTGGAGGATGGTGATACCGTATCGTGTGAGGTCCCGTTACTCGGAGACAAGAGGTGTTTGTGTCGCGTATCCAGAGCACAATGTGGTCGGGAGGTGCAGTACCGTTGGCCGGCCGCTGCAGTAAGCAGGCCAGGGTACCGTTAGCACCGCCAGCGCCCTACACCCCGCGCCTCGCGCTGCAACTCATCATCCATCAACTTTCGACAAACAGCTCAGTGTCAACACCGAATTTGTGAAAGAGTTCAGCGACCCCACCAATGTTGTTGCCGGTCGAGCGAGCTGCGTGGACGCATACAACAGCCTATTCCAAAAAGGCATCAAGTATTTCAACTTTCACCGCCTGGCGCCGTGTCGTAATTGTTTCGTCAATCAGCACTGGTTTAATTTGAAGCTATGCCCTGTACGCTTTGTACGCCAATACACCAACAAACAACTGGTGTGCGACGCGTGAAGCGATCTTACATCATCGAGTAACTATTTTATCCTTGTCTAATTAAAGATGATGATGGTCAACCGATACTAACAACTAAAGGTTGACCGCGAACAAGTTTGTATCAAACACAAACTATTTGTAAGTTTAATAAGTATATAAATCGACCGTAAGACCAATATAAGCCTTAAAAGTATTTCCTTGAGCAACATTTGGCAGAAATATTATAGGGCTACGATGACTAATTGTCGATATGAGTAATTGTTTAATTAATCACGTACCAAGGAAACACATCAAATAATGTTTTTTTAATAATTATTTTTACAGTTACTTCACTAAAATAACGTATCTACTGTAAATGGTCTTTATAATCAAAAGGTCAATAGATGATTCAAGATGAGATTATAATACGACACACTGTGTATAAAACAAGTAGATAATTTACAACACGCAACTCATTTTAGAACATGACTTGAGGAAAAGCCGACTAAAACTACGCTATCATCCACCGCGAGAGAGATCAAAACTTTTGAAATAAACTACATAAATCATAGACGTATAACTAGATAGGCATTCAAAACAAAAAGTTTGTGATAGCGTAGATAGTTTAGCCTATTCCCAGTAGTAGTAAGTTCATTTTATTCCCATTTCTTTAACCATAATCTAATACATATCATCACGGGTGCCTTACGGCGCCCGAGACCGCCTAGATGGCCCCAGGGTACCCAGCGGAGGAATTTTAATCCCCACCTCGTCGTAGCCGATGGTATGAGTCTACACCGAACAAGTGGCTAGCTCGTCGCGATGTTTTAAATAGACTCAATAACCCATCTATAAACAGTTTCACAAGTTGGTATAGTGAATCAGACAGCTTAACGTGCCGAGGCACTATAGTGGTGTTGTCAAACAAATGTACATATTTTTTCAAATTAAAAACTCATTAGTACACACCAGGATTCGAACAAAGGATCTCATGGTCGGATTAATAGTCGTTGCTAAGCAATTGCTAATGCTTAGCCGATGCTTCGGACTGTCAAACTGCATATGAAAAAACAAAATTTTGACAGTTCCAAGCAATGGCTCAGGCTAAGCAACGATTATTAATCCGACCATAAGTGTTTTTAAGTCCAAGGTCTAACCAACTCGGCCACCACGTATATTAAATATACTCGTATATAAAAACAAGTTGTCAATTAAAAACAAAATAACCAACAATAGAATAATGTTAAAACAACATCCTTAGCCAAAAAAAACTGAAGGATAACGTTATAGGTATCCGGTAACTTACAAAAAAAAATTGTAAATAAGTATTCAAAGTTTTTTTTTTATTGAATATGACGTTATTCCTTCATATATTTTACAGCCAGATATTGGTTAAAACGTTGTCTATGAGTTTTGGGCTAGTCTAGTAAGTATAAGTCACTGACAAAAAGTGTGTTTACTCTCGAAGGTGTTTGTGCCAAGAGTTGATGGACGCCAGATAGAAAACTCATGTTAAAGATTACTAAAAAAAAACTACTCTATTTTCAAATTCAAGATGAAAAGATTTTACGAAATTAATGGGTAAACGTTTATGTGGCTTTTATTTTAAATTCATTAATGCCTCAATGATCTTGAAATCAGGGATGCCAATGTTATCTTATTTTTGTGTTTAGCAACAAAAAATCAGTCGTCTTTTTAGACCATAATTTCAAACAATGGGTAAAATAAAATTTTAGTTTTCTTTTGCATTAAATAAGCGATCTGATATGTACAGTTGGAAAACGCCACTCTGGTCAGAGACATGCTAGTCGGTTTTACACGTGTGAATTTATTTAATAACAATTAACGATTTAAAACGTGTTAGTGAAACTTGCTACCCTTCTTTTATTTCGAATCTTAATTCTTGGATACCTATACCCGAACGCAAATGGAATCTATATATTTTTTACTTCATATTTTGAACCCACGCACTAGTTCTTAAAAGTTCGATGATCGATCTAACGAGAAAAACATTACAGAATTACAAAATGGCGGCGCCTTGCTCATTTAGAGCATTCGTCTTTAAGTAGGCGCTTATATTCGTTAAACTTGTTTGTCTAATTTGACTCATTGGTTTTCCCGGCCTTTGGATACCACTTCGTGTATCATTATGACTTGGTAAACTGTTTAGGGCTATTGACAGTTTTTTTTTTAACTTCTTAGGCAAAAGGTAAATTCTATTGCCTCTATTCAGAAAAGTTTCTATAGATTAAAACCTTCTTATTTCTCCCTGCCACAATGATATGAAACAAAGTGGAAAAAGGTGAGAAGGTTTAGCCTAAACAAATGTAAGAAGATTTAGACTAAACCCGATTTAGCGAAACGTTTCTCAATAAACCAGGAATATAAAAATCTAATTCTTGTGAACAATTTAAATAAAAAGCATCAGAAATCATAGTTGCCCAGTCATTAAAGTATTTCTACTTCTCAAGTACAAGAAAGATACCTTTCGATACCTAGCAAACAACCTTTTCCTTGAAGAAGATACTCCAATTCTTTCACAATTACCGTAGCGTCTCTCTGTCCGGAATAAGAATAGATTTGAAGAGAAATAGCTCCCTGTTTCATAAATTTATTGTCTTCGAACTATTTCTAATGGCTTAGGTATGATAATCTCCTGTTTATGGTGTATTGAGTATATGTGTGAATGTTGTGTATTTCATTTTGGATCGGCACTTTGTCTATCATTTGTCTCTCTCCTAAAACCAAGAAGCTCGCTAATATACAATAGTAACTAGTTTTGTACAATTACGAATTTTCGTTCATTCATCTCACCTACATCAAACTCACCACTGTAAAATAGGATATTAGAATAGACATTTACACTTCACTGATGTTAAATTTACTCTTTAGCTTCCTCAAAACGTATCTGAACTAAATGTTTTTGTGCAAAACGCTAGCCACCCACCAGTTATATAATAAGTTACGAGTATATAACTGTTGTCCGCCATATTGTATTTTCAAAATATAACGTTAAATTTTAAAGACAGCCAGAACCAAGGCTTCAATTATATCCCACACTAAAATTAAAATACAGTTAAAAATAATTAGTTTCCAGACGTACAGTAAAGAACATCATGCGGGCACTAACTAAACTATAATTACCTACTGTCCATTTTGATGAATAACTTCAGTCGCCTTGTACTAAAATCTTTTTATTGGAGAACGGCATGTGACTATGTATTTACAAGTTGGTAAGCAGACCTACAAAGCCCATGAATGGAGTCGATCAATAGATTGTTCTTTAAACAACAATTACATTAAGCATAGTGAGAGTGATCAAAACGAAATGGACGGCGTCGAAGACGAATTTGAAATGCGAGTCTACTTTACCTTTACTACTTTTACCTCGCTGTGTTATCGTCCAATCACCCGCCCATTTCGTCATCGCATCATTTAGCTGCCGTCTAAACGATGCGGTAACGAAATGGACGGCGGGAATCTTTTTTTAACGGCATTGTAACCGCACCCTGAAAGGAGACTTCCACCTCGACAAGAAATCGAAACCGAAATATGACTTTGCATCTGATAACAAAACCTAACGAACTTATAAGAGACCTACCTCCCACCTAATAAAATTAAAACTTAACCATTCATCATAAAATTAATTGTAAAGCTGCTGCATTTACATAGACTATAGTTTAGCACCCTGCGTGCGCAGGTATACTTGAAAAACAATAGCATGAACACGGACTAGGTACCCACTAGACAGCGAGGCTAGGGGCAGCTGCGCCTCCCTTCCCCTTCCCCCTAGCTAGACTCACTCGCTTGAATGTCATTGGTTTTTCCCTCCAATTTTAGACCCTTTGCTTCAGACTACTTGCCTATAGTGCGTTCAAGACAGTGTCATACCTCAAATAAGTATATAAAAGACGTCTTCTGACGTCTGGGCTTAGTAACAATAATAATTTTCTCTAGGTTTACAATGTTAAAAATACTTTTTATTACTTGTTTTTGTAGTGTTCTTTGGATTTAATATTCATAAACACTTTAAAATCTAATAAACGATGCATGAAATTGTAGATATGTATATATAATTTTCCACGGATATAACCGATTATAAAGCTAGCTGCCTGTCCCTGATTGCGCTGGTTTGTTTTCTATTTTTTGGGACTAAACCTAAATAAACTGGGGTGTGAATTGACGCGTGAACTCTTGCGACTCGTATACTTCTAAAAATATATTTGGTTGATGTAGCGTGGCCTTAGTCACTTTGCGTGCTAGCAGAATTCACCATTGAAAACATAGAATTTAGTAGTTTATCGCACGTTACTGCCACGTCACCATGGATTTTCAGTCTTAGGACTAACCTATTTCTACCTTCTGTGCAACGTAATAAACGTATATGACTTAGGGCTGCCAAAAAATCCTAAGTAGGTACTGATCGGGACATTAGCAATAACTTGAAATTATCCAAGTAAAAGAGAAAAAAGCCGGCGCTTACACTAGGCGCGTGGTTACACGTTGTAATTGAAATACTGGGACATTTTGTACATTAACCAGGACACATGTTTCAAACCGGTGACATATCCCGGCGTACAGTACCGATGGCAACCCTAACTTAAAGGCAACTTGGATCCATGAATCGAATAGCAAGCTCTATATTTTTCTGATAAATTGACTCTTATCTAATTTAATTTATTGAAGCAAGGCATGTGACTGCTAATGGTACGCAGACCTACAAAGCCCATAAATGGTGTCGACAAATACATTGTTGTTTAGCATTGATCACTCACACTATGCTAGTTAAATGTTGCGGTTTTGAAACGGTCGGGGACAAAGATGTATTAGCATTGCGTTATCATTAAGTTATTCAGTATTTCTAACACGATTTCTGTTAAATAATATTTAACTTACTGTACAATCAGTTACAGTTTAAACTGTAGGGATCCACCAATAGGATCGCTTTTTTTCGACAGTACAAATAAACCATTCCTATAAGTGGATCCCTACATTATAAACCGTACAGTAAGGGGGAGATTACACGCTTAGTATTTCATCAGTTCAGTCCATCAGTTTGGTGAGAATGACCGTTTTGTCCATGAACTGATGAAAATTATAAAGGGAGGTTACACGCTCAGTATTGCATCAGTTCAATCTAGTCTAACTTTGACTGCCAGAATGATGGATTAAAAATTAAGTTTTCCATCAGTCCGTGGGTTAGACAACCATTCCCCAGTCATTCTGGACAAACTGATGGACTGAACTGATTAAATACTGAGCGTGTAACCTCCCTCATAATTTTGAATAATTACCGTTAATCCATTATGAATTGTCAAATACTGAACATGTAACCCACTTGTATTATTCTCGCGTCAGTCAAGCCCACATTTTTTTTATCCGATAGTAATTTGCAAACTCCTCTTCCTTCTCTTAAGTAATAATTTTTCAGCGGTTTTCATATCGAAAGGTTTCATGCTTTCTTCCGGATGGGAGCGTATTTTGAGTTAAGGACCCGTACTATCTACCCGTAATTTATTTAAGAAATTTAGAAGAGCGCAATGATCTCTTTTTGTAACCAGCTCCTTCCTTACTCATGCAACATTTTCTTTTGCTATAAAGCGACAATTGTCATGGCACATGCCTTTCTTTTTCCTCATAATGGGCGTACGTTTTATCAGTCTGATGTGTGAAACTCATCATCTGGTTAATACATGCGAGTGTACCTACGAGTGTATCTGAAGCGATAAAACTAATACATTTACAAACACGTATGTAACGAGTTATATTGAATTAGAACGACAGGTTGGAACGTTTTAAAGTGATCATAGAGTGAATAATGTGTAGTTAGGATCACAAACGAAGCCACTTGCCATGACCTCATTGGACGGCAGTTACCTCGCGACGCACTCTATGCAAACATTACCTAACCACACCATTGAAAATAAATATTAATACAAATTATTTGTACAAACTTGACTAAGGAGGTAAAACTAAAGACTTAGCAGTTGCAGTTTATTAAATACGGTGGGCAGCAAGGTTTTATAAATTAAGGTGTGAACGAATGCCAAATAGTTAAATTAGTATGTATTCAAATATTATTGTAAAACTAGCTGATCCGCGTAACTTTAACCATTTACGTAGCGTACGCTCAAAGGGAATATTTTTTCTGTTTTAACATTGTCATTGTTACTCCGCTCCTATTGGTCGTAGCGTAATGTTACAGCCTTCCTCGAAAAATGGGCTATCCAATACTAAAAAAAAAACTTGGCCTACCCCAATAAAAAGTACATATATATATTTTTAATTAATTATAACGTGCCTCTTTGCAAATGCGTTTTAACATAAGTTTTAAATCAATTCTTTAACACAAATATATGTGTTAGAAAATCACTATTAGTATTTTGTACTGTTTACAATATTTAATCTCGTAATTTATATTTAAGTAATTTAAAGCTTTATTTTCAACCTTATTTCATTATTTCTTCAATAAAATTATTTCTATATACAAAGTTAAATATTATAAAGGTAGTAAGTGGCGGACCTATAGAATTTTGTATAGTGTAGCGTTAGTGGTATTACCTGACTGTAAGTAGATTTATTTATTATATACAAGATTTATTTAATATATAAGAGTTGGTAGAAATATATTTACGTCTCCGACACGAGAGAAATGTACTTACCAACATGTGTATAGTAAAAATACAATAATGTATGTCTAAAAGAACCTTCGCAGGTGTGAACTGTATAACAAGCAAAACAAATTTTGTTTGAAGTATTATTGGTAAGTTGCTTAACTTATTGCTCAATAATTTACTTGGCTTAGACTTGATTGTTTTTTTATGGAGCACGGCATGTGACTTTGTATCTACCAGATTTTAAGCAAACCTACAAATTCCATCAATGGGGTCGATCAATACATAGTTGTTTAACAATATTGATTTTATTTAATATCCTCGCTGCGATTTCGTCAAATCAATCGCCAGTTTCGTAACCGTGCCATGAAATGAATACAGTAGTCTTCGGAAAACCGTTGGACCCACAAACTAAAACCGAAACATCACTAGGTCATTGACGAAAAAGAATCATTCTTCAATATAAAGTTCTATTATCAGCGAGTAATATGGGATATATTTTCGATCCGATTTCTTTTGAATTTAATATTTCTATTTTATTTTTGCTTATATAGGTATATTCTTCCTTTTATTATATATTTATATCTCGGTTTCGTAGTTGGTTCTTTTGGTTTTATTTGTAGATTATATCATTTAACTTATTGTTCTCTATTTTATTATAATTGCTTCTATGTTTTATTGATTGTGTGTTTTTCATTTGTATAATTCTTGAATGATTAATTACTAAATATACATTTTGTATAAAATAATAATAATATAGAACAATCACATATTTTGTACCACATATTTGCATGTCATGTTGTCTTGGCAGTTTCGGATGAACATGTACTACCTTATATACTAACACTCAAATACGAAGCATATAAAATAAATTAATTTTATTAAAAAAAAAAAAATGGCGGATGAAACCGCAGGGCATAGCTAGTAATTAATATAATTTACAGATCGCAAAAATAAACCCGAAAGAGATTAAAAAGGAACGATTTAAAGACAAGGTTTTACTATAAATATGCGGCTGTGTGAATATAGCTGCGGTTAGATTCATGCGACTCATTATGATTGGTTGAAGCAAACAGTTTCAACCAATCGTAATGCGTTATGCGTCGTCCCGCACTCATCACATCTTTCCTCACCCCTGTGCACCCTTAACTTTTGTTTCCAACTCTTTTATGAGAATTTCACACACCTGCAGACTTATTTTAAATCGGTCTGTATATGTATTGAATTATTTTATTTAAAAAAAATACAGATCCATACAAATTCAAACCATTAGGTACTTCTCTTTCTTTGTTCTTTATTAAAATAAGAAGACTTAATAGGCATCAAGGTGGTATTTACCCGGCAAAGGGCTTTACCTGATCCTTATTTGATACCATGTTCTATTTCATACAAAAGAAAACATCCTAGCCAAAGAAAGTAGGATTTTATCTCATCGACATAAGGTTTAATTTTATTTTAAAACAAATGGTAGATAAGTAATTAGTAACTCTTTTTAAAGCAAAAAGAGTGAACAGAAAGCGATGAACCGTATGTCTTTACGTGTGATGTATTGTCTGACACGAGGATTCGTATGGTTTAGCTTAAACAATGCCTACTTTCGGTTCACATACCGTGTCGCTTCTTGGGAACTCAACAATGCTTCGCGCCGGGACCGTTGTTCTTGCAATGGTTCTGGGTAAACTCTGTGGGTGTAGTGAATAAGTATATAAGTCAATATATGGTTAATAATCATTTTAATTAACGAGCAAGATGCACATAAATAAAATTATAATAGGTACGATCTAACATTCCAGGGAAACATGAAGTTTTTGGAAGAGAGCATAGCCTTTTTTTTTCATCTAGGTAGATATTTTTAATTTATATTTGGCAATTATACGAATAAAATAATAAGTCGTGAATATTTCTTTGAAGTATTTTGTAAATATTGTAAGTTTCGATTTGGAGTTACGTCGTTATTCAGTGGAACCATAAACGTCTTTCACACGAAATACTCGGCTACAATATGGACTCTGTCTGCATTTTGCTAGCTTTCTGAATATATTCTTATGATTTAGGTTCGCTAGAATTAGTATTAATTATAGCAAGAGGTCATGAACCTAGTTTATTAGCCTCAGACGCTTGCACGTTGTTACAATATAGTAATTTTAATTTGCAATAATAATAATGAATGTTTTACTAATATTTACTCATTTGAACATCGTTTATCTTTAATATTTCAATTACACATATAAAGAAAACACGATCAAATAAAATTAAAGAGCATTTAGCACAGTGGCTGGTGCGTCTAAACGACGCCATTGTATGGACCAGCAGGGTTGATTAAACATTTTCCCCTCTCGCTATTAATATTAATAGACTGGCTCGGACCCCGTTATAGATTTAACAACGACAGCGAGGCTACAACAACCGGCAATGTTTTGAAATATATTTTAGACGAATTTAGTCGCTTTTACACATACATAAAGTAAAGTATAGTTGTGCAACTATCATTTAATCCCCCAAGGAATTTGCCTATCAAATATAGTTTATTTTGTTAAAACCATACTATACTACTTGAGAGATTCTTTCGCGATAAAACAATTTTAAATAAAAGCAACTAACCACCCTGTCACCTTCAATTTAGGGAAATTATTACCAAATAGATTAGTACTTTAATCTACTAAAGTAGTAGTTGGTACTTTAAACTATGTGCCAGTACTATCACATTCCTTTTGGTATTCGTTAGTAAAATTTAAATATGCTTTTAAGGTCAGTAATTCATTCTTTCTTGGTTTGACATTTAGAGAAAAGAAATAAGATATACTTGAATACATATTAAGTTTAGTAGCATTTAGAAATACGGGTATAAAAATAGCAAAACGAATTTATACTTATCAGAGAGGATGAGATCAGTTTCAGTTGATTAAGCCCTGAACTAAACCCAACTGTAACAGATGCACATTATGCACGCAGAACAAATCTCTTTGTTCCGACCAGACTTCATGCAACAACACATGTTGACTGATGTGTTCAGAGTTTGGGTTTAGGATGCCAGAAAACAACACAACCAATAACTCATTAAAAAATATTCCTTATAGTTGCATAGTAAAGTACTCAGTTTGTATTTTTTTAAAAGGAATCTATTATAATATGGATTTTAATATAAAGCACAGCCCGGACACTTAAATTAAAATGTATTACATTGCGGGCGGCTTTAAAACTCCCGGGCGTGTATCAGGCGAGGTATGAGGTTTATAAGAGGGGGTGTCCAATCTATACATAAGTATGTATGTATAGTAATAGGTAAAATTTCATTAAATTTATTATCCAGAGACAACTTTTAACAATGTTACAAGTTGTTACAACAAGGAACCAATAAATTAAATTTAAAAGATTAATGCCCAATTTCACCAACTCTAAGGGAGCCCCTAACAAAGTTAAGGGACAATTAATGACAGTTGTTTCATAGTAAATAAGTCAAAATTCTTATTTAGAGATCGCTGGTGAAATCGGAAATAAGACCGGTATTTATAAAAAACTTCGACTTCTTGAAGATTACTTTAGTTAAAGAAAGTAATCCCGTATTAGCAACAAAAATGGACAAAACCTCTTAAACTAAAGTGTCATTCAAGGCCTCAATAAGTTTTTTTATGAATCCCGGTGAATATTTATAATAATTACTAACAACTAATCTAGGCCGGACGGCGCGCAAAGAAACTATCTGCGTAAAAAATCTAAAATAATTTCATCAATAAGTTTTTTTATGAATCCCTGTGAATATTTAGTAACAACTAATCTAGCACGGACTGCGCAAAAGAAACTACCTGCTTAAAAAATGTAAAACAATAAATCAATAAGTTTTTTCATGAATCCCGGTGAATATGTATAATATTTAGTAACAACTAATCTAGCTCGGACGGCGTATAAGAAACTACCTGCTTAAAAAATCTAAAACAATTCATCAATAAGTTTTTTTATGAATCTCGGTGAATATTTACTAACACTAATCTAGCCCGGACGGCGCAAAAGAAACTACCTGACAAAAAAATCTAAAACAATTCGTGATTAACCGAACCACACCTAGTATAAATCGAGCCTCGCTTATTTCCGTGTCAATGTAGTAACGCGCGGGGGTGGGGGTGAGCCGCCCCGGGTTTGACACACGACGCGGCGGAGTGTGGGAGCCCCGGGTGAGCGGCGGCCGGGCCCGCGCCGGTCGATAGAGCCCGAGCGGGGTGGTGTCCGCCGCCGACAACTTTCTCGTTGCATAATATGGTTACAAACACCCCCCTCCACCCTTCGACCCCACTTAACCACCCGTTGCGCCACACCGCGCCCTTCTGCATGACGAACCCGGCCATTACTGATACATGTAGCTAGATAGACACCTACCTACTAATTCATTACTACATTTAGGCTGAGTTTGCACCAAAATAAACTCTCTATAAGTAATGATTAAAGTTAAAAAATGCTTCGAATGACAGCTGGTACAATCGACGCCATTTTTAATTTTAATCGTTACAATTACTTTAACGAAAACTTTGGTGCAACTCAGCCATAGAATGTAGATCTGCAATTACCATGATTATCGACGAATTTCGACAACAAAATTTAATGAAAATAACAACCTTCAGTAGAAAATAATAATAACAACATTTGGCGAACAATAGCCGATCACGTTATCCGTAACAGAGGGTTCAATACGTGCACGACTTCACGAGCTACCTTTATTTAAAGGTGGACTTTAAAAGTTCATCTACTGAAATGTCAGGCGCCACTTTTATATCGTGCTGAGCTGAACTTTCGTAAACCCATTTAGGTACCTCGGAGCACTTAGAATATTTACAAAATAAACAAGAAATATCATTGCAAATGTTATTTTTGACAAAAGTAATCTATGGTTCAATTAATAAATAGCATATAATAAAAGCTTAATTATTAATTAAGTAATGAATGTTAATTGTAAGTTATTGACGAATTAATTAGCAAGTTACACATTATATTTTATACCTATTTATAATTAGACATCATTAGTGTTCCCTAGAACATGTAACGTAGCGAGGGTTTAAACAGCGCATGCGTTAACACAAAAGCTGATCAATTTCGTAACTTTAATCCGATGGTGAATATAGTACATATATGTAAGTTACAGTTAGATATACTCTAATTATATACAAACAAATAACAATACACTGAGAATAAAAATAGAAAAGTTTTGTAGAATATAAAAAGTGATTTTGAAATTTACACATCAACCCCTTTACTAATGTTTTAATCAGTTGTTAAAATTTTACTTAAATGTTATTGAATAAAGTATAAAATATTTAAGCAACTGACAAAAACCTATTTAAAAGAGGGTAAGTATAGAAATGCGTTGTTGTGGAAGAAACATTGCTGGAGAGGCATCACAGTGCATGGCAGCTAAACCTCTCAAAAAATCAGTGACATTTTTAGTCAAAAAAATTTGGAAATGATTACATATAAATTAGTTTCAAGGCCGAATTGGTTTGGTTGCTGTAGGAGAGGTCTGACTGTTTGGCTGCATAGTATAGTATACATGTATACGGGGACATGCAAGAGAAACATTTAACACTAAGCAGTCCACAGACAGAAACATCGATACATTACCTGCCTGAACCAAGTTTTCTTTGTAATTACTACATAGTATATCTTCATCGATTTTCTACTTCAAGATACAAGAGAAGTAGAGTAGACGAAAAGTGGTAGAGTGAAAGACTACCCACGCCGGAAAACTTGAGTCAGACAAGTAGTAAATATTAACACGAATACCTATAGTCCATAGACAGTTCGCTAGTGTGGCGGGCGTCGACATTAATGACGATACAGTAACGACTGCGCGAGTACGGATTATGTTCTAGAACGGCCATGGCGAACTAGTCGAGCACATGGTATGCTAAATAAGCTAAATGGCCAGTCGTTAGGGGGAGCGTAGCAGTCGACCGGTGCGTTCGGGCCGCGGGAGTATAATGAACGGGCCCGGCGAGGTTCCCCGCCCCGCGGCGCATCCCCGCGCATCGATCGGCTCCGAAGGCTCCCGGGCGTTGCCGTACTTTGAGGTTGCCGTATCCCTAGCTGCGACGTTGCCATGTTTGATAAAAAAAAGTAATGAGCTTAACTACTAGGTAGAGGTACACACCATTCTCCTTCTGGTATAGGTTTTTTAGAAAATTGGCTCATTCGTTTTCATGACTTTTTGATATAGATGGATAGCTATAACTTTTAGATGCATATGTAATTAAAATGAAATACTGCTGTGCTCCACCCACCACATTGCAATATCTAACTAGGTACAATCTATGTAATATAATCTTTAGAATATTTTATCAACGGTACACTTGCAGCGCTATGAAAATATCTACAATCTTGTTTTGCACTCTGTGTCTTTGTATTAAGGTTAAAATTGGTTCGCTTTAATTCGATCTTTGATCTGTTTCAAAATTGGCATTTAAAGTACCTTCTACCTACCTATCTGCAAAGGTATAATGGTATACAATCTCAATTGACATTTAGTACCTGACTAGTCTAGATACTAGGCACCTGCAATTTACTTATTTTTGAAAAGCTAAAAGCTAGTAGTTTATTTACAAAACAACATGCTTAGTACATTTTTATCTAACAAATAAAAATAAGTTACAAATTATACCTATCTACCTATATTTCGTTAGGCATCTTTTCAACAATGTAAAAATAAAGTTGTATCTTACGGATAACCGGTATCTATCTACATAACCATACATATAGCTACACTCACGTATATCAACACAACGAAACCACCTATCATTCGCTTATATGTACGTAGATACATGTAATAAATGTATAGCTATACCTAGAGAGATATGTATAACGAAAGAGCGGGAGAAGGCACGCGGTACGTGTAGCCGTCGACAGTGCGACGTTGCCGCTCTGTGCGCCGTACAAAGTTCTCGCTGGCAAGCGGGCAACGCGGGTCGACTCCTCAGTTGGTTGAATGTAGTGAGGTCGGGTGGATAGTGAATAGCAGACTACGTACGTAGGTATATAACTAATCATTTATAAGCGCCCAGCTTGTATACTTTATCAGAATATAATGTAATATGGATATTTTTAGTCGTACCAAAAAAATAGAGTTGGGTTTTGTCTTTGTTAAAGTTTTATATAAAGATAAAACAAGCGTTATAGCTAAGAAGACTTTTTAGTTTTAAACCTTATCACATTGAAATAAAGGTTATTTTTGTTACAGAATGTAAAAATTTCTATAGAAAATGTTTACTGTAAAAGTACAGTGAACAGCTCTGCCAGGTTTAGTGTCTATTGTCAAAGTGAATAGGACGGTGAATTTCTGAACAGTGTTAAAAAACTTGTACAAAACTGTAAATACGATAGCTAGTTTACATAGGTATTAGTTTTAAAGTTTAGGGCTTGCTAAACAAATTCTGGGACTAGGGAAAAAAACATTTCATAATCATGTTCTTGGGTTGATAGTATCAATGCATAACATGACACATGCCGTTATTATTATACCCTTTCTTGACTGGACAGGTATTTTTTAACTCAGCCTTCGATTTTTTTCAGCTCGGCCCCCAACAGTAGATGGGTGAGGGTAGGTAGGTTAACTTAGCACCACTCTGATATTGAGTAGTAATATCTATCAAGCACTTTACTCCTAAAAACCTTGCTGCCATACAATATTGGTCCAATGCGGCAGTCATTATCTGACTGATAGCAATATCTAATTTAGCGATCGATACTGCTATCAAACGCTGCGCTGTGCAATTACATCATCAACAAACATTTCCTATGTACAGTCGAAAATCACATGTGTGCGCTCTATATCATTGTGTTAAGGTTCAAAGCTTGAAAATGTATATCTGGCAAAATACCTACTTTATAAAAGACGTCATTGCAGTAAATTTAATATTGGTATCGTACATATTGAACAAACACGTGGAACAAGTAATGTAAAAGTATGTGGTCTTCATAGCTTAAATTAATTACTGAATCAATTTTTGGGAAAAATATTGGAAAAAATAATTCAATAATTTCAAATATTAGAAATAAGTAAAAAAACTATTGTGTTTGTTACAGTTGACTATTTAGTTTATTTATTTATAAGTACTTACTTTAAAAAAAAAAAACTGTTTTAATAGGATTAGATATTGTAAAGACATTTGAAAATACTAAAAAGGGGCTAATTTAAAAAAAAAAACATTAATTAATTTTAAAGATATTAAAATCAATTTAAACAAAGCAAAATTATTTTTGCGTTGGTAGGTACGCGCAATATTCAAGTAGTATCAGGATATTTATAGTAGATAGTTCCTAAATATAGAACGAAAAATAATTTGAAACCCGAAAAGTGAAAGGTTTTTGAGAACAAACATAAACAAGATTTGTACGAACATATACTCTCCAAAGGCGAATGAGTATAGTTTTATATAATTATTTAAATGGATACCTTATAGGTAGCAATACGACAAAAAATGGATTTACTTTTACGTCGACATTTTCTCATTTAGAATTTTAATTAGGTAGGTATATTGACGTATTTAGGCTATAAAACCTGCCTAGTTCATGTCCATCAAAATGCATTGTTAGCCAGTCCATGCATGACTCACGTAGGTAACTATTGTAATGTAGAACGTAAATTGAAATTGCCTGGCTCGTTGTGCATTAAGCTATTATTATTAGACGAACAAATATGCAGACATGTTTGAACTCTATTTATTAAGAGGAGCGTCTGATGACAGATTTCCCATACAAAACGTCGTGACTGTTACCCCCCATAACATTTAACATTCATAGATTTTTAAAATTTTTGGAGGCGTCATAATACCGATATCTAGACTCGTACGTTTTCCTTTTGCTTTGTTTGGTATAGGAAAAATAATATCAACCCTTGAAATTCTAAAAAATCGCCGAAAAATCCCTCATATATTAAAATAATTCATATAAAATACAAACAGAAGTCATGTAATCTTCTTTTCAGACATGTAATAAAATGAGAGCATTTTTTTTATTAAATCCATCAATCCCCAAGTTAGGGGTAGAAAACAGTACGTCCCGAAAGTCTTTTTCTGCCTAAATAGTAAGTATAATATAATACGTGCTTTCTCTTATTGGGTCGGGGGAAAAGTTTACATACAACTCGTATGTACGATGGCGTTACCGACTCACCGTCATGCGAGAGAGAGGTAATACTTTGAAATTGAATCAGCATGAGCATCGAAGAGCCTCATCAAACGGTCCTTTTAAATATATTTTGCACATCAGCATATGGTAGACTATTGTAAGATCAATCTAAGAACGTTTACAACAACATACATTGCACTCTGTGAAGCGGGTGGGTCGATTGATCACCTAGGTGGCTATGGCTAGGCTATCACCGCCTACTAAGCAGACTAGGTTGCCTTCGAATACCATCGGCGAAATGAGGACGGGTTAAAAGGTCCACTGGACCCTGAGACCGTTGAAACGGTTCTCGGGAGCCAAATAGGCAGCCGTGATGGTATTTATTTTATTTATTTACTAGGCAAGCTAGATAGATTGTCGCTTCTAATATTTGTCGTCCTTACATCGACCACGTCAAGCAAGTCATTTACTTTGTAGGTAGTCAATGAATGTCTAGCTAATTTAATTTAATACAAAGGATTAGAATATGGGCAAATAAACTAACCTTGGCTACACTCTATACCTTGTGTTTAACCTATCTGACTCGACATTTAGAAAATGAATGTACCTCTATAGATACTCGTACTTACGCCATGCCGCCGTTAGGTTCACCTAAACTAAACAACATCGATATAGGTACTTACAATTTGCCAAGGCTTTCTTTAGTAAAATACCTAATACCTACCTCAAATGATAAAAGATAATATTTAAATAAATTATTTTCTTTCTTTCACACATAATAATTTTATTAATAATATACATACTGAGAGCTCGACGGTTTAAAAAATGAGTGCAGGGTTTAAAAGAGACTGGTTTGACTTTGAATAAACCTCCAACAGGGCGTTCAAGGTCATCAAGAACTCATAGCATAATGTGAGCGAGAGAACAATATGCTCAGGACCCCTTTGTTCAAATATTGTTATTTATAATCAGTGGGGTTATTATTAGTACTAGAGTATGGCATGGCATGTGACCCCGTGGTGGTACGCTGGGCTACTCTATCCATGAATAGGGACAACCAATACAATGTTTTTTAACATCTTGTTATTTACAATAAGAAACAGAGATTAGGGTTATTTTAGGCTTCATTTATCTATAGATGTAATAAAATAGTAGACTTTCTGTCTGTACTGTATGCGAGAAATAAGTTAGAGAAACGTAAAATTTATTTTTATTATTTGTGTCGTTTTGTTTGTTCGTTTGTCATCACGTAAAAGGCATTCATTTGATTGAAAGTGGAATTGCTGAATTACATATAAGAAGTTTTATTTTGAGTATCATTTAGCATTTATTTATTCAAAATCGTCCAACAGAAAAAACTTTTTGTTATATACCTACCTAAATTTAGTTAAAATAAACCTCATAGCGCCACGTGCCACGTGGAGTCAAGCGTGACGTTTGTGTTTTTTTTTATTTATAATAAACAAGCTACATAATTAATTTAGAATACTTAACTATGGATTAAAAAAAAATACAGAAGAATAAAGTCGCGAGCCATTATCAGTCTGTAGTTTTTTATACATTCTAATCCATAGTACCTACGACTCGACGTACTTAATTAAACACAAAAAAACAGTCTTTTTAAATCAGATTTTATAAAATATTATAAATATTTTAATAATAATAACTAGTTTAATATATAACAGTGAACTACACGATTGAAAAAAAAATCAACGCTGAGTCAATTTTAATTATATCTAAAGGACTGTAGGTATATAAAAGTGTATCTATTTCCCACTTTACAAAGGTATTATCCCTCCCTCGACTATAGCGGTTTCATTTAAAATTCACGTAGGCGAATATATAGACAATAATGTTTGAGAGATGTTATCCGTAGTATTTTCGCCGTGACGGGTTCGTCGACCGAGGTGCCCCGTCGCGCTTCGCGATACTTTTGGTTCGCGACTGCGACATTGCAAAAGCTCAAACGATGCGCTTACAATCACATAGCTTCTAAATTTAAATATTTTTTATTATTCATGGTATAGTAGCGTATAGGCCCTGTAGTAGACTTGACGCACATACAAACGTACTTCCAATATTACAACTTGGCTGTTGGTCGAAGTTTAATACTTTTTTTATGTTTGTAATTGTACGCAAAAATCTTTCTATTGTGGGTTTTTTTTTGTATTATAGTGTTAAAAAGTTTTTTTCGGATTTAGAAAATAATAGAAATAAAATGACCGACAAAATATTATTTTAATCCTGGGACAAACAGTAATCGAATATTATTTGAAGTGCTAATTTTGTATAGAGAACGCAGAGTTCGCGATTACGAATGCAGTGCCCTTAAAATACAGCACGTGTCTCGGTCATACCTACATGAATTGATTAGTAACTCAGTCATACGGCATTAAGTCCGCCTTTGTATTAAGCAATAAATTTTCATAAATAATAAATTAAAAAAAATATAGTGCGAACAACAATAGCGGACTATTAGCCTTATAATTCACGACTGAACGCGCATTTATCATACTACACATTAAAATATTCCAGGTTGAATAAAAATAAAATAAAAATCCAGAAATTGGACATAATAATCATTATTAAATGGTTCCACACAAGTTCGATGAAATCCGTGCGAATGATTTACTGAGAGATGTAACCAAAGTTATACTGCGTTCTAAAACGAGGAATGAGAGACGTCAAACTTTAGTCGAAGTTTCACTGTGAGACTAATCGAAATTACACGGCAAGCTACAAACGAAGTAATACTACCTACGATACTGGCTGACGAATGGTCCACAGCGAACTATTCAACGTTTATACTATGAGAGATACAAACCGATAATGCAAGCTGTCACCAAATTTACAAGTATTGAAAATTACCTACATACCTACTCTGTAAAATATATGCTGAAGAATAGTCCACTGAGATCTATTCAACAGCGTGTGTGTGATACAAGCCGATTATGCGAGTTATACCCAAATTTACGAATAGTAGATAATGATATGCTATATGCGAGTAATAAAGGTTACCTACATGCGATACTAGCCGATGAATAGTTTACTGCGAGCGAACTATTCAACGCGTAACTGCGATTGATACACGCTGATATAATACAATTTACCTACAATGCGATGTATATATGCTATATGCGAGTAATAAAAGTTACCTACATGCGATACAAGCCGACGAATAGGTTACTGCGAGCGAACTATTCAATGCTATACTGCGATTGATACACGCCGATAGTCGAGATATAATAAAATTTACCTTAACTGTCCGAAACAGTAGATTAAAGTTATCTACATACTCTGTGCGATACAAGCCGACGAATAGTTCAATACGAACTAATCAACGATACACTGATACAAACCAACACTGAGCAGATCCAGTACGAGTATAACGCGCAATTCTAAATACGCGGCGCCCTACCTCAGCGAATTTAACGCAATCTCTACACAAGATACCAACCGTTTCGTCGCATCTCCAACACACTTTCAGCTACATAGCCCACTCCAAGCGGCTGACATTGTTTTCTTCAATAGTGCTGCGTAGCATTGTGATCACTCACCAAAACGTAATGTGGCGTCCTTCGTGAGTGACAGCAACGCCATTGCGGCGTAATACGTAGCGAAATGGCAAGAGAAAACAGTTTCAGCCACAGGTCTATGTGGTGGAAAGCTCGGAAAGTATAATGAAGACAAATTAATTTGATATTTTTAAGTAATAAGATTTTTTGTGAATTGTATTGACGTTATAATGGCGATGACTTGCTCGCAGTCGCGTTGAAATCACCCACCTACGCTTACGGCCCGTTCACAAGACTGCGTTGCGACAGCGCGGCGTCGCATGTCGGATAAGATATTTATCGTCTGATCACTTATTTTTCCATTGTGCAACGTAAAGGAAATTTCTGCGTCGTCGTAGGATGATCCCTCGCAAACCAAAAAATTGCAGCTAGAGTGAATATTGACAATAATTTTGTTTTTTTGCAGGACCGCGAGATCCGACCCAACGAATAGTTTTAATTGAGAACTGTCCAATAGTACTGTGGCTCTACCAAAAGTTTTGCTAACTATAGACCTAGTTTATTTAGTTTTTATAAATAAAACATAGGTATTTTCTCTTGTTAAATTGTACATTGAAAATAATCACAAAAACAGTATAAATTCTCTAGCCTAGCTGAGAATTGTTGTACCGAGTTAATACCGGGAATTTTGAAATCCACAGCTTAATGCTGACCCCACCTAAACTGTCGCAGAGTTGTTTTTTACCCAGGTTAAGTACTAGTCGCCATATTCTTAAACGCTTTATGAATATGCGTTGTCGAATATAGCAAGTATTGGGGCGGTGTATATATGCGGATCCTCGTGACAGTGTTTCCGCCGGAGACGACTAGCAAGATAGAGATCTTGGCGTATGGTCAAGTGATACCACCATGAAACACCAAGCTGCAAACTAGTGGTGCCAACCAGCATACGTTTGATAGATAAAATAAAACCCATAATGCTTTTGTAAGAAACTGTTTTGGATTCGTAATAAAAGATTGTTTAAAAAATCTATTTTGTATTTTATTCGATTTGTAACATTAATTATATAATGATAATCTGACATAACTATTTATGAAAACCTTGACCGAGTAACAAAGTGCGTTTAGATTCATCACAATATGACTGTGAGATGCTGACAGAAGACTAGTATTCTATCCGAGTATCACCGCGGTGTATTCCACATACATTTGAATTACGCTACCAGTACCCGTAGTGACCTACCCAAATATCGCCGCGGTGTATTCCACATACACTTGAATTTCGCTACTAGTACCCGTAATAGCCTACCCAAGAATCGCCGCTGTGTATTCCACATACATTTTAATTTCGCTTCCAGTGCCCGTAGTGGCCTACCCAAGTATCGCCGCGGTGTATTCCACATACATTTGATGTATGTATTATTTTTTATGTAGATATTATTACTTATATATATGTATTACTTACTATGTCCTAATTTATATAAGTTTATTAAAATTTAAACTAAGAACTCGACTCCAACACAATCTTAAAGGTTAGCTGGTAGATAATGCCTAAGACATTAAGTTTGTGTTTGTACATAACTTTTGTTTACTGTGCAATAAAGTGTTTAAATAAATATATTTGAATTTCGCTACCAGTGCCTGTAGCCTACCGTGCCTACCTAAGTATCGAAGCGGTGTATTCCACATACATTTGAATTTCGCTACCAGTACCCGTAGTGGCCTACCCTACTATCGCCGCGGTGTATTCCACATATATTTGAATAGTGATTTCGCTACGAGTACCCGACTTGCACGTTACTAGGTCTCGCGATACCCGACATGTTGGTCGCCTGACCGTCGCGTCGCGTCGAGTCTCTTCCGTATATAATCAAAATGGCGGCGAAGCAGGATTTTGTAATCATTATTTTAGTACTAATTTCTGCAATACAATCACGGGTGCATTAAGATATGTACTATACTGCAGAAATTACCTTTTTTTCAATCTGTGATATTTAAAATAAAATACAAATCGAAGCAATAACTTTGGCTGCAATGTATACACTACACTAGTATGTCACCCGCACAATAATAATAGTGCGCGGGTAACAGAGATAAGTAATGCAGGTTCAACGAACGTAATTATTTCTCTTTCGCGTTCATACTTTAGTAGTGCACTTCGAGTGTTGACAAGCTACCAAAGTGTTTATTTTATTACTTTAGATATTTTTTTAAATAAACATGGTAGATTATTTGGATTATTTTTAATAAAGGTATACCTATATCTACCCAAGTATTTTTTTTTTAATATTTGAAAATGAAAAACAAGAAATGTTTTAAAATCTGTTGTCCTAAAAATCTTACTTAAATATTCTATAGTACTTACGACTGAAATTTATTAAATACATGATTTAAAAAAAATGGAAATTAAATCATTGGACCATTCTAACTAATAATAAAAAAAATGTGTATAATTATTAACAACTAGTCATCAATAATTAGATTCATAATATAATATAAAGTTTTTACTACCTATGTACCTACTTTAGAATAAATTTTGCATTACCTATTGTTATAGAAGTAATAATTTATTTATTTTTTTTATCTGCAATCCTGTGTTTTCCGTTTACTATCTTCTAGTGACGAAATTGGACTATTGCTTTAATAAAAAAGCTCTTTTTTTATTAATTCTTTGAACAATAAGCAAGTTTTACCGCGATTCGAAATTACATGAGTTATTAAAAGAAACCTAATTACTTTAATATTTAGGATTATTACCTATTTCGAATTTTTGTTGTTATACTGTGCTTTCCGTTAACTTAGTTTTTGTGACGAAACTGACACTTGCTTGAGTAAAATGCTTTTTTTTTAAACTCTGTAAACAATGAGCAAAACTATGTAATTATTTTAATATCTAAGAAAACGTGTGACTACAAATATGGGAGGATTTATTCCAAAGTATATTCGAATAAATGTGCTATTTTTAATCCGAAACTTAAGCTTCTACCGATAGGTACCTACCTAAATCCTTTCAAATGGTTTTCAACATCGAAATAAGTAACATGGTCTTTTTTGAATTAAGGCCACATACCCGGACAGGAACTGGTTCTCATGTTTATGGCTTGGTCTAAGTTTCCTTTAACTATCAGTAAATAACACAAACGGATAAGTTTCGATATTATGGATATTAAATTATGGTTAATGTAAGAAACGAGTTTGTCGTAAAATATTTAGTGGATTGAGAATGAAGGCGTTCGTGCGACGTTGCAACGTGTCCGCTCAGCCGGGCCGACGAGGTCTGCCGCCTGCCCACAGTTACATTCTCCGGCGAGGCTTTGTTACTGCATTAACAATGACTAAACTGTACCATTGTAAAGGCTTTTTGAATAACAAAAGTGGAATGTGGTGAGTGAAGTTTTAACAGAGCAGCGTTAGTAATAGTCAAAAAATATTTATACCTTGATATTGTCGTTTCTTTTGTACCTAATTATATAAAAAGCAGCAAAAAACAAAGTTAGCACATTTAACAGCAAAAAATATGATAAAAATGTTACCGTTTAAAATGTTCTCTTATACGATCTTCTCGAATATTATCGGGTAAATTTCCAACCCAGAGGTGCCGAGTCTCTCTAACCATCTTGCTCCGAGATCCACATTAGGAATCATTACCCGTTCGCGTCACTACGTGGCAAAAAACGATTTTGCAAATAATATAATAGAAAAACACATTTTTATAATTCACTTATTACACTAATAAACGCATTGTTAAAACACTACACACTCCATAATAACATAAAACACTATCTTTCACTTCACGACATTCGATAATCCCATCGCAAAATCACTTCACTGTAAACACACCACGTAATAGACGCGAAGCAAGCGTACTCTCCTCAACTCTCAAATTGACAGTGAAGCGAGCCTCAACGCGAGTTTGCCGATAAGCTCCGCCTTCTGACCACTGCCGCGCAAAGTGGAATGGGTGTGATCGATGATAAAATATAAAATCCCGACTATACATATTTATTATGGTTCTTGTTTTTTAAAATTTATTAAAATATACAAAGGAAGATAACATTGAAGAAAATAATCTAATTTTGACAAGATTGAACAGTTTTAGTTTCATATTTTCTTAATATTTAAGTATTTACTGGGGCCATATTAATGAAATATTAAGTTTTAAAGTATTTAAAAGATACAATACACTTTATAAAGAAGATATTAAATCTAAAAAGTTGTTAATAACAGGCATTTAATACAAAACATACATAATTATTACTTGGATTTTCGGTCCGCTGGCCAGCAAATCCCTACTTACTATCTCTTTCTGCCAAGTTGTATATATCTTTCTCGCTCTAACCACTGGCATAAAATATAAAGTGTTGCCACACAATCATTTCGTTCCCGAAAACTGTTTAAAAATAACCTATTATTTATTATAATTTTGTGTTCTTTTTTGTTTTGTTTGTATACTAGCTGTTCGGACCCGCTTTGCATGCAAAATAATGCATATTTTTGCCGTAAAGTAAAAAAATATGTTCTTTGGCGTATATAATATTATCATATCGAAAATATTTAATTATATTGATTAAAAAATAAAAATATAACTATAGGTACTAATTTAATAAAGCTAATATTTTAATTGGATTTTATTTATTTATAAAAGCGGCCCCAGCCTAGTGGTTAAGTCACTGTGCAACTGATAACAAGGTTAAGCAGATGACAACAAGACCGGCCTGGGATGGGTGACCGCTTTATACAACGAGGCTATTTGATCATAAACACCGCAACAAGCTCGCCACTTGTTAGGTGTTGCCTCCGAATACCATCGGCGAAATGAGGATGGGTTAATCCCTCCGCTGGGACCCTGAGGCCGTTTAAACGGTTCTCAGGAGCCAAATTGGCACCCGTGATGGTATTTATTTATTTATTTTAAAATATTTATTGCACAAATTTAGTACAAAGGCGGACTTAATGCCGCTAGGCTACCTCTACCAGTCAAACCTTTGGGACAAAAGTATTAGTATATATGGTATGTATGTATATTATACATACATACAAATACTACTGTTAATAATATAGATACCTACATGTATATTATAATAAAATATTTTACGACTTATTTACCTATTCATTACCTATTTAATAAAATATTCTCTATTTTAGGAATTTAAATTATAACAAATCAGTAAGATTACTAAGTTAAATTGACTAAATTATACCAAATAGATATATTAAAACATTATTTATAAAATTACTTTTGTGTAAAAAGAAAATTGTATCAATAAAAAATAATAAAGAATAAACCTCCGTGGGGATTGGTGAACGTACCTAAGCGGTTTTACACCTCTTCACGGGGTTCACCATGAAAGTAATAACTGGTAATAACAATATATTCAATTATATTCACGCTTGTGTAGGCCTAGTTCTTCATTACGTGTATTTTTGTGACTGATTTGTTAGCGACCGAGAACCACAGGGTAGTCTAATTATAATCTATGGGGTAGTTGCAAGGGGCCTTATTCCGAGTTTGCAACCGCTAATCACGACAAGACGTTGCGCAAACTATAAATTTGGAAATATAAGCTCTATTCCAATGGTAATATAGTATGTATTAGGTTGGCTATTATAAGGCCGCCATCTTGAAATACACGAATTCTTCGCAAGTTTGAACATGTATGGAGCATTGAAATTTCAACTTTATAATTAACAGGATAGAACTTACATTTCAATACCCGCACTTTACGCAAAATGCGCGACGGTGAACGTGTCAAAACTCGGAATAAAGCCCAAGGTAGTCGGCCGTGAATAAATACCTACTATAGTTAAAAATATTTTAAATGTCATTTTGGAATAATGGTTCGAATCCCGGTGTGTACCAATGAGTTTTTAATAAAAAAAAATATGTACATTTGTTTGACAACACCACTATAGTGCCTCGGCTCGGTCCCGGTTTCACTATACCAACTTGTGAAACTGTTTATAGATGGGTTATTGAGTCTATTCAAAACATCGCGACGAGTTAGCCACTTGTTCGGTGTAGACTCATACCATCGGCTACGACGAGGTGGGATTAAAACCCCTCCGCTGGGTACCCTGGGGCCGTCTAGGCGTGAAGATATGTATGTATCAAGTATAAATTGCGAAGAAAAATAATGTTGCTTGGGTCCGAATCTGTACACTACTTATAGTTTACGAATTCTATTTATTTTATTAAAGTTTTATTAATACAGTCACAGAAGAAATAATAGTACAAGTAGAAAAGCTCCACTCCGAAAGATCAATTAACTAAATCTCGACTCTTGCACCGACACAATAAAGCTCAGTTCAGATCGCACAGCGCTAATGGCCTACATTTATATTCACCTAAAGTTGCCTTTCTTTCTATCGCGTTATTCTTTACTTTTCTGACGACGACATTAGGGTTGTCTTCTTTTAAACAAAACCTAGGTTAGGTACTTAGTAGTATGTACGTAGTTCATAAAATAATTTTATTTTAGGATGTCTGCTGCATAGGTATTTTAACCTAAGGAGATACGGAAGCCATAAGGAAACTAAATATTGCTTTTCGGTGTATAGGCACAAAATAAATAATAGTAGGTAGAAGTAGTATAGGAAGATTATGTGGAATTATATAAGTGCGAATAATACCTTATAGGAAACAAATTGTACCTACCTACTAAGTTAAAAGAAAAACTTACAAAAGTATTGCCTCAGTATATTTGCTTAGTCTATGTTATTTATTATTAAGCAACCTACGTACCTAATTGGTACGTAGGTTGCTTAATAAACCTACGTACCAAATAAATAAGTATGTACGAGCAAGTATGTATGTTGTCTACTTATCAAAACTGCATAATATTTCTAGTAATATTTATTTCATGGTAGTGCACTAACTATTACTACCTATACTTATCAAACATACATACTATAGTAATTAAATATCTAACATAGTACGTAAACACGAGAGACTTAGATAACTATAAAAAAGGATAACATTTGGTACATAGGTAAGGTGGCGAGTAATGAAAATTCACATTCTTATAAAGAGACTACTAGACACACGTATTGATATTTTTTTAGTGTATCTGCCTAATAATAACCGTGGTAGACGTGGATTAATTTACCTTTTGAGGTCCTTTGGAAGTATGAAAAACGTAAGGTCCGAATCCTTGTTACTATTATTTAAGCAACCGAATATGGCACAATAAGCTTTAGACCTCATTTTAGTTAATTTAGTTAGTATCATACAAACGTGCGACTCGGCCGGAGCGCGGCAGCCCACTGCGGCAGCCCTCAAAAATAAAACCCATCCGTGGGTACGGCCGGGTACTTGTAGCTTCACACCTAAAGCGCGGAGTGGAACTCCCCTGGTACAGTTGAGAAATAATTTTGACTCTTCTCTTCAAATACAGATTCTTGACATTAATATAAGAAGAACACTACTTTTTTTTAAAAGACCGATCGATGAGTAGCTCCAGTTGCACCAAAGTTCCCGTTAAAGTAATGGTAACGATTAAAGTAAAAAATGGCGTTTAAAATAGGTATACGAGTTTCAAAAATATAAAATAACATTTATTTTGACACACAACTTACAGTAAGAAATAATTAAATATTATTATTATTTGCACCTAAAAATGGACGCTTGTACCCCTGGTTCCTATGCAATATTTATACCTATTAGCCCTAGAATTATATAAGAGAAAATTAAAGAACTTAAAAAATGCATGGGTCTTGTAATCTGATGTCTGTCCAGTTAAGCGGCAGAAAATACAGGAGAATAGAAGGAAATTTATTAGTACTACTCCTTTATCTAATATTATTGTAAATAATAAGAATTTTTACCCTCTGCCTTCAAACAAAAATAAAGCAGAAAACTTGTTTAATGTAATTCAAGATGACAAAGTATTAGACATGTTAGTTCAATGCTTAGTCAAAATTAAATCTGCAACAGTTCATCAACAACACCAATAGTTAGAGAAATATTACACGGTGTAATGAAAACAACTTTTGGTAACAATAATGGCTCTTAGAGTAGTCAAATGGAACTCTCAGAGCATTCTATGTAACAAACTCCAATTTAAATAGTTCTTATATAATAATAATATAGATGTAGCTCTTATAAGTCAAACCTGGTTAAGGCCAGAAATTATTTTTTTTATTTCAGGCTATAAAATAGTTCGCCTAGATTTAGGTAACAAGCACAACGGTGTAGCTATTATTATTAGAAATAATATAAAATATCAACAAATTACAACACACAGCGATAATTCCTTGCAAAATATAGCTTAACCCCTGTATTTATCAATAGTTAGTATTTATTGTCCCACTTCTTGTATACCTAAATTTACTAAATCAAAATTTGAAGCTTTAATTAATAGTATCCCAGAACCTATAATATTGTCTGGTGATTTTAATGCTCATAACACCGTCTTATAATAAAACTGATACTGGCGGAAGAGACATTCTAAAAATTATTGAAAATAGCAACCTAACTTTAATATGGCAGCTTGGTGCATACTATAGCCCTGGTCTGAATGTAATGCATTAGGTTTTGTCTAACTTGTTTTGTAAATTTATTAATATCGAACCAACAATGGACATAACATGCTGATGATGTTTTCCATGATGGGCTAGGTGGTGATGATATTTTTCTAAAAATTAAATACAAAACTGTATAGTGCATTGCCTTTACCATTGCTAAAAGACATAAAATTACTTCTTCAAAATTTATGACAAAGACCTTCAGTCACTGTCACTGATGACGCCGCTCCATAGAGAGGCGAAATATTTGGCAATAAAATTTTATAGCTTCAATTTATATATTTTACCAAGTAAGAAACCTAACTTTAATTAACTATGGACAGCACACCACAGTAGGATCTAATATTTGGAGACCAATTGCCATGACTTAACCTTTGCATCTTCAATCATATCATTATCTTGTATCTGGACTGTTTTCAACGATTCACTAGGTAGTTATCACCTACCTACGATAACCACAATTAAACCAGATATTACAACCTATACATCTCCAAGTACAATAAATAGTCAGTTGCATTTTAATTAAAAAAATATTTGGAAAACATATTCATCTTGTGAATGGATTATAGATTGACTAATTTCACATATAAGCCCTATGCACTCTTATAATATTTTTTATGATATTCTAATTACTTCCATAACAGATTCGATTTCCACTAAAAATCACAAAAAGAATCAATTTAAATACCTATCAAAACTAACAGTTCCATGTTGGAACAATGCTTGCACCAAAACAGCAGAAGTCTCTAAAAAAGTAATTTATTGTATAAGGAAAACACTTCAAATAAAAATTATATTAATTTTAAACGCCTTTAGCCACGTAAAAAATAATATTAAGATCTCGTATAACAATAAAGAAACTTAAAAAAAATATAATAAAATTATTCACAAGTCTGCAATATGGCCATGTTATTGGGGTTCATTAGAGTAGATATTAACGGAGACATTAAAACGAAAGAAAATTTTTACTGTTATTTAGACGAATGGTCAAGCTATAAAGTACTATACACAGTTGGTTCAAAGACATCAACATCAACTAGTTTAGCATTTTATGATGAATCTAAAAAACTTGGTTTTGGCATGAAAATTAATGAGCACGCTTCATTTTTATTCACTGCTGAGGCAGAGGCTATTCATTAAAATATATAGAAGAACAGGAACTCAATATAGTAAAGAAATGGTTAATCATCTCAGACATTCAGGGGCCTGACAAAGAACACGATCGCCAATCGAATCGCCGCATCGATCGATAAAAATGTATAGGAATTTTACTCTATGGGTAGAGCCTGATCGAAGAGAAACGTCAAATCCCATACATTTGGCTTTCGATGGGTATATCGATTCGATTATCGATTGGCTCTTTGGTAAGGCCCCAGAGCGTTTTACTTGCCTTGCGAAACAATAGATTTTCTGCCCACTAAGGTTATATTGTTGAAACCATTAAAATGAAGATTGCAGCCTTACAGAATCAACACAATTTAATAATGAGTTTCCTTTGGACACCGTCAAACATTGGAGTTAGAGGGAATGAAATAGCCGACCACCTTGCTAGAATAATAACTACTATTAATAGTCCCGAAATAAGTGTTGCCATACCAAGTTCTGATATTTACCCAGCTTTAAGAACAAATGTGATCAATAATTGTAATGATCACTGGATTCATAGTTCATTCCAGCAATTACTACGCTATCTACAAATTTATTATAACTACAGTGAAAAAAATAAATTTGAACATATAGAATAAGACAGGGCTATATAAGCTTTCATCCCTTTGCCCGCTCTTCTTACGAAGAACAAACAAAAAAAAATGCCTGTCATTCGTTCGTCTTTCAAAATAAATATACAACGTCATTTTTTACTTTTTTACTAATCGTTACAATAACTTTAACTATCTTACATTTTGGTGCAACTGGCTGGAGCTTATTAAAGTTATTAATCTGTGCTTGTTTACAGTGAAATTCAGAATTAAACCCTATGCATTGAACAGAATTCAACATAATTTATGTCTTTCACAGCAATGAATTGCAAAACAAAACAACTATTACGTATTGGTTTCATTTATTCCAGATGTCGGTATAGTGGTTTCAATAAACAAAATTCAGTGGAAAATTCTTCACCTTCAAATGGCGTAGTAATTAGTGATAATTGTGTAGCTCAATTAAGAAAATTATGTGATGATAAAGATAGTTTTCTCAGGATATCAGTAGAGAGTGGTGGCTGCTCTGGCTTTCAATACAAGTTTGATATAGACAACAAAGTTGATGGAGACGATAAGTAAGTTGTAAATTATATTATGCTAAAGTGAACTGCAACTATATTTTGTACTGTCACTGAAACACAATTCTCTTAGCCATAGAATAAAAAGGAGGCTGGGCTTTATTTTGTTATATTATAGTCCTTGTGCAACTTGTTGGTGAGGTCCTTTGGAATGTATCCAAATTTATTTGTTTCATGCTTGCACAGACAGCAATGTTATAGAATTCTTTTAGACACAATCTCTATCTACTTTCCTAATTTTCTTTACATCTGTGTTTTTATAATGGTAAATAACTTGATAAAAAACTCACCCTTTAAAGTGAAGGGGGAAGTTAAAAGGTATTTAACCCTATTTCGCTCAACTCCTGGAATGCTGCAGTTCATTATCCTGCCTTCCAACCAATGGACCGGCACCTGCAGTGAGCTAAGAACATTATCTCTCTGTCTCATATTACATTTGTTAGATAAATTTTTCTTTAATAGGAGAATTTGGGAATCATACCATTTTAACTTATATTTATTCTTTTCAAGAATATCTCAATTTTAAAGACATACTATGCTATTTGAGTGTATGAATAATTGGAATCTTATTTTTCCAGGATCTTTCAACGAGATGGAGTCAAATTAGTAGTAGATGAAACCTCATTGGAATACATCAAGGGCTCCACTATTGATTACCACACAGAATTAATTAGATCAGCTTTTAGAGTGGTCCAAAATCCTAACTCTGAAATAGGATGCTCTTGTGGTGCTAGTTTTTCTATTAAAATAGACTAGAAGTTTTATTTCATTTTTGTAAGTATTAGTTAGACTTTTATTTATTTGATGAAATATTAATAAATTATAAATGTTATTTAATTTTAGGAAAAATATATAATTAAAAATTATAAATGGTTTTATTTAAATTATTGAATAAAAGCTCAAACACATCCTAAATTCCAAAGAATTCCTTCAAATGTGGATATTATTAGCAGTTACCGAAGAAAGGGTTTGAATCAAAATTTAGAAACCTTTAGGAAAACAAAGGAAATGTATTCACAAACTTAAATGTTAAAACATCTAAACTTTGTTTTCCATGATTTTTGTTTTGGCAAAATAAAGTATGTTGGGCTGTAGATTTTACTTGTACGCAATTACATAGTCTCTTTAAAATAAAATATCTTTGTATGTTCTTTACAATCTATTAACTATTAAAATTACAACTAAGGTAAGATTTTAAAAATAAAAAATCATACTTTAGTTGTCTTTTGCATTCCCGAACTTGAGACCGCGAAGTAGGTTTAAAGGCCTTTTGAACTCTCACCTGCACTGTGTTCACTACCCTCTCTACTCAACCAAATACTATATGATCCTGTTAGCGCCATCCTGGAAACACGCTCCATAAAAGTTCCGACGGCTGTTCTCAGAAGACCAAGATCCTTCAATAGACGGTGCAAAGACTTTGCTGGAATTCCTCTTGCACCAACTTCCACTGCATAAAGTTGAGTTTTAAATCCGTTTCTAGTAATTTCGTTTGTGAGATCAAAATATTTGTTCGACTTGATGTTGTGGTCCTTAGGTATGTTTGTTTCCCACGGAACGGTGAGTTCTATAAGTAGTACCCTCTTCAAGCACCGAGAGTACACCAGTATGTCTGGTCTATAGGCTGAAACTGCTAGTTCGTCTGGAATCTTGTAATGTATTTTGAATGAACATTTTCCAGTCTTGTGCTTTGTCCAGGATTGAGAAAGGTTTACATTGACTTTTCTTGAGTTGTCCCTCCTTTACAAAAGTAGTCAGTCTTTCATTTGTTGTTAATCCTTTTCTGGCTCTAGCAATACTGAGACTTACAGCTTCACGAATAATTTCTAGAACTTTATCATGTCGGTGCGAATAATGACCTTTTTCAAGTAGAGTTTTGCACCCAGCAAGACATACTTGCTGCAGTCCCTACAGCAACACCGCACAATGTACATGTCTTATCTTTTGCCTTCCCCCATCTTACCAGATTACTCTGGTCAGGTAGGGACATTTGAAAGGCATTAAGATAGAACTTAAGTGCCGGAGACCAATTGTACATGAGTGTGCGCCATTTCTGGGCTGGAATACAAACTTCCCCCAAAGTAAGCCATTCATTCTGCTCTTTTAGGGTCATCGCGTGAACTCTGTAGACATGCTCTTCATCTTCCCTAAGGAAAGATTTAATAACATCTTTATCACATTCCTTTTTCTTCCAACCTAACCTTTTGCTGATCTGGGCACCGCTCATAAATGATTTATGAAACTGAAGTCTTGACTCCATCTCAGAAGCCAATGATTTTGAGAGTTACTCAGGATTTGTTGCTTGGTTACACGTAGATGTTTGTACAACTCAGATGGCTTTTTAAAATTCATCCCAAATTGTTGCTCTCCCCTGAACAGCGTAGAGGAGTCAGCGCCCTGTGCTAATCCAAGCCAAGACTTAAGTTTTCTTATGACATCCAGATTTACCAGAAGAGTTTTGTTGAAGTCGTATACAAGAAAAGGCCATGTTAGACGAGATGTTAGGTAGTTGTCATAAATCCAAGCTTTCTTGACATTATTAATTGGCTGTTGATCTACCTTGTTGATGTCATTAAAAAAGTGTTCCACAACCACATCTAATGATGATGTTCTTCCTTTAAAATCGATCCTTCTGCCCAGAAATTTGAAAGGCATGGCTTCCTTCACTGGGGCTACTTTCTGCCCTGCTATGAATAGTTCTGGGTCGTATTACGTAAACCTAGTATTTCGTCTGCCCAGACACAGATAGAAGCATTTTGATGGTTTTGTTCTCATGCCGTTCGACCATACACAGAATTCGTCTACCAGAGTAAGCAGATTCTGGCATTGTTTTGGATTGCGTGTTAGCACTGCTAGGTCGTCTGCAAATGCTAAGATGGACTCCGAATATACATTATTTAACTTAAATCTATATCCTCACTTCTTTTCACTAGTTTTAAGTTTTATATTAAGATGTTAATAATAATATTGAAAGCTATTGGTGAAAGGCAACAGCCTTGAAATAGCCCAACATTATATTGAAGAGGATCTGTGAACCCATCTTTATTTGTAACGACAAATCTTAAGTTCTTATAATATTTAGCAATTATATCCATGATCACTGTTGGGAAGTTATACCATTTTAGGGCAACTTGCAGCAATTTATGCTGAACCGATTCAAAAGCATTTTCCAAATCAATCCAGCAGACACTCAATTGACGCTCGTGCTCCCTGGCATCTTTCAAACATTCCGAAAGTAAGGTGTTGTGTTCCAAACAACCAGAAATTCCCGGAAGAAATCCTTTCTGGTGCTGGGATAAAAAGTACTTGTTTGTGATCATAAACCTCGACATTCTTGCTTGAAGTATAGAAAAGAAGATTTTGGACCTCAGGCTTTTTTGGTATAATAACAAAAGCTGCTTCTCCGAACACAGTCGGTACTTGTTTGCTTGACCATATTCTACAGTAGATGTTATGTAAACACTTGCGAATGTGAGGACACATTTTATATACAATGTAGGGTATGCCATCCGGACCTGGGTGCTGACTTTACGCTTTTCTTCTTCACTTGCTCCTCAGTCTCTTCAATGCTTGGTGGTTTGCATTGAAAGTCTACGGCAGGATTATGCGGTCGTGTTGAAGGTGGATCCGGGTATGCTACCTCTCTTTGTGGCATTGCATAAGTCACTGAAGTGTTTATAGATTTGTTCTTTGGTCAGCGAAAGTCTTCCACTATTTTCACTGAAAATCTTTTTAGCATAAATAAAGAGGTTTTTGTCAAATCTAACTTCATGCCGGGCTCTATTAAATTGATTTTTATTATCTTGTATCTGGAGATAAATTCCCTGGATTAATTTGAGACTAGAATCTAATGCCCTGGCTAACTTGTGACACAGGTTCTTGTCTCTCATCGCTTTGGCCCAGCGAAGTTTCTTTATGAGCTCCCTCTTTTTATGCCTCATTTTCAGTTTAAAAGCATTTTCTTTCTTGGTATATGCATATGTGAATTCCGGAGGATAGTGCTCCACAAAGTAATTGTATACGGTAGACTGGAAGGTTTGTACCTGGCTATTAATATCTTGCTTGGAACCAGGGCTATCGAGCAAGACTGCCAAATTAAGATCGTGCACCTTCCAAGTTGATTCTTTAATAGGGGGAATGCTAAGACGCGTCCTGATGTTGATGGACTCCTGGTTGGTTTCACATGTAGGTGTACCTTGGGACATATGCGACTCAGCTCTATCCGCGGTACTGACCGAAGAACTTATCAACTTACAGACGACTGTGTAATAGTACCGAAATAACAACGTTTAGACGTTCAAGAATTAATTATTGTGGTTTATATTATTCTTTCCCATTTGTATAAATATAAGTGTGGAAGAGTACACTTAACATTTATTGTTATTAATTTTTATTTTCACTGAATATATTAATATAGTGCCTGTAATATTGGCATTGTGATTGTGGTATTAAAATATTACCACTGTCAGACTGTACCAGAAAACAGAGCCATATAATGGTAAACATTTTTTTTTTACTCTTTATTTCTTTAGTGTTGGCAATGAATTTCAAATATTGACTGAAAATTTATTACGTCTCGTAATGATGAAGCTATGTTTCATCTTTGGTTATTAGACTAGCCCAAAAATTTTTTTGAGTCTTATTTTATTTTTTGTTAGAGCATGACATGTGACTTACTCTGGCATTTGAACACCAGCACCCGTAGCACGGCCAAGCCAAGACAAGACATAAAGTCGCGAGCGGATGTCAAACAAAACATTTTTTTTATATCAGCCAATCAGGTGCAACTTTGCAACGCTCTGATTGGTTGATATTAAAAAATAGTTACTTTTGACATTGGTTCGCGACTTTATATCTTGTCTTGGCTTGGCCGTGCTAGGGGTGCTGTAAGCTTTCTGGGTACGCGCAGGTCATTATCATGGCGTATTCTCTGTCCGCAATTAGCCAAGAAGTTAGGCCTTTTTGCGTGAGCCCAGCTCCATCCAGAAGGAGACAAGAAGTCAGGGGCATTGAGCATACTCTGTGTTCCAAGGATATTCAGGGTGGCTGCGACATTTGTGCAGCCACCCTGGTGCTATGGCAGCACATGGGTGGGTGTTTCATCAGTATCAATCCATACTACTATATAGAGGGCTGTTGGTGATACCTAAAATTGTATAAGGTGTCTGTTTAATGTAAAGTGTCTGGTAAGTACTCTCGAGTCGTAGCGACAGCAGCTTCGTATTGCACATATAGGTGTAAAGGTGTCAGGTTCAGTAAGGTTTCGATAGCTCCTGTCAGTGTAGTCGTCAAACATCCTGTTGTGGCTAAGCAAGCTTTGTCAACAAGTCTTTGAAAACTCTGCAGGTTAACTGTAACCGTGTTTTGAATGGTTTTAGGCCACCACACCAGAGTTCCATAGGTGATGGTGGGTCTGGTGACTGTAGTATATAGCCACATGGTAATCTTGGGTTTGAGTTCCCAGACTTTTTCTAGAAGTCTTCTATACTGCCACATTGTGACGCAGGCTGTTTTCAGTTGGTTGTTTATTCCGTTTTGTTAAGATTTACATTAAGGCCATTTGTTGTGCACCAGTTTTAAATGATTCTTAATCTGCATTGAGTCACACAGCATGTTGTCGAATGCTCCGCTTATGAGTATCACTAGGTCATTCCCGTAGCCAAAACCAGGGCCGGCGAAGTAGCCCTGGTCATTTAATACTCTTATGAGTCCGTCCAAAACAGGGTAAACTAAATTTTGACATCTCCAATAAATGGGTCAGTCTAAGCGACAACTGTTAATCCTACACTTAGGGACATTCAACTGTACGTAGTTTTTTTTAAATTTCTATACTATAATACCCCTCTCCCCCAGTTCATAATATGATGATCATAGAAACATAGTTAGGAACCTTTATATAGATTAAGGGTATTAATAATAATAATATGTAGGACAATTTACACAAATTGCTCTGGTCACAAATTCTCTCTCTCACAAGCTCTAGGCTTGTACTATGTGTACCAGAAGCAACGATATAATACATATTATATTTTATAAACACCCAGACCATGACAAACTGTACAGAAAACAAGGTACTTTTTTTTTTTTTGCCATTAATATTGTTGTAAATTAAATAAAAATATATGTTTGTATTAAAAAATATTTATTAATAAACAAAAATGATTACAATAACATAAACAAATACATACAATTCCCCCATAAGTAAGTATATCAACATTTTACAATATTATTAATTATTAGCATATAATTATTGAGACCACAGTGTTTTAATGAGATTGAGACACACTAATGGCCGCCCATACATGATCAAGAATAGACTTCAGTTTCATGATAGGCTCAGCTTTCGGGGAGATTGCAGCAGATCTGAAATAAAAATTAAGATGAGGGACAATTAATAATTGCATTGTTTTATAGACCAATGAAGAAGCTTTGTTCTACTGACAAATACAACTTCCAAAACATATACTCTAGACTAGACAAATTGATATATGTAGTATAATATGATAGAAAAATATTTCACAATATTTATTCAGAATGGTGTTTCGTTTAACGAGATAGTTTTAATTAAAATTAATAGAGCGCTATATATAGCAATCCTTTTTATTTATAATATATTTTTAGTCTAATGGTCAAACTATTTTTTTTACATAATGGCCGACTAGTGTAAGTAGACTTTATTTGCAGTCATACCTACATATGACTGCAAATAAAACAACCTCGCCAGCTATAGCCTGTGGATCGTCGTTATTGTAGACGAAATCTCCAAAATGACCTTTTGGAAGGTTCATACTCTAATCTAATATATATATGTTTTATTGGAGCACGACATATGAGTTTGTATCGGGTTATTAGTTTGAATATGGTTAATCAATATTTGTTCCTAAACAATATTGATCGCTCCCACTATACCGGCTAAATGATGCGATTACGAAATGGGGGGCGACAATGACGAATTGCATTACGAGTATATTGTAATATACTCGCTGCCTTATCGCCATTTCAACTACCCATTTCGTAACCGCACCCTGAAAGGAAACTACCACCCCAACAAGAAATCGATGCAGTAGTCTCTTGAAAACCAGCGAACTCACAGACTAAAACCGAAACATGATTAGGTCACTTAACGGTTTTTGTATGGGCGGAACAAGACCGGTCGGTCGGCATAACGAAGTTATAGAGACCTTCCTCTCACCTAAGTGTAGTACTGTAAATGCAGATTGGCATCTCCCCCTAGCACGGCGGCAAGCTAAATTTGATAAAATACTATTGGCAACGATTTTCAGGCAGGCAGTTTTCAATACAAAAATTTGAAACTTGATGTGCCAAGCAATTTTATCAAACTATCTTGGTCGCAATGTTGACAAAAAAATATTAGAAGTTTTTATGAATACGCAAACGGTCAGACATGTAAAAAATTAGACTGCATCAAATAAATACAAAATGCGTGGTCACCCTATTACACGCTTGTATGAAGATTTTTATTTTTTTAAATATTTCCGTTAATATTCAACGGATTCAAAAGAAGTTTTGTGTGGTTTGAAAGTATGTATGTACAAACTATAGCGATGTTTTCTAAGTTTGCAACTAGTATAGATTTGGAGATATTGAAGTAAACTTTAATGAAAACGTCAGCACGGAGGGGCCAACTAAAACCCCATATAACTTTTTTATTTTAAATTTTACAAACTTAAGATCGATTTATACTAACTGCTGGCATAAAACTTATTAGCAATTTCGTATTATAAAAATTTGGTCCATCAATCCAGACGGACATCTTCCGACATTATCATTTGAAAAAATTTACGTCTGTGCTAGCATGTCGACCAAATGTATGCACGAGCGCATTCCAGCGAACGTTTTATCACAAATAAATATAAGACCGCCTCATCATCATCACAGAAGAAAGTCAAATACATTATACTTACTGCTGCATCTCCCCGGCAAAGACGGGCGCATCGTTGACTTTCTTCACATTGTGCGGTGAGTAGCGGTTGTAGTTACCCCAGATGCTCATCATCAGCTTGCTGTTGTATTTCAGGGGAGTCAGCTCTTGTGCTGTAAAAAACAACATGCTTATTAGAGGACTAGTTATAAAACTGGGAAGGATATGGTAATACAGGTAATAATCCTTAGGTAGGTGAATTGTGGTGCCTGCACATGTTTTTTTTAATGATTTTATTAGAGCACGGCATGTGACTCTGTATCTCCCTGGTGGTGAGAAGACCTATGAATAGGGTCGATCAATATTGCTGTTAAACAACATTGATCGCTGTCACTATGCCGGCTAAATGATGCATGATTCGATAACGAAATGGGCGGCAATAGAGACGAATTGCAATACGAGTATATTTTAATAACCTCGCTGACTCATAGTCAATTCAACCACCCGTCTCGTAGCAGCGCACTGAAAGGAGACTACCACCTCGATAAGAAATTGATGCAGTAGTCTCATGAAAACCTGTGAACCACATACTAAAATCTTAATATGACAAGGTAACTCGACTGTTTTTGTATCTGTATGGTGGTAACGAGACCGGTCGGTCTGACTAAAGAGGTTATGGAGACCGTCCCCCCACCTGAAAATGTTATCCACCAATAGGCTCGCTATATTTTTTCTTTTTTAAAAATTTCTAAATGTTGTTTTTAGTGATATTAAATAAATATATATATATAAGAACGTGAAGGTGTAAATATTACTGACTCGATCCTAATTACATGGTATTTTTATAAAATATCTATTAACTTTTGAAAAGACAACGAAAGTTCGATTTATAATTCTCTAAATATCCCTTTAGTTGTCATTGTAAACTTAATTATTTTTTTATAAAGAAAAGGGAGTACTTTAGTAAAATCTAACATATGGATGCGAAAGCTGTGCTTTGACAAAATAACACAAAAAGACTAACGATTTGTCAGAGGTCTATGGAAAGGGCAATGACTGGAATAAAACTAAAATATCGCGTGAGGTATGAAAATCTTAGAGAGAAAACTAAGGTAGCTAAACTACGTCATCAGGGTAAAAAGAATGAAATCGAGATGGACCTGTCCACAATGACATGTTAAGACGAAGAATAGATAAATGGACCAAGAAAGTAAGGGAATGTAATCCAAAAGATGGGAAAAGAAGTAGAGGAAGACAAAAAATAAGGTGGGATAAAGATATTAAAAAGGTTGGCTGGAAATATATGGATAGAGAAAAACGGAAGACAGAAGGTGTTGGAAGGCGTGACACACTGGGATCAATTGAAATACTTCTAAATATTATATAATTTTTGTAAAAAATTACACCTACATGTTTTTTTTTTTTTTTTTCAAAAAATGGTTTGTGATGTGGTAATGTATAATCAGTTAATAAACGTGTGTCGACACAAGCAGTCGTGTTTCATTCCGTCCTCGCGACACCTCCGCATGGCGACCCTGCCAGGATCGCGTCAGTATCATGGCGTGAGACTTACGTGACGCACGCGCAGAGCGCGGCGGCACGCGCCGCGGCTCCGGCCGGCCGCCCGAGCAGTCCGCGACTAGAGTTATTATATTTTTTTTTATTAACGACTAAATTTAAGTTTTTTTTAGTTTAACTTTTAAATTTTTTAACTTTATAATTATTATTTTTTTTTTAATATGAAGAACATTAATAAAATGTAGTGCAAAAACAGTAACAGTATTAAATTAAAATGTTTGAAGTTAACCCTGTCATAAATAACCAAGAACAAAAGGTGGACAATTATTTCACAAACATTACAAATGTGACAAAATACAATGGAACTCTATTAATTGTGGTAGTAATCGTAGTAATAATACTCTTCATTGCCATCTTATTTAAAATTTTCTTGGATTGCCAAAAGAAAATGATAAGAAGCCAAATTCGAGAACATACAAGAGAATCGATAGCGACGAGGCTACAGCAGCCAGCAGATATCTAACGCCCTTTCCTGATGAAGCGAATGGAGATGACTTCCTAGATCGAGTATCAGTGAGTGAAATAAAAATGATTAACATGTTCTAAAAGTGTTTTGTGCAGTGTGTTTTTTTTTTATATTTCAGGTGTTTGTGTATTTTTTTTTTTTTATTATTATTTTATTAACATACTTAATGTACTATTATTATTATATAAGTATAAAATGTCGAGTGACATGAAAAAATATTAATGTAATTTTATCTTTTCTATAATTAATGTAACTAGTAGACGTTACACGGGTTTGTGATCCTATTTTTGATACCCATGATGGTATATCATGTCGAGTAACATGTTAAATAATTAATGAATACAGTTAAGGAAATACATACTAAATTGGAAGACGTAAGAGTCGAACTAAGAAAATTAGGTAGTAAAAGATTTGAAAGAAAAACTTATGTGACTAATAAATATAATTATGCTTTAAATTTATATAAGGAATTTCAATTATTGTGTAAGAATATAAAAGAAGACGATATAGACATAACTTTTGAAAGTATATGCGATCAAATAAAATTAACTTTCCAAAAAATTACAACATATTGTGAATCAATTAATTTGGAAGTAGAAAATAAAAACATCAAAATGGACAAATTTGACATAAAAACAGCATCATCTATAATACCAGAACTAGACAACAAACAATCGACCGTTCATAAATTAATAGACGGTATAGATTTATATTTCTCTTTTCTAGACCCTAAATATGAGAGCATATTAATTAACTACATATTAAAAACACGATTAAACAACTTTGCAAAACTTAAGTTAAACCAAAACTATGACAGAGTAAATGAATTAATAAGCGACATAAAGAAATATTTGCTAGTTAAAAAATCGCCATGCGGAGGTGTCGCGAGGACGGAATGAAACACGACTGCTTGTGTCGACACACGTTTATTAACTGATTATACATTACCACATCACAGGTTATTATCACTGAAAACAACATTTAGACGTTTTTTGACTTTCGAGTTCGCGATGCAGTTTCTTTGTTAAGCCTTATGTTGAGGTACAACTTACAAGATGTATTGAAGTATTTGGAGGAAGACTCCTTAGCCTTTGTGATATGCGACACTTTCATGTTGCGCTGAGTGTCGCGGATGCGGTCGGCTGAGAATGCAGAAGGCGGTACGAAAGACATGCTGATAGTACTGTTAGCTGAAACAAGAATACAAACAATGCTATATAAGTACATACATATCATCACGGGTGCCTTACGGCGCCCGAGATCGCCTAGACGGCCCCAGGGTACCCAGCGAAAGTTTTAATTCCACCTCGTCGTAGCCGTCACCGTGGTATGAGTCTACACCGAACAAGTGTCTAGCTCGTCGCGATGTTTTGAATAGATTCAATAACCCATCTATAAACAGTTTTACAAGTTGGTATAGTGAAACCGGGACTGACAGCTTAACGTGCTCTCCGAGGCACTATAGTGGTGTTGTCAAACAAATGTACATACATTTTTTAATTAAAAACTCATTGGTACACACCGGGATTCGAACCAGGGACCTTAGTGTTTTTAAGTCCAAGGTCATAATATAAGTAAACCTACAATAATATCTGACAAAAAAAAATTAATAATCAAGTTCTTTAGGTGGGAGGAAAGTCTCTATAACTTCGTTAGGCCGACCGATCGGTCTCGTTAGCACCGCCCATACAGATGCAAAAGCCGTCAAGTGACCTAGTCATGTTTCGGTTTTAGTCTGTGGGTTCCGGTTTTCAGGAGACTATTGCATCGTTTTCTTGTCGAGGTGGTAGTGTCCTTTCAGGGTGCGGTTACGAAATGGGTAGTAGGATAGACGATAAGGCAGCGAGTTTATTAAAATATACTCGTAATGCAATTCGTCATTGTCGACCCCCATTTCCTAATCGCATTATTTAGCCGACATAGTGGGGGCGATCATTATTGTTTAAGAACAATTATTGATTGACCCCATTCATAGACTGTAGGTCTGCTCACCACCAGGTAGATATAAAGTCACAAGTTGTGCTCCAATAAATATATATTATTATATATATATCATTGCCCCTCTGATTCTTAAGATACTTATACATATTTGCTAAAAAAAATATGACTGCTCTATCTAATGCTTCCAATCCAGAAGCTCTCAGTGTGTTTTCTAATTATTACTTTGAGTTTGAGTTAACTAAAATTTGTATAGGAAAGAAATTGGCGGCCTAAGCGGAAATTTTGGGAACTAAAAATGCGTGCGTTGTATTAGTGAAAATGTTAAGGCAGTAGTATAGTTAACGCGAAAGTAAACGTTAAAAAACTCACACTAGGGCTACTGTACAAATAAACCGTTCCTATTGGTGGATCCCCCTATAGTATAAACTGTACCATAAGTCAAAAACTCATGGTAAGTAGAGCTAATAAAGCAAGCATCTCTATACAGGGTGAATTTAAAAGGATGTAGGTACAATGGGATAATATGAGGTTCTGCTAATCAAATCGAACAACTTTTCCCATGGAACCATGTGTCGCAAATTAAAAAAAAATTGGCTTCCCCAAACAGAATGGCCATTTTAACATTACTAGTTTGTTTGGAGAAAGTAATTATTTTCCACCAGATGGCGCTACTGTATATACATACACTGGCCAACCTAATTTAACCAGGGCGAAATATGTCTATAAGTACATATCCTAGGTCTGTGGCTGAACCTACTTATGTGTAGATACTATGTAGAACGAAACTAAAAGTTATTTAAAAGCATACATAATATAAATATAGCTTTAAGAGGGAATCGAACCCATTTCCCCAGATAATTTTTGTTAATTTAAATGTTCTGGCCAAAGTGTAATTTAGGATTGTTAGAAGTGTGTAAGCAGCTATTAATTAATTAATTGGCAACATTTTGTAATACCTACTTAAACATGTTTGCAAGTAGTTTATTATTGTTTGACGTACAAAACAAAAGACCATATCGCACGTAGGCATTGGAGATATAACATTTAGCCTGATAAGTAGTAAATAGGTAGAACGCGATAACAAGTTCAAATGTCGATTTTAGTCTTATAAGCAATCGAAAATTTTCCACTGTTAATTAGTTCTAAAGCAAAAAAAAACATAGGTTCCTACCTTTGTTCAGATTGAAGAGTCGTTCCAGGCCTTTGGCAGACAAAGGTGCTGATGCTCTCGCGCGCCGCTGGAGACGGTTAGCGACAACTCGGTTCTTCAGGATAGATTTCGGCCGAAAAACCATTAAATTGAGACTCGAAAACCTGGTGAAAGGTAGAGGAGAGATAGGAGGCGTGCGTATCGAACGGTGCTCGATGTAGCACTGGGTGGGTGTACTGTTTGAAGATATCACTTGCGGGCTTCACGGATAACGGTGACCCCTCGGCTCCTTATCAGCTTCTAAGTGTTGTGTGTGCTTATTTGTGTGCTATTTGAGATAAACATACAATTACTCTCAATTTAAAACAATGTAGTTTTGTATGTCGGGAGAATTTATTTTCGTTTATAACTACACTTTTGGGAATTATAGGTAGGTTTTAAAATTTTACACCTACCCAGGAGCATATAAAGGCATGCTGCACGTAAGTAATTATGAGATAGGACAAGAAAATAAGAATAAAATAATATTAAGAATTTTCTTTTATAGACTACTTATTTATACAATACATAGGTATTATAAGTTAATGGATGGCTACAAGCATGGTTAAGATGGCTAAAGCATAGTTATACTGTAGCCATAATAGCTTAGCCGTGTTGAACTAGCCATGCATGTTGTATCACAAAATTATAAACTTCAAAAGCATCTCAGCAAGTCTTTTCGTCGGCTCTTAGCTGACCGCACTCGGAAGGTCGCTGCTTATAATAGAACTCGGGCTGAACTGTGTAACCACTGGTAAAAAGTGTACCTATCTATCTATTTTTTTATTTTATTTTATAACAGAATACTTAGGTACGTCTTGAAATTCTAAACGTTTTAATGACTTCACCGTCCCACTCGTAGTTTTCTCTAAGGTGTTGTATTCAGAGTGTTAGATAAATATAAACCGTTTTTAACAGCGTGTAGCGAAAAATGTTCGAGGACGACAGAATTTTTTCTTCTTTGTATCAATGTAACGTTAATACGTAAGGAATCATCAATGGAATCGCTTTATTTTTGAAGACAGAAAAAAGAAATGGCAGGTTCTCGTTGTTTCCTCACGTATTCGTTACGTTGATTCGAAGCAATTTCTCATGGTGTAGCCTACTTACCGACGAAACTAAAAATACTGGTTTTGATATCGTGCGCTTTTTCCTAACTTTTTAATAATTCCATGGGTCTGACTAGGAGTTGCAATTAGGTATCGACTTTCGGTTTTTTGTATTAAAAGTAGAGACCCTATAAGAATATCCTGATAGAGAATCTATAAATATATAATAACATTTTGAATTTGGTCTTTCTCATCGTGGATATTTTAATTTTAGCCTTTCTGATTCGGCAATACCGTTAATTAACAACATTGATCGCTCCCACTACTACTAGCTTGTTCGGTGTAGACTCATACCATCGGCTACGACGAGGTGGGATTAAAACCCCTCCGCTGGGTACCCTGGGGCCGTCTAGGCGGTCTCGGGCGTCGTAAGACACCCGTGAAGATATATATATAATCGCTCCCACCATGCCAGCTTAATGATTTGAAATGGATAGCGATAAAAACGATTTGCATTATACGGCCTATTTCCATTTTCATATTATTTGCTTTATGGTCAAATTAATTTGTTTCGCAACCGCACCATAAAAGGAGAGTAACATTTTGACAAAAAATCGAAGCAGTAAAAGCTGGTGAACCAACAGACTAAATGCGAATTATGACAAGGTCACTGAACGGTTTTGTATTTGTATTGGTGGTGGTAACGAGACCGGTCAGTATCACTGATTCTTCTAAAAGACACACTAGGTCATCAACACTAAAATATTCCTAAGAGGTCATAGGAAAAGCACACAGCGATATCTATAGAGGTCATTTGCAAATTATGTTCCTGGCTTTTAATAGTCAATATTAAAATCCTAATATTAAGAACGGTGTAGGACTGGAGTGGTTTACGTAAATAAGTCATAGTCATAGCCCTCACAAAACTCTTCAATGGGGTGCTTCGTACTGGACACTTTTCCAGCTCTTGGAAGCGGGGACCGGTCATCATGCTGCTGAAGCCTGGCAAAGACAAGTGTCAGCCAAGCAGCTATCGGCCCATAATCCTGCTTCCGCACCCGGCTGAGCGGCTGTTCCTCCGCGGAGGCTGAGGAGCTAAGTCAAAATTCTACCCGAGACATTTTGGCTTCCGCAAGGGAAACAGTACCACACACCACTAGTCCGGGAGCTGCATCACATGGTGAGAGAGTTAAACGCAGACTGATCAAAAGGCCTTATGGGCAGAAAGCTGCAAGGATATTAAGGATGGGAGGAGGAAATAATGATCTAAAATTAACCTTTAAACGTTGTCCTATCCCAATAAAAATAATAGTATGTATCTATATATCACTCTTCATTATTAAATTGTATTGTTTAAATTTATTACTCTATACTTTACCTCCTTTCTGTAAACTTAGGTGTTTTTTAGGCGAACAAGAAAAAATAATGTGTTTTACCTAAATATGAAATTTTCTTTAATACGGGATATGATAGGTATGTTTATAATAATTCATTTACATATTAATATATTAGAAAATTACGAGTAGGTAATTTGTATTGTTGACTCGTAGTGCAAATAAGTCTTTGTCGCCACCCATTTTGCAGGGTTGCTTACCGTCAAGTAGATACAAAGTCACATGCCGCGATCCAATAAAAAAAGAAACCTAGGTAAGTGGCTATATAGATAGGTATTTAGCTAGCTATCTACTTGTTAAACAACTTATCGAAATATAATCTTTTTGTTTTAAAATATTGTTTAATGTTTTGTTTTTGATAATTTAATTTTAGCGTATTTATGTACGTCAAATATTAGATTAATAAGTAATAAATAGGTAAGTTGTATCCGTTTTGGGGCTAATTTTATTAGTTTTTATCAAAATAACTTCGTAATACCTTTAATAATAATGTGCATACAGTCAAGAAAAACAGAACAGAAAAATGAATGGAATACCTTAAATATTTTAAAATTTACTGAATTGAATATTATTTTTAAGAAATACATTTAGTTATTGTATCATCTTGGGTATATACCTTACAAACAAAGCAAACCTATTCGAGACTGGATAACGAAAAAAAAAATTCTGTTGACACTTTCGCGAGATCTCGGCTTGGTCAAAATCAGGCGAGATTGCATTCCTTGGTTTATACGAGGAAAAAACTCATGTTATCCTTTGATTATTATTTTATATGCAAAAAAGGGACGATTATTATTTATGACGAGCATTAATGCTCGTCGAAAATAACTAAATTAATATTAAAATAAAGTCAAAAATATTTATTTCATGTATACCTTTACAGGTATTTATGCATAGGCAAAAAAAGTATAAGGTCTAAGTGTGCGCTTGGTTAGGCTCTTCCATACATAAAATAATTAGAAACCAAACCGAACACACACCACATAACCAACCAGTGTAAGACTAGGTGGTTAGCTGGTTCCATTGACCTGTCCATCGTTATCTGCCATGCAAAGCTAATAACCACTAATAAAATAAACTTATTATATAGGTAAAAAATAAATAAAAAAACATTTGCTTATGTATTATATTTAATAATTTCACATAATAGCTGTACACTTATATCTAAATATACTTGTACGTTCAACCAGGCTGGTTTTATCTCAACACAATTCAAGATACATCCATAATATAAAAAATAAAAAATGCACATATGCAAAAACATAAATAAAATTCTGTTTTAATATTCTTGAGTTTATTTTTGAATTTGCAATTATATGAAAAAAAAAATTGGAGAAAATACAAACAAAAAATTATTAATCTAATAATAATTTATAAATAATTAATTTATATAATACTTAAGTACATTGCTGGTGTTGTATCACGAAAATACCAAATACATTGCTATCACATTATTCAGAATTAAAGGGCCTGTTCTTAAATAGATTGAGACTTATAAAGGAACTAAAATTAGCATCTATTGTTATCATGGAAGTATATAATAACAGGAAAGTGCCCTAATAATATAAACGCCACGAGAATACAAGATGGCTAACACAAATAAAAAGTATAAACATTTTTTTTTATGAAGTGAAAACAAAATTTGGCGATAACAAATAAGACTTATTCGTGGCCGCCATATTCTGTTCTCACTTCGAAAATTAAAAGAAACAAAAAGTAGCTATTTACCACTTTTCCATTTGCAGATTTGAATGAGTACGAGCGAGATAGATGCATATTTGTGATTTCCACTTTACAAGATGTGTTACACTTTCATTTTATTAATAATTTTGTTTAAAACCGTAACACTAATGTAAATATTAACTATTAAAAATTGTTAAAACGTTTAGAATTTGTAAGTCGGAACAGACCCTACTAATTGATTAGACATTATATTCAAAGATTGTATAAATTACAATTAGGTATTGTCTTCAAGTTTGTGATCCAAATATACAAAAATGGTTGTTTGTGGGTAATAAATAACATGAGATAAGTCGAAGGTCGAGCGTCACATCTGAAACAATGTATTGGGCTATATTTTGACCAAATTTCCTAATAATAGGTACTTACGATATCTATCTATATACATATTAGGCTGAGTTGCACCAAAATTGACTCTCTTACATTTAGTAACTATTAAAGTTAAAAATGCGTCTTCCGACGAAAATAATAAAAAAAAACGAAGACAAGAAAATAATTTCGTTTATTTTTAAAATAATAACTGGTTTTTGAGATATTAATATTTGAAATCTAAAAAATCTGGGTTGTCTCAAGCATGCTATATTAGACTAATATATATACTATTGAAGTTTTGTTGAAAACATACTATTGGATAAATGTGGTGCAATATGCACCTTTATAAAATGAATGTATATTTTTTTTATGCATCTCACAGCACGGTAATAATAAAAAAGTATTATTTTAAATTTTATTGCTATTCTTATAGGTAATGATAATAATAAAGCTTCAGAAGATTGCTTGTATAGAAGATGAGTTTCTAGAAACACATACCGCTTAATAAACTGTAGAGTATTATCGGACTCAAACTTTCATTTCACTTCGCGGTAACCAATAGAAACGCTTGCTTGTGACATTGACATGTCAACTTCCAATCATATATTTTTATTTAAAAGCAGTCTGTTTTCTTTGCCATCGTGATAATGATGTCTCACAAAAATAATAGATTAAAATTTTCGAACATGAATATCTTAAAAAAAAGTTTTTTACATTGATAAAAACGAAAAGAGTTTCTTATTTTTAAAAATTTCTTTCTTTCATTTTTCTCGAAAGCCCATTAACTAGCTGTCATTCGAACTGCAAAATAAAATTGGTACACTCGACGCCATTTTAACTTTAATCGTTACATTACAGGCAGTTTTTTTGGTACAACTCAGCCTTATGTCCGGATCAATAGTCATTGCTTAGCCTGAGCCATTGCTTGGAACTGTCAAATTTTAGTTTTTTCATATGCAGTTTGACAGCCCGAAGCATCGGCTAAGCATTAGCAATGAATATTAATGCGACCCTTAGAGCTTGTCCTGACCGATTGATTGACTGACTTACTTATCAACGCCCAGACGCCCAGAAAATGAAATTTGGACAGTAGCTTTCTTATCTATTGAAGGCGATTTTTAAAAATCTAATCCCCAGCTTGTGAAAAGTGGGAATAAATATTTGTTCAAAAAAGTTGATATCACTCTAATGGAAGGCGCTACAAAATTAGAAAATCCGGTAGGTACATAGATGATTTGAAAATAAATGTATGTATAGGTATTTCACATTCTTTTGGCAAAAACAAGGTTCTATTTTGTGTATAAATAATTACGGGCGAAGCTGGGTCAACAAAGGTTAGTTAAGAATAAACAAAACTATATTAGGGTATTGGTCACTATGAAATTTACTTCACTAAAATAAATACCATCACGGGGGCCTTTTTCGCTCCCGAGAACCATTTAAACAGCCTCAGGGCACCCAGCGGAGGGATTAACCCGTCCTCATTTCGCCGATGGTTTTCTGAGGCAACACCTAACAAGTGGCGAGCTTGTTGCGGTGTTTATGATGGTATAGCCTCGTTGTATAAAGCGGTCACCCATACCATTCACTAAAATATTTGATTTCTAAATGGTTAAGGAATATACAGTTGCCTTATTTCTTACTATTTAATTATGACAGCAACTTCGTGTGCGTGTTATTGTAAAACAATATTTCAGGGCTCGGAACAAATTTATAGGCATATAAAACTGATTTTGGTGACTCAGACCTTTAAATATTCCGATTTATGATGCACGACCTTATGCATCATGCATGCCAAATTAATTAGGCATGCATTTTTAAAATCGGTTCATTAGATCCAGACATTACTATAACCTCACAAACTTTACCTCTTTATTATATTAGTATTAGATAATAAAAAGGTAAAGTTTGTGAGGTTGTAGTAATGTCTGGATCTAATGAACCGATTTTAAAAATGCATGCCTAATTAATTTGAAAAATAAAAATTCTTTTGTGTTGGATAGCCCATTTATCGAGGAAGGTTATATAATATCACGCTACGACCAAAATAGGAGCGGAGTATTAATGAAAAATGTTGGGAAAACGGGAGAGCTTCCGTAGCGTGCGCTGCGTAAACGGTTAAAGTTACGCAGACAAAGTTGCGCATGTCAGCCATTGTATATAAAACTAGAATTGTATGCATTACCTCAGTAGGTACGTATGACAGGTGGCACAGTCTTGCACTCGCTGGGGTCCAGCGTGCGGTCGATGACGGGGCGGTACACCAGCTCGGTGTTGCCGCTGGCGGGATCCGTCAGGCACATGGTGTGCTTCCGCCAGTGCTTCTCGAACGGGATGGCGGTCTGGGGACATCATAAATACTATAAGGAATTTGCTATATCCACGGTAATTTCTCTCTTATATGCTATGGTTTTTTTTTTCATTTTTATAGGAGCATGTGAATCTACATCTACCTGATTGACAGCAGTATGCAGGTCCAAGAATTAACACAACTAGCTCTTAGAACTGTTTTTGTAAGAGCTAGTTTCATCCATTATGCCGGCTTAAGATGCCTATTCACGCTTCGTTTAAAGGACTCAAGGTTATAGGATGGAGGAAACACGCAAGCAGGTAGCGTGTTCCGCATTTTAATAGTGCGACAGATGTACGAATCACCAAATCTTTTAGTGCGGGTTGGTACATCGGCCACAAAATGAGCATGCATTCCGTTACCTGCTTGTGAGGTCCTGTAACGGAAAGGGGGAATGAGATTAAATAGTTCTTCAGAACACTGTCCATGGTAAAGTTATATACATTATCTTCCTTCTTTATCTTAAAATAAATAAAATATCTTTAGTCGGGTCTCAACTGTGGATCTAACACTAAACTCAGCTCGAAGCCACATAACAATTTTATCAAACTCGGTTTAACCGTTTGGAAGGAGTTTAGTGACATACACACGGACTTAAAAATTATGCCTTCTTCTTACAAACTAGTAATGTTAAAATGACCAATTTGTATAGGGACACCAAAAATTTTTGCTCATTTGCGACACATGGTTCCATGGGAAAAGTTGTTCGATTTGATCAGTAGAACCATATTAACCCAAAGTACAAACTTTCAAAGTCACCCTGTATATATAAAGATTAACATGATAAAATTACCTGTCCATCTAACGGCTTGGAGTAGTCATACTCATCCCGCCTGGTCTTGAAGTCTTCCCTAGCATGTGCACCCCGGCTTTCCTCTCTGGCCAATGCCCCTTCCACTATCTGCACGGAGTTAAGCATAAGGTTCTGCAGCTCCAGAGTCTCCACTAAGTCAGAGTTCCAGATCATGGAACGGTCGGACACTTTAACGTCTGGTAGCTGTTTGTAGATGGAGTGGATTTGCTTCTGACCTGGAAGAAGAAATGCCGCTTTTAGGGAACATAAAAATATTTAAGCATATACATAAAAAATATACTTCAGTAGTAAAAAATATAAATAACTAGAACAAAAATAATTATTCTTCAAAAAGTAAATTTAAATCGAAAATATTTTAATGCAGTTTTATGAATTTTAATATACCCAAAATTGCTTTATAGACCACTTTTTGGCATATGATGTAATTTAAAACTCTTCCTAAGAGACTCTTAAAACACAAATACCTGTATAGCTGCACCCTCTATAAGTTTGTTGAAATGTAATATATCTTCTGGGATTAATTTACCTATCTACCAAATTTAATCAAATATCGGTTCAGTAGTTTTAACATAAAACTGTTACAAACAAACAGACTTTGGCATTTATAGTATACCAACTTACGCCCCCTTAAAATGATTTCCAGGATTAAAACTGTCCTATATACTTCCCAGCGATGTAAACTATCTCTATAGTAAATTTCATTCTAAATTGATTCAGCGGTTTAAGTTTTAGACATTGTGTTACTTTTGCATTTATAATATTAGTATAGAGAGAAAAGATGGTATGATAAAAAAGATTACTTTTTACCATTTTGTTTGGAAATCCCAGTCCCTTGGCTGGTCCATCAATTAAGACACTTTCTCCATAAATCTCTGTGGGCACAGCCTCCTAGGTAGCACTATAGGTTTCACAATATCCTTTACAATACTCCGATCACTTGTTTTTGGGGTAATCAGCGGTTTTTACTAGAATTAAAATTTAGAATACTTGGGATACACTAACTGTTTTCACTTGTTTCAATTCGAAGCAATCGGGCGTGTTAAGGTGAGGAGAATGAATATGAGTTTCAAGAGGTGCGTTTGTGAGATTTACGAATGATGTGTAATTTTAATAATGATGATCCAGAGAGTATGGTCTAGTTGTAGGTGTTAGCTGACCTTCCTCGAGCGTGCTCTTCTGCCGGAACACGGCGGCGTTGGTTTGCATACACTTCTGCATACGTAGGCGCAGGTCGGCCGTGGAGATGCTTCCGTTGGCGTACCGAGTGCGGTCCAGGTTAGCCACGCTCTCTTCGCCAGTAGTCTGCCATCCAAACAAACAGGTTAAAAACACTCCATTCACGAACTTAAAACTCTTTTAATAATACAAAATGTATTATTGAGACAATGTTATCTTAGCTATCCATGGCTTCTCCGTACGGGTGTCGGGTCCATCGTGTGGTTGGACGGCAGAGGAATGAACTGCAGCGTTCCCAGAATTGTACCGCGAAGTAGGTGTCCACTACCCTCTCTACTCAACCAAATACTATATGATCCTGTTAGCGCCATCTTGGAAACACGCTTCATACAAGTTCAGACGGCTGATCTCGGAAAATACTTTGCTGGAATTCCTCTTGCAACAACTTTCACTGAAAGATTTTTATGAACAATTACCAACAATTGTTCGTAAAAATCTTAGAAGTTATAATTCAACTAGGTACGACTAATAGCCATATTATAATATAAGTACCTAAGTTTAACTAAAGGCGTCAACACGACTTGAGAGACCTTAACATACCTAGTACAGTCTGTTACTATCTACTTGTATTATTTATACTTATATTAAAAGACGTTTATTCTGATTTAAAAAAAAAACTTGTTCACAATAGAAAAATGAAAAAATACAATTACCTACCATTTTTTTTTATGGAGCACGTTATGTGACTTTTATCTACCTGGTGGTGAACAGACCTACAAATTCCATAAATGGGGTCGATCAATAATTCATTGATCGCTCCCACTATGCCGGCTAAATGATGCGATTACGAAATGGACGAATTGCATTACGAGTATATTTTAGTATACTCGCTGTCTTTCGTAACCGCATCCTAAAAGCGAGACTACCACCTCGACAAGAAATTGATGCAGTAATTTCCTAAAAACCGGTAAACCCTCAAACTGAAACCGAAACATGACTAGGACACTTGACGGTTTTTGCACCTGTAGGGGCGGTGGTAACGAGACCGGACGAAGTTATAGAGACTTTTTTCCTACTTAGGAATAAATTGTACGACAAACAGTAGTGGACAAACACTGGAAGTGCGATAGCTATTTTTTTTTTGGGATCGCGGACTCAATCACGAGTATTCTTAAATGCAATGTACACCTAATCCAACAAAATTAAAATAACATACCGGTTTTAGAGCATCCTGTTTGTCTCCAGGCTTGCATATCTCGGCGATGGTGAGGGCGCAGGCGCGGCCGAACACCACGATGTCTAGCAAGGAGTTAGCGCCGAGCCTGTTGGCCCCGTGTACGGATGCGCAGGAGGCTTCCCCGGCGGCAAACAGACCGGGAACGACCTTGTCTTTTCCTCCATGGTATGATATTACCTGCAATAAATAATAGTTTAAACAAAAACATATTTAAAAATCCCTAGAAAAAAAACTGTCACCAGTTTTCATTCTAGGTCGCATTTAATTAATAGAATTATAATAGAAATCTAGCCCTCTTAGTTGTAAAAAACTTTATAAGTATTTTAGTTAAAATTGTTTTGTCTCTTTAAAATTCTTTGTCTCAAAAAATGTATGGCTATTTAATTAAAGGTACATACATATCTTCACAGGTGCCTTACGGCGCCCAAGACCGCCTAGACAGCCCCAGGGTACCCAGCGGAGGGGTTTTAATCCCACCACGTCGTAGCCGATGAAATGAGTCTACCATAATTAAAGGTTAAACTCCTAAAAGTTCCAAAAAATAGCTTAAAAAAAAATAGGGCTCCAATGGTCATAATACTGAATTTGTATTTTCTAAATACTCAGCTGTTAAGTAGATGAAACTGTGAGGGCAAGATTAATATATTTTTTATACTAACAAACAACTGACCTCTCCCCGATAGTTAGTGGGTGTGCCTCCCATGTTATAGTGTACAGTCGGCAGCACAGGTATAGGTTCCTTGGTGACGTCGACGCCAGCAAAGATCATGGCGGTCTCGGAGATGCCCGGGAGACGCTGACGAAGTTGTTCTTGGGGCAGGTGATGCAGCTGAAGGTGGACATGGTCTTTTTCAGGACCGCAGCCGCGACCTTGGAACCACAAATTAAGAAAGATTATCAAATGGATAATGCCTAATATGACGTTATGGTTTCTTCAGTTGACAGTGCTGTCAGACAAACATACTTCTCATATTATTAATACAATTGTTGATAAAATAAATAAATATTTGTTGTTTATTACTGTACCAAATAATATATTTTTGTTTATCATCATAAATAAACAACAACATTTTCTACTGGAGGAAGCTAAAGTGAAGCAAGAGCATTATTATGATTGTTTATTGACTTCAGGATCTTGATTATATAGAAACGCAAAATCTACATAGTCTTAAAGTAAAATAGAAATGTTTTTATTTTTTATCTAGAACATTTACAGCATTATAACAATTTTATCTTTATAATTTCATTTAAGAATATCCTGATAAAGAATTTACAAAAATCTAATAAAATTAATACTAAAATGGAAAACACACCTCTGCCACCCATAAGTGTTTAAAAACTAAGACTTCTAACTTCACTCTAATACTCCTTAACTATAATTAGAAGAATATACATAGAGGGCATTTTGTGCGGGGTGAACTACCTGGTTGGCTCTGTGGTTGCAAGAAAGCAACTACAGAGCCAACAAGGCATGCATGGTTTGAGTCCCCCCAACTGTGAAACTTTTCATATACAAATAAATAAAGCTAATATCCCTATAACATTTATATATCTTTAATAAATAGTGATATATCTAAATTTAATTCCATCTATATTACTTTTATTAAAATCTATTAATCTTATCACTCACTATGGTACCAAATAACAACAAAACAATTTTAATCATATAAGCAATTTCTATAATATGCCTGGTACACCATGCACACCGGACACCATTCACTAGCAAATCAAACCATCTTGGTTACCAAGTATAGAATATTATGGATAATAGAGAATATGCATTTTTTTTTTTTATTGCTGTATTTAATAGTATTTACTTTATTAAACCCTAAAAAATATATAATACTCCAAAATAACTTTGATAATCCTTATATTAACATTTATCATTCTTTAATGTATCCGAAAACGGGGCATCACTAGCACCTCATTGCTGTGACGTCACAGTACACTAAACAAACAATGGTTCTATCTCTTCTTTTGCACGGAAAGACGTATATTACAACCGTAAAATTTGTTTCGTTTCGGCTGCTGTGACGTCATCCCGTTAGAAGTGTCTACTCTCGCCGTTTCGGAGGGCGTTCGGTTTTAGCAAAAATAAAACATTTTTGTTTTGAAATTAGAAAATAATGAACCAATTTAAATAAAAAATATTTTGTCAGATGTGTTTCTAGATAAAAAAGGCACAACATATATGAAATATACATATTTTAGAGTTACACGCATATTCCCTATTAAAGTAAAAGTAAAATATGTTTATTGTTCAAATAAAATACAGTTATTTTATGTGGCGACCCTAGTTCCCACACTAGGATGGATGTGTTGTGGGAGCTAGTTTCATTCGTCGTCCTGTTGTTTCATACATTTTTAAGCTGGTAGCACATAATTAACATAAAATACATTAACAAAATAAAAAATATATTATATCTAGTTACCCTCCATGATCTCAACAGTCATAGCTCTGGACACGACGTCTCTGCTAGCGAGGTCCTTAGCGACGGGCGCGTATCTCTCCATAAACCGTTCCCCCTTAGCGTTCACTAGGAAACCTCCTTCGCCGCGACAACCTTCCGTCATTAGGCAACCAGCACCGTAAATACCTGGAATCAATAATGTCATATTTTTATTTACTTACATAAATTTTGTAACAGTAAAGCTAACTTCAGAAATCATTGTAGCATAATAATAATAAATAAATACCATCACGGGTGCCTATTTGACTTCCGAGAACCGGCTTAAACGGTCTCAGGGTACCCAGCGGAGGGATAAACCCGTCCTCATTTCGCCGATGGTATTCGGAGGAACCTAACCTAACAAGTGGCGAGCTTGTTGCGGTGTTTATGATGAAATAGCCTCGTTGTATAAAGCGGTCACCCATCCCAGGCCGGCCTTGTTGTCATCTGCTTAACCTTGTTATCAGGTTGTATTAACATTGTAGCACAAATGGATGTTTAACAGAAAACGAATGAAAATTCTGATGGCAAGAGATTAGAAGTGGACTGCCAGTTACACATTTGCTAAAAATAAGCAACAAAATTAATTTAAATTTAATTCTAGTATTCTAGGGCCTATTTTATAATCAAAATATAAAGTTATTCTACAGATATCTTGTATGGAGAATGAATTAACTTGACAGTTCCTCATACAAGTTAACTGACAAATAACTTTATATGCCAATGGGCAGAAATAAAAGTCATTTTTATTTTTGATTTCAAAAATATAGGCTAAAATAAGGAACTAATTTCGTTTTTATTAATTTTAATCTATTATTTTTGTGATACAAAGGGGCCGTTCGTCTTGGGAATGAGACATGATCACAATGATCATGATGACATTATGCGAACTTGCGTTTTTTTTGGTTAGTTTCACTCACAATGCCACTTTTACCACTATCCAAATCGAACGCATTGTTATCACCAATCTGTCAAATGTCACTTGTCAAGTAAAATATAGGTTAAATCGTACAATCCACTAATTTTATTTGCGAAATCTTTCTAAAAATCATTCCAATTTAAAATACAATAAATTTGATCCTAAAAATATAATACGGCTGCGATGATTAAAACAACAACAACTGTCACAACCACAAATGTCAAAATATGTTTACAACGCCTTACCTATCGACTGGGGTCATTGTGATCAGTTCACGTTAGCATTCTGGGCCAAAAAAAACGACCATTGTGGCAGATCACATCGCCACTTTTGCCGCCGAAATCTCAAAAAAAACGCATAAATATACATCGTGATCGTTGTGAACATGTTTATGTCCCAAAACGAACGCAAGCAAAGATAACAGCCTGTTTTAAAAAATATATATATATGATTGGAAGTTCATATGTTAATGTCAGCAAGTCATATAAGCAAGCGTTTCTATTGGTTACCGCGAAGTGAAATGAAAATTAAGGTCCGATAATACTCAACAGTTTCATTACCTATAAGAATAGCAATAAAAATTAAAAATAATACTTTTTTTATTATTATCATGCTGAAGATACATAAACAATATATTATGCATTCATTTAATAATGGTGTATATCGCACCACATTTATCCAATAGTTTGTTTTTAACATCTTGTAGTCTATTACAGCGTGTACGTACTCTATTTACTCTGTGATAGAGTGCTTGTGACGTCACGTAAAATTCTTAGATTTCATATTTCAATTATTAATATCTCAAAAATCAGTTAATTATTTTAAAATTAACCGAAATTAATTTCTTATTATAGGCTATATTTTCGATTTTTTTTATTATTTTTTATTTTCGTCGGAAGTCTATTGTAAAACCAGGCCGTTATTACAAAATATAATTAAGTGGTTTATTATAAAATCTATTTATATTACTATTAAATATATCAGCATATCCTTAATTTAGATACACTAAAAATAATAAAGCTGAAGAGGTTTCTTTGCTTGAACATGCTAATATCAGTTACCACAGATTCAAATTAATAAAATCTTTTAGTGTTGGATAGCCTTATAGAGGAATATGCTACGACCAATAGGAGCGGAGAATTCATAAAAAATGTTGCAAAAAGGTGGAAAATTTATTCCTTTTTCTTAAAAGGAATAAATTTTATATTGGCTTATTGCAAAATTTGCTTTCGTTGCGTGCGCAGCGTAAACGGTTAAAGTTATGCAAACGAAGTCAGCTAGCCATTCAATAAAATTCAAGCATTATTAGCATAATTTTACCAGTGGGATGGAACTGCACAAATTCCATATCCTCATTTTGCAGACCAGCACGGGCGGCCATCGCTGTGCCGTCTCCTGTACATGTGTGGGCTGATGTACAGCTGAAGTATGAGCGGCCCGTACCTCCAGTGGCTAGGATTGTATTCTTGGCTTGAAACCTGAAATTTACAAATGAGTAAATAATTTATAAGAATATTTCATATAATTTTTCTAATTTTAAAAAAGCATGAACATGCTAGCATTATTTTGGCAATATTTATATGTATATCTATTTTATTTTACTGGCTTTATAAAAACATAGCGACAAGCTTGCCCATTGTTCAGTGTATATTCGGAATACCATCAGCGACGACAAGGTGGGAATAAAGCCCCTCTGCTGAGTACCCTGATGAAGTAAAAAAAACATTAGTTTATATAAATAGTATTCATGATTATTTTGTATATACCTATGTAAAGTTCCATCTTCCAAGTTAAGTGCAATACATCCCTTGCATACTCCATCTTCCATCAGTAAGTCCATAGCAAAATACTCAATGAAATATTCACAGTTGTATCGTAAAGACTGTCCATAAAGTGTGTGCAAGAGTGAGTGACCAGTTCTATAAAACAAAATACAAGAGACAATATCTTAATTATTACAAAAAAAAAAAATATCTTTAATATAGAATGAAAAAACAAAATAAATAAAAAAATATAAGAGACAATATCTTAATTATTACTAAAAAAAATATAATTATTATTTATCTTTAATATAGAGTGACTTTAGTTGAAGTACGCATACGTAGTCGGCACTGAAAATATCGGGAATGGAATATTTCCACTGTACCTGTCATATTAAAATATTTTTAATTGAAAACTCCTTGGTTTTAAAAATCGAATACCATTTATTTATTTAAAGAAAGATTCTTGGTCTTGTCACAAGGACTTGTCAAACTTGTTTAGTCGTTGAGAAAATGGAATTGACTCGAGAAAATCCAAGAGCGATGATTTATTATGACTTTCGAAGTGGTTTAACACAAAAACAGTGTGTTGATCGGATGCTTTCTGCATTTGGTGATGAAGCCCCATCCAAAACCACAATTTATCGCTGGTTTGCTGAATTTCAACGTGGACGTGTCAAGCTCAGTGGTGATCCCCGTCAAGGTCGTCCAAAAACTGCAGTCACCCAAGAAAACGTTGATGCTTTGCGTAAGCTGATTGTGGAAGATCGACATGTGACATACCGCGAAATTCAGGCAACTTTAGACATTGGCATGAGTCAAATACAAATAATCTTGCATGAACAATTAGGTGTAAAAAAGTTGTTTTCCCGATGGATACCGCATTCGCTCTGTGAAGAGCAAAAAGCGGCTCGCGTTACTTGGTGCGTCAGAACTCTCGAAAGATTCCACGCAGGATCCTCAAATGCTGTATACAACATCGTATCAGGTGATGAATCCTGGATATAAGCGTACGAACCCGAAACAAAAAATCAGTCACGAGTTTGGGTGTTCGAAAATGAGTTAAAGCCAACAAAAATTATGCGTTCACGGAGTGTTGCAAAAAAAATGGTGGCCACGTTTGTCTCCAAAACCGGCCATGTTGCGACTATTCTTCTTGAGGGACAAAGAACGGTTAATGCAGAATGGTATGCTAGCATTTGTTCGCCACAGGTCGTTTCTGAACTCCGTAAAGAGAACTGCAATCGCCACATCATCCTCCATCACGACAATGCGAGTTCTCACAGCGCGCACAGAACAAAAAAGGTTTTTGGAGCAAGAAAACATAGAATTATTAGACCATCCGCCGTACAGCCCCGACCTAAGCCCTAATGGTTTCTATACTTTCCCTAAAATAAAGAATAAATTGCGTGGTCAGAGATTTTCATCACCTGAAGAAGCTGTGGACGCCTACAAAACGGCCATTTTGGAGACCCCAACTTCCGAATGGAATGGTTGCTGCAATGATTGGTTCCATCGTATGGAAAAATGTGTCAAATTTCGCGGAGAATACTTCGAAAAGCAATAAATACATTTTTAAATAGTAATGTTGTGTCACTTCCTTGATTCCCGAAATTTTCAGTGCCGCCCACGTACGTACGTATTAAATTATTTTTGATAATTCCATTTACATAACATACATTGATTAGATTATGAAGTTTGCAGGTGAATATAAACACAGGGAGTCTCATAACAGACTAATTTGGAAACATGTTAAAAAAACTCAAATAACATGGGGAGGCAGCTACTGTTATAAACAATAATATACCTGTCAGCAACAGCACAACATCTATGAGCTTGTCCTCCTTTGCCAAACTGTAGAGATTGGCCACCAAAAGCTCTTTGGTAAATCCTTCCTTCTGGAGTTCTAGAGAAGGGCATTCCATAATTATCTAGCTCTATGACAGCAGCGGGTGCTTCTTTAGTCATGTAATGTATAGCATCCTGAAATATTTTTCTTTTGTCATAAACTACACACACCGGCAGAATTAGCGGAACACAAAAAAAAGGAAGAATTAATATATCTTTGTCATAGCACTGGCCGGTTACATTACTTTTTTATATTTTTTAAAAACGTCTAATTTGAAAATGTCAACAGTAATTTTTTTCATTCATTTGTTTTAATTTTTCATTCATACATCTCTATCGACTGCTTCGAAGTAGATTTTCCGTTTTCGTAAAGTTCATAAATTCCATTTGATAAACATTATATTTCAGTTTTATGAGACTTTTGTGTTTTCTTGCTTAGTGATAAGTTACGAACATCTAAGTATGCCTGATTTAACGCTATCAGAAATCATCAGGGCAGATGAAATAAGAAGAAATGGTCAATCCTCTAGATCGATTGAAACAAGACTTTGTCGATCGTTATCAACGATTCATCGTAGCATCAAACGGTACAGATTGACGAATTCTCTAGTGAGGAGAAGAGGACAAGGCACGAAAATGTGTACTTCAAGGAGAGATAACCGTTTTCTACAACTTCAAGTTCGTCGGAACACAAGACTTACGGCGGTGCAGGCCCGAAATGCATTGGAGGAGGTTCGAGGAGTAAGAGTGAGTGAGCGGACAGTTCGCAGAAGATTCAAGGAAGTTGTTATAGGCTCATTTATACCCGTCAAAGCACCAAAACTTGAGACACCCATTGGGACTTTGACGAGTAGGGACAGGTTCTCTCTACTGATGAATGTAGAATTCTTTTAAATCAGATTGATGGAAGGCAGCGAGTATGGAGACGCAAAGGAGAGCGTTATTTACAATCTTATTTTGAAAATACAGTGGCATATGGAGGCGGCTCAATTATGGTCTGGGGAGGGATATGTTTAGGAGCTCGCACATTAGTAGTTAGTGGTAGTCGATGGCGGGAATTTGAATGCTGATCGGTATATCAGGGAGATTTTAGAGGAACATGTTGTGCCATTTGCCCCATTTATTGGTAACAACTTCATTTTAATGTAGGATAATGCTCGCTCAGTACAGGCATACTTAAATCATGTTGGTGTTACGGTGATGGAGTGGCCAGCCTGGTCCATATGAATCCGATTGAACATGTTTGAGACTTGCTAAAGAGGAGTGTCAAATCAAGAATGCCACCTCCTAACAATCTGGGCGAGCTGAAAAACACATTAGTTGAAGAATGGTAGAGGTTGCCTCAAGAAATTTGACAACATCATTTGCAGCATGCCCAGACGGATGGAAACCTTAATCAGGGCACGGGGGGAAAACACTTGTTATTAAACATTCATTTAATTAATTTTAAACCGTCATAAAATCTAAAATTTTCAACTGTTTCTCTTTCACTACGAAATCTAAGAAAAATGCATTTTGTTTAGTTAAGTTTTTTTTTCATTAAACTTTAAGTATGGTGTTGCAAAATAATGTCAAAACATATTAATTTAATTGTTGTTCCATGTTTATTTATTGTTTGTTTAAAAATAAAGCTAACTATATACACTCCCTTTTTTTTTGTGTTCCGCTAATTCTGCAGTTGTGTGTATTATAATTATTTTTCAGACAGGCAGCTGTATAAACTAATAGAAGTCTGTATCTTGTTGTACTTTAAATTAATACATTTGGATTTTAAATTAATTATTAGTTTACATTTTTTTTTGTTAGTTAGTTCCAAGCAAATAGGAAAAGCTTAGGAGTTTTAAAGAAAATTATTTTATAAAGTTATTTAAACTGGTACCTAACAATGGAAAGATTCATAGTGCTTCAGCAAACTCTGGTGCAAAGATTTATTTTTCATCTTAATTTTTTTTTTATAATTACTTTTCTAAATCACCATGGTTTACTTAAACAGAAGTTACACAGTTTAGTAAGAAACACTACATAAGTACATCCAGTGTGAAGCAGGGCTCCACTAAATACCAAGAGACACAAAAATCTGGCAAATGATCTTCTATGACCAAACCAATTTATATACAGACTGAAGAGGAATATATAATACTTTTCATAAAATAAATTAATTCAACCTTAGGAGACATAAATACAACCTATCTGATTATGGCTGACTGGCTTATGGCAGATAAATTACAAAAAAAAAGAAGTATTTATTTATGTACTTACTTGGTCTCCTAACCAATCTGAACCTTTGACTGTATCATACATGTGCCATAACCAGTTGTCTTCTTCCATATTACCTAAAAAAGCAAGTATTAATCAATTATCTTAATATTTTAAAAGATGTGATATTTCTTTATCACAGATGTCTCTCTGCACCTGAACCGTGTTCATGGTCTTAGGTTACCCAGCAGAGGTTTATTCCCAAATTGTTGTCCTTGATGTTTAGACAAAATCAAGTAGTAAGCCTGCTGTGGTGTCAAATATACTTTTAATAATTTAAAAGACATAATAATATACAAAAATGATGATTGTTTTTATTCTTCATAACCACATTTTAGTTCAAATAGTTATCCTAGTGTCCTTTTAGAAGTGATTTAAAAATGAGGCAAAATCCTTGAATATTTTTTTATAACATTTAAATGATAATAATTGAGTTTTAAATTACAAAATTCAAAAAAAGAATGTACCTATAGTATATTATATAAAAACTACAACAAGTTTGCTACTATCCACTGATGTATGATTTACAATAACAAAATTATTATTTAATTTATTTATTTAAAACAGCTGTTTGGAGGAAGGGCATTATATAAAATGCCCTTCCAACACTGACATGTTGGAACTGTTTTAAATAAATAAATAAAATAATAATTTTGTTATTCTATGTGCATTCTTCTAACTGCTCCATATTTTAGAATGAGGTTAGAAGTTCTAATTAAAATATATATATGGCAGAGAAGTGCCTTTTTTGTTTTGTATTTTTATTATTACTGTTTTATAAATTTCCCTGCCAGGATATTATTTTATTTGATTTTTTTAAAGATAAAAATGCAATTAAAAATTAAATTATCATTGCACTTTTATCTTTAAAACATTAAAAATATAATAATATTCTGACAGGAAATTTATAAAAAAGTGATTATTATACTACAAACCTAAGGCAGCATTAATTCCACCCTGTGCTGCAACCGTATGAGATCTAGTAGGGAACAGTTTGGTCACTACAGCGGTCTTAAACCCTTCTTGGACGAGACCAAATGCTGCTCTTAGACCCGCACCCCCAGCACCAATTACTAAGGCGTCATGTTTGTGATCTATTATATTATATGCCTTGGAAATATTTGTATTTCCCTTAGCATCGGTGGCTGGTCTTGCACCACTTACAGATAAATGAAGATTCCTATATAAATAAGATGCCTGTAAAAAAAAATTGGTTACTTTAGTAAGTTATTTTTTAATACAGGTGCTTAATAAATGTTATATGTGGATAGAAATATTACGTACTCTGATGATAAACAAGTAATAATAAAGTAAAAGGCACCGGAGTTCGGCTACCGAACTATCGATTACATAACTTATTTAGGAGTCAATCGTTATTTAAAGTACTTACTAATGAGCCCGGGGTTTTAGATAATGAATGCCTTGCTAAAGCACTCATGATGGAACTCTCTGTCCGCACCAGAGCACTTGGAAATTAAAAATTAAAAATACGGAATCGAATGAAATGTTGTGCTGGCTGTCAGTTTGGGCTTGCAAATATCACATGGGTACATTTTGACTTTTAAGTATAATCCGATAAAGTAAATGGCTGCTAAAATACTATAACATGCATGCAATCAGTGTACTTCACATTTTGGTGGCATTGTTATAAATAGTAGATATATTTTTTACTGAACCAGGACCATGAGTTCATTTTTTTTTTGTAATTTCTTTGCGTTATTTTTTTCCCTCTCTGTATTTGAAAAACCACAGAGTTATAGAAGGAAAAAACCGAACAAAAATAACTTTTTCCAAAAAGATACGGATAACGGATAACGTACCATAGATTAATAATATATCTACGAGTTGTGGCAACAAGTTAGTTTAAATTCATTTAACACATGACTCTGGCAGTAATATTCCTTACATAAAAAACGGAAAATCAATTTCTCCCCACATGACTCTGCCACAACCAAAAAAATTAAAAGTAATTAAAAGTATGTATTAGGTTGGCTATAATATGCCGCCATCTTGAAATACACAAATTCTTCGCAAGTATGAACACGTGTGGAGCATTGGAATTTCAACTTTATAATTAACAACATAGAACTTATATTTCAATACCCTTACTTTACGCAAAATGCGTGACGGTGAATTGTCAAATCTCGGAATAAAGCCCCATATCGGAGTCTATGCCATCAAATTAAAAAAGAAGAATTCCTCAATCAGTAAAATAGCGGTACCCATTTTGCTGTTTATTGTTTTTCATTCTTCACTTTAAGAAATAAGAAAATAATAATAATAAATAAATACGACACGACCGTTGGATTCTTTGAGGGTAGCACTGAACAAATGGAGGGTAGCTCTTATGCTGGGTCTACATTAGCGGACGAAGATTCGTGTCGCGTTGTCGCACTAAAAACATCGTGTTCTTGTCTACATCATCGCGTATGCCACGATATTTTTAGCGCGCCAACGCGACTTTTCAACGTGCTGGGGTATGTTGTTCTCTGTTGGGCGGCATGACGTAGGCTGTGATTGTAGGCTATTCTATAATCTCGTTAGGCCGACCGACCGGTCTCGTTACCACCGCCCATACAGATGCAAAAACCGCCAAGTGGCCTATCATGTTCCGGTTTTATTCTGTGATCTTCAGGAGAATACTGCATCAATTTATTGCCTCCTTTCAGGGTGCGGTTACGAAATGGGTAGTTGAATTGACGATAAGGCAGCGAGTATATTAAAATATACTCGTAATGCCGCATCATTTAGCCGGCATAGCGGGAGCGATCAATATTGTTTAAGAACTATTATTGATTGACCCCATTCATGGACTTGGTAGGTCTGCTCACCACCAGGTAGATACAAAGTCACATGTCGTGCTCCTATAAAAACAAAATACAAAAAATAAAAAATTACACGAGTATCAGTTACAAATAAATTTAAAAAAAGGAGAAAGAGGAGATGGTGGATGCCTACCATTCATAGAAACCGAACGATGTAGAGTTTAATAAATGTTGATGAAGCGGATGATTTTTAAGGACCTGTGGAGAGAAATGATCGATCTTTTCATTGTAGACGCGTGTTCCTATTACAGTTATCATATTTAATTTTATTGAATATTATTGTGCAAAAGTGTACTAATTTTGTTAGAATAAGCATTCGTATAGTATTATTAAGTGTAGCATTAACGCAGTGGTCTCGGTGTTTGTGTTATCTCAAACAATCCCATAATCTTCAGTAAAATGGCGGTACCCATTTTACTGTTGATTCTTTTTCCTCCTTCACTAGACATTGGCAAGACTATACTGTATGCTTTCATACGGTCATGTCGCCATTTATTTTTCTACCCTAGTCCTTTCCCAATTCCTTTCCATCCTATTATCCCACTTTCACTATTAATAAAAGTTTTTTTAATCTACCTTACTCGACACTGGCAAATTACGCGCAAGCGTAGAGGCCATTTATATAAGTACACATAATAATAATCCCTGCGTTCCGTGAGCTAACGCGGGCAGTTTCTCGTGCTGACTTCAAAAACCAGCGCGACCGCCCGTTTCAACACAGCCATGTCATTTTTTTTAGTAATGCTAAAATGCAGCTCGGAAACAATCGGTGTTGATTTTTGATGCCACTTTTTGACAAGAAGCACTATTTTGAATTAAATAATTGAAATTAAAAATATTACTACCTTATCATTATATAATAATTTTTTTTTTTTATATTAACTATTATTTAAATACAATAATTTTATAATATCACAATATTAATTTAATTAACAACCTCAAACTAAACATACCAAAGCTGAATTTAGTTACACGATATTTATTTTTTAGGTTTAATCGAACTTTTAAAACTAAAACAGATATGAATATATAAAATAATTAATTAAATTCCAATTTGTAGATAGATTTTTACATGTAAACAATCATCTGTCATAAAGTAGCCCGGCTAACTTTTCGTGTTAAAATTTCTGGTCGCGGAACGATTGATGGTAACTTGAATTGCTTACATTTCCGCGCGGTGAAACGACCTTGGCTAAAAAAACTAGCGGTCCGTGGCAGCCACGGAATAGAAAAAACAAGTGGAAATGCTATAAAGCACCAAATGTATTAGAACCAGTGTCGCCAAAATCATATATCTATAAGTATTGAATCTATAACCACTTCGTCCTGATTGGTTGCAAATATACACAGCAATTTTAAACACTATTCTCCAAATAATTAGATTTAAATTCATATAAAAAAATAATCATGCCATCTATCATAAAGTAGTAAGAACCACTAAACAAATAAGTAAGAACCTCCTATAAAAGGTTCTGCTATTCCTACACAGATGGCGTGTACAACATTCGATTAAATGTTTTGTTCAGTCGACATAGGCATATTATCTTTTATATAAAAAAAGTATTTTAGTTTATTCTAGAACTTTCCTTGCATAAAAATATAATAATTCAAAGGCGGCGACATAATAAAATATTTAAAGTATCGATCTCGATGCTTTTTTTAAATATAAATGTGCTCTATATATTTAAACGCAGATGGAAGGGAAAACTTTTTAGAAAACATAGCTATAAAACTTTTAGAAAATATAAAGGCTTAAAAAACTGATTTTTGAGATAAGTATATTTTTTTTAAGTTGAGTTGGGTGACGTTATCGTGACGTGAGCACGAAACAAAACTTTGGGACGCAATCTTAATATAACTAGTATTTTTGTAATAAAAATAAAGAAATTAGGCAAAATGAAGAAATTATTTATGCCTGGAATATTCATTATTTTAAAAAAATATTTTTTATCGTTATTTAAAAAAAAAGAGTTTTTAGTCGCAATGGTACAGATCCCAATTTTGTTTGTGCATATGACGTGACGAGTCTTAATTAAATATATATCTCAGAAACCATTTTATTTATTCAAAAAAAAATATTTTGGTATATTCACAAGAAAGGAAATCTTTTCGGAAGCCCATTGATTTGTTAAATTTTAAAATTAATTTAAATTTTAAATCCTGCCGATGTTATCGGCAGGATGCATGAAAATTTAACAATGTGCAACTTTTTTGCTCTACATTGTGTTAGAGCAAAAAGTTATTTATAAAAAGTATTTTGCATTAGGCGGCCGGTTTAATTTACAATAAAACAAATATAGTATATTTCTTAGTATATTTCACACAATATCTCACTTTGTTTGTTTGTTATCACACAAGTCTTTGATTTTTTGTTTGTAATAGTTTTATTTTTAGGCTTTGCTTTTTAATTTTGCTTTGGCAAAATCTTGGTTGGCCTTTGAGTTTCTTCTTTCTCGGTGTTAAAGAATGTGAAATGGCTGTTGGTTCTATATTTTTAACTTCATCATCTCTTTCTGGCTGAATTATACTGTCAGCGGAATGTTGTTGCACAGGAAACTGTTCAAGTTGTTCTATAATATCTTTATTAAGTCGATTCTTCTTTTTCGGCTGTACCTTAAACTCGGAACTCTCCAAACCACCTTGCCTTTTTGAAGAATTTGCAGCGTTCATTTGTGTCTGAAACCAAAATGAAAAACAATGAACAGGAGGAAAACTAAATTTAAAATAGTGTGAAATAGATTTGATATTTAGTCAACAAAATACTCTTTTTATCGGTTATCTTATTCTTATAGAACAATTGACTATTATGAAACATTTTAATATCATATCATAAACACTTCCAATGCCTCTATGTATGTAGTAATAAAAAAAAACACGGTAACTTACCTTGCGGTCCGATTCACACCAAAATCGATGTCAGCGCTGTCATCACCGGTCCGATTGGGCGTAAGCGCGCTAACGATAGATGATTTGACATAGATAGTGACGTCATTACAGACGCCATATTGGATTTACAGTGATTTTGCTTGTGGGTGAAATCGCTGTGAGCGCTGTCAGAATGACATTTATCTAGAAACATATTTTCAAGAAAGTAATAAAATTCCTTAAATAATTATTAAGTAGATAGTTAAAAGTATTGTGTTCTCATTTATTTTAATATTAATGTAAACAAATATATAAAATAACATTAAAATTCATTAATTTTTTATTGCGTTTTATTTGACATTCAAACAGAGTGAGAGGAGCATATGTTTTAGTTGCGAGATAGAGGGAGATACAAGTGATGTTCTTGTGAGCGCGCTTAATCACTGGTCCGATTCATTATCACGCCAATAGCGCCGTAAGTGGTTTCATCGCGCTTTTTGAATCGGACCGGTGATTATGAACGTCAGCGCTGACAGCGGTGTCATCCCATTCGGACCGTGAGGTTACTTGATTAAAAAGCTTAACGATTTTCAAAGTTGGAAATGCTGTTAGTTTTGTATATTTGTATCCTTTATTTGATATTAAAATATCATCTTCTATAAAATGTTCAGAACATATGGTGCTTGATTTTGTTGGCATCCAATTTATTCTACCTGTAGCATCAATCCATTTCTCTTTGACAGTGGCGTCTTTGGGAAACCTAAAAATATTTTAAATGAAGGTTAGAAAGTTGGTTAAGTTCTTATTGATGACATTTCAATGATTTTAATGAAATTATATATAAACCGCTCATTGTAACAATATGGTAAATGGTAAGTAATGGTAATGGTAAGTAATTGTAACAATGGTAGCCTACTAAATTTTAATTATTCAATTTTATAAACTATTAATTTCAATTTCTTTTTACAAACAACTGTTACTGTGTCTAAATATGAACACAATTCTTCGTTATATAAAATGGCTGCTGCGCTATAAAGATTTTGTTATGTATGTGTTTTAAGGTAAACCAACCAAATTGTGCTGACTTCTACGTATAGGGAGTTTATCGTTATAAAGAGTTTACACGTACATTTTATTATTCTAAGCCCACACTATTAAAAAATTGTATGCGATACAATATGAATAAATATTTAAAAAAATATGTAAGTATATAATTTTGTATAACTGCCGAAACTGTTCCTTCTTTTCTTTAAATAAATAAGTTATATCGATAAGCACCCACTACAACACTAACCGAGTAGCAAGAACTTTTGAAATCTAAATTTCAATCTAAAGTATTCTTTATTACAATTACGTAAGGTTGATTTTAACTTCATTCAAACTACAATTATTAGTAAACTAAAATAAGCTAAGGTTTTTAAAGAATACTAACAAAATCGTACTTACCGATGATACGAAACACCTCCATTACGAAGATTTTTTCTCCTACTATCGTTTTTGCACTCCAGAATGCAACAATACGGCATATTTACAATAATTATGCGGAAAAATCAGGAACGACGCGAGACTACCAACTCGAAGCGATGTTAGACACGACTGATAACGATTGGGATCAAATAAGCGTAGCTACGCTTAATTGTGCCACACTAAACACGCCTACTTTGCACTTCCACTTGTTTTTTCTATTCCGTGGTGGCAGCGATGCTAAGCACGGAACCGCGACTTGGCTAAAAAAACCAGCGATCCGTGGCAGCGATGCTAAGCACGGAACGCGGCTTATAATAACAAGGAACATAGAGTACTCTAGAGAATAATAACTAGAAAAGGACTATAGTGGTGGTATTTATTATATTTTTTAATTTCATATGTATTTCATAAATATATATGCTTAAAGTGTTACACAACATAGCTCAACACATAAATAGTGATAATGTCTGACCCCCGTTCTTCAGATAAAATTGACATAACAGGTGTGTATTGTATGGTATTTAATTGTGGTGTAGTAACGCCGTTGGCACTGTATCCGGAGGTAGTGGGTTTGATTCTTACTCCCAGTTTGTCATGGTCTGGATGTTTATAAAATATATGTATTAAATTTTAATAGTATCATTGTTTTTGGTACTCATAGTAGCCTAGAGCTTATTTTGCTATCAGAGCTATAATATGTGTAAAATGTTCTACAATTATTATTATTTTCTAAATTTCTGTAAGATTAACTTTATTATCTATTTTGTAGATGATGACTTATTACACGACTTGGATCATTCTGACTCAGACAACGAAGAACAAGACATCTCTCTTGATATGGAAGATAAGTTACTAAAAGATGAACCTGAATGTTAGTAAACAAACTATCATAATTTTGTCAAAAACTACTGTTTATTCTTTCATACGCTAGAACCCCCTACAGCGTGTACATGCTGGGGCACATCTGGATTAGTGATGGAATGGGTTGTTAATTTTTCAACTCTAGTCAACCAAGTTGAAAAAAATGCTTATCCAGGTTTGCAATACGGGTTGGCCTGTTGAAATGGGTCAAGTTGCATCTAGTACTCTGTATCCAAATCAATTTCGTTCGGTTTAGTAATGGAACTAGTCAACCGAGTTTTGAAAATGCTTACCCACATTGAGATGTTGAGTTGCATCAAGAACACTGTAGGCTGTAGGTATGCAAAATAGTGTATTTTGGTTAGTATTTGAATAAACCAAGTCAGCGTGTGGAACGGGCAAAATAGAAGAGTTTAATTTCATTATATCTTCTTATTAAACTTAACTGAATGATTTTTTGTGTCTGATGTGTGGTGTTATTTATATTTTAGTGAAAATATGCATATAATTCTTTGGTATGCAATAAAGTAGTTGATATTATTAAAAGCCAGTATAGGAGATATAATTGTATTATTATAATTTTTTAAATTTTATGGTTTATGATATAAATATGGTATTATCATTATAAAAATCATCAAATACCTTATTAATTATTATTATATTTTTTTTTTCTGTAACTATTATTTGTTATACATATGTTTATATTATTATTTAAGATACTTTATATACATATATATATGTATTATGATTCTGTTTCTCTTAAACTTTAAAAAGCTAAAATTTGGGTATAGTAAGCTTTAGCAACAGATATATACGTTAGGCAGCATTTTCAATAAAAGCTCCCAGTCAGCTAGGTTTTTTGAGATCCTCAACATTGTTATATTTCAACCTATTTACACAAAATCTTAAGAATTATACACCTTTACCTTTCTCACTGTTGAAAGATGAAAACCTGTTCAGTAGTTTTTGAGATCACCGCAAACATACATACATACTCTATAAAAAAGTATTTATTTCAGATACAACTTTAATGAATTATGGTGAAAGTGAGCCAACACTTGGAAGTGAACTCAGTAATCCATACAATTCTACACAAGATGTGGAGGCAGTACATCAGACTGATGAATTAGGAAACATTGTCTACACAGAAACTAACTACGGTCGACAATCTGATGTACTTGCTGATGTTACAGAATCCTATGACACTTACCTCAATGACTATAGTTTTTCTACTGATGGGATGGAATCTCAACCTTTGCCTGAATCTGATATTAATCTTTTAGAATCAGAGTTAAAAAATACTACAAATTTAGACATTACTGAAACTGATTTTAATAGTATACAGAACAATATGTCTTTTGATGATAATGATATAAATTTGGATAGATATGATAATAGTAATGATGCAGCTGATGATCTTCTGAGTGAAAGAGAAAGAGAAAAAAAAAGTAAGAAGGAATTGGAAGAAGAAGAACGCGAAAAGATGCAGTAAGTTCTTTGTATTTATTTTCAATCTTATGAATGAACTTAACATTTCTCATCCAAACAAATTACATAAAATACATTTAATAAATATTTAAGACCCAATAATAAGAAGATACAGGCTTATATCAGTTTCTTTAACTGCCTGCCTGATAATAAATTTAGTTAAACTATATACGAGTTTAAAAACTGACTGAGGGCAAGAACACAACAGCATGTTCCACAACAAAAATGCCCTGCACTGCAAAAACACACAGTTAATGGTGTTGGGAGCCGAACTGGGTGGTCTATAGCTCATAATAGTTATTGGGGTTATAGTCAGCTGAATAAATTGTTGCTCAGTTTCTATGACAAGTCTAGTTTCTTCACTGAAAAGCCATTGGAGTCATAGTTATATTATTATTATTTCTTCTTTATTTACTGCTTTATATGTTACCTAAATATTTCAACTAAAATGACTACTATATAAGTATATTGTTAAGTTTAAGGGTGCTCCAATGTCTGTTTTTTACTCTTTCCCATTTAAATGATAAATTATGTTTGTATTGTAATTTTTTAATCTAAAAATGTATGTACATTTGTTTAACATCACCACTATAGTGCCTCAGAGAGCATATTAAGATGTCGGTTTCAATATACCAACTTGTGAAACTGTTTAAAGATGGTTTATTATGTATATCCAAATATCGTGACTTGCCACTTGTTCGGTGTAGGCTCATACCATCGGCTATGACGAGGTGTGAGTAAAAAAACCCTCCGCTGGGTACCCTGAGGCCGTCTAGGCGGACTAGGGCGCCGTAAGGCACCCGTGATGATATTAATAAATTTTATTGTAACTAAATAAAAAATATGTTTTTTTTGTGTATCTATCATGATCAAAGTCAAATAATAATTTTACAATACATTTTTTAATTATTTTTTAGAGTATTGGTCTCAAACTTTACTGAAGAACAGTTAGATAGGTACGAAATGTACAGACGTGCAGCATTTCCCAAAGCCTCTGTGAAGAGACTCATGCAAACCATTACTGGTGGCTCCGTGGGACAGAACGTTGTAATAGCTATGTCTGGGATCGCTAAAGTTTTCGTTGGAGAAATCGTTGAAGAAGGTAAATTTATTTATTTTATATTTAATATTTTAACAATCATAATCATTTAATTTTTAATATTTTAGCCCATCTAAGAAAAATTAAATTAAAGTAAAAAAATAGTTAATTAGAATTGGGCTCCAGTACATACAGTTCTCGATCTCAACTCAAACGAGATCTCACGCTATCGGAGTCTGTGGTTACCCTGCTGAGTTGTTTAGGTGGAATGAAAGTAATAATAACTTCTCTTGACACAAAATATTAAAAACATTCAAGCCAAAAGCGCCTGTAATACGAGGGAATAGACTGCATGACTTTTTAGGTTTTTCTTGTCGCTGAATGTCATTGTTATAGGAATCCATTATTTTGACAAGCTAATTTTTCCATATAAGAAACAGAATACGGCCGCTGATCCTATAAAAAATACAATAAATGCTTATGAAAACAAATTATGATCATAGAATAATTTGATTAACATTCACAACATTTAAGAAACTGTTTCTTAAATGTTGCTTTTTTAACAACTATTTTGTAACTATAGTAACACTCTGTAAGGCTGATTTCATTACAATCAATTTTCTTTAATCAACTTGCAGCTTTAGACGTCCTGGACAAGTCTGGTGATAGTGGACCTTTACAACCAAAGCACTTACGGGAAGCCTTGAGGAGACTCAGAGCCCGGGGCACTATACCATCAAGGAAGGCTCACAGAAGCATGTTCATGCTCTAGAGCTTAGGGCGCCATACTATCGAGGAAGGTACACGGAATCATGTTCATTCTTTTGAGCCCAGGACACCATAACATAAGGCACACAAGCATGTTCATGCTCTAAAGCCCAGGGCGCCATCTAGGAAGGCCCACAGAGTCATGTTCAAGCTCTAGAGCCCGAGGCACCATACCATCTAGAAAGGCCCATAAAAGTATGTTCAGGCTCTAAAGCCCAGGGCGCCATACCATCTAGGAAGGCCCACAGAGTCATGTTCAAGCCCTAGAGTAGACATGGGCGCCGTCTGTGAAAATGGCGGCGGCGGCGTGCTGAAGACCAGGTCGGCGGCGGCGTGGAGTTTTCAGTTTTTTTAAAGAAAATCTTAACTTAATCTACTTAGAATATCTAAAATGTAAAAAGTAACGACTTCGCTTTCTTTTTTCACAGCATTCAGACATGCTAAACAATAAACTTGATCAAGTTTCCGAAATACTTCCAACAACGAGTTTTAGCGTTATAAAATGTAGTAACAGAGAGTTTGCCCACTTTGGTTTTTGATAGCTCAGTCATTTCTACCAGTAGTTAATATTACGAAAAAACGATCACGCACAACATATATTCAAAATTCGCACGCCGCGCGGCAAATAGCGGCCGCGGCGGCGGCGCGTGGGTATAGTCCCGGCGGCAAGCCGCCGGCCCAGCGCCCATACCTACTCTAGAGCCCGAGGCACCATACTATCTAGGAAGGCCCACAGAAGTATGTTCAGGCTTTAAAGTCTGGGATACCATACCATCTAGGAAGGCCCACAGAAGCATGTTCATGCTCTAAAGCCCAGGGCGCCATCTAGGAAGGCCCACAGAGTCATGTTCAAGCCCTAGAGCTTGAGGCACCATACCATCTAGGAAGGCTCGAAGTATGTTTAAGCTTTAGAGCCCGGGATGCCATACCATCTAGGAAGGCCCACAGAAGTACCCGGGATACCATACCATCTTGGAAGGCCCACAGAACCATGTTCATGCTCTAAAGCCCAGGGCGCCATACCATCTAGGAAGGCCCACAGAGTCATGTTCAAGCTCTAGAGCCCGAGGCACCATACCATCTAGGAAGGCCCACAGAAGACTACATAAATATGTTTTAAGTAATAATGCGTAAATATATCTATGTACCTAAAATTTAATATAAATAATAATATTTAAAACTCTTTTACTTTATTTATATATCTCCCTTTAGCAAAGAATATATTATTATAATGCACTACATACCTACAGAAGATCAACTCTTTAAAGACGCTTAACTAAATACTCGCCACGCAACATTATATCTAGCTTATATTCAAGGCAATGGCACGTTAAATTTGGAGAGGCAACCGGGTAAACATCACAAGCAAGAACCACTTCTTTTTCATTCTCTAGTTCGAAAACGGCCCGCGTGTATCGGCTGGGATTTTAAAATTATTATATAACTCACGCAAACAAATTTTTATGCGGTTACTTCGTTAAAAAAAAAAAATGTCCCTTATATCACCGACCCAGGGTCCTTAGAGAAAATTCAGACGAGGCCCCGCGAGGCGACATGTCGTGTCGCCTTCCATCAAAACTGTATAGAATTTGACAGGTGACAGCGTACCTCATGCCTACTGTCACTGTCAAATTCCATACGTTTTTGACTGCGGCGATACGACGGGTGCGTTTTCTAGCTGGTAATGTTAGCGCGGCGCTAGCATTGGTCGTTTTTTTTGGAAAAAATATCGATAAATATCAACATCTGACGTTAGTAACAGTCGTTTTTTTTTGCAAAATGTTACCAATAAATGTTAAAATGTTTAGCATCGCGTGAATTTCAAACAATCCGTATTTTCCCGCGAATTATTATCAATAACCTAATACTATTAATCACAAAATTATCTTTCGAACTATAAATATTTGGTTTTATTACTTTTGTTTAAGGCTGTATTCTGAAAATCTAGAACTACAAAACTAAAAATGTTTGTTAAAGAAATTTACTCGATACTCACAGACAACTATTATTATGCAAATAGTAACTCTTTAACTTGAAATGTATGTCGAGATTAATATAGTCTCCCATATATTATTTCAATAAAAAATATATTTGTATTTTCCAAAACATGAAAATTTTGTACTTTTTAACATCTCTGCAAGCGACAAAACTACAACAATTTATAGTGGTAAAAAAATAGATATCAATAGTTTATTATGTATTCTAAAAAAGTATAGAGAGATTTTTGCAAGTTTAATAGAAAATTATTAATTAAATAATTACAAAAACTTGCCAGACAGAAATCTTCATACAAAATCCATGACAGGCCGTCATTGTGCGGGCGATCCCGTCTGTGAAAGGTGGCTCCGCGTCGCTTTTTTCTATTTCACTATCGGAACACTAAATATTCACTGTTGGGAATTTTGTAAGACAAGTACATATTTATTTTGATTACGGCGATACGACGGGTTCCATCCATTATCCAAAAAAATATTTTTATAAATGGCAGAGTAGTTCAACAATTTTATTATCTACATAACATTTAAATTCTAACATAATAATGTTGTCTTATTTTATAATCATTAATATTATTACAAAATCAAAGTTTTATTTAATTTTAGGATGTGTGACTGTTTGTATCTAACTCATGACAAACATACAATATTTATGAATAGGGACCAATACGATGTAATTTCTATAGAATTAGACCGATTTACTATGGCCGGCCAAATGATGCTGTTACCAAATGGGCGGCGATAAAAAAGAATAATTCGAAATAATAATAAATAATTTCTAGCATAGAATAATTCGAATTATGTTTTAGAAACTGGCGGTGGGCAATTTCTAGAACATTGTTTGAATTATTTTACGCTAAGTATAAAACTAAATACATATTGAAAATGTTACGCTAAAAAATAATTATTATCATTCCACATGATTGGTGGAATGCCAGGTCTCTGAGTTTTCGACATATTAACTGCTACTGCGTTTTATAACTTCCTACACCATGAAAGGAGACTACCGCCTCGATAATCGAAAAAATCCACGCCTAATCCAAATCATACTAGCCACCGTTCTCTATAATCAATCTATATTTTTTGACGGATAATAAACCATGGTAACTACTAAAGTACGGATAGTTTATATGATATTTGTCGGTAAATGTAAATAATAATTTTTCAGGTATTTATTGGTGAGACCACCTACTAAGTATGACAATACTTCTGTTAGACCAAGAGCTCGTGGCAATACAACTATAATAGTGACCAATATTTATTTTTTAAATAGTGACAGCTGCTTTTATAAAATAATATTACATTTTTACAATATTTAAATAAAAAACATTTTACAACGTTGAAAAGATTTTATTATTTATTTTTTACAATTTTATACACATACCTACCAGCGGCCACATTCTGTTTCTTATAACGCGAACGGTATCCAGAGCCGTTAAATAAATTTAAAAAAAATATAACGCGAACGTCAGAGTAGTTGTTACCTTTTCTGATTGGAGGAGAGCGCACTAATAACAGAAATCGTTATTTTGACAATCTGACGCTAACGTTACAAGAAACAGAATAAGTAATTAAAGTTTATAAGAATTATTGATTAAAATGAATGTGTATGGGTGTAATATGTGTAGTGCACGTCTGTGTGAGTTGTGTGTATGATCCGTGTGTGTAATGTATGAAGAGTATATTTTTGTAGGCTATTGTGTAAGAGAAAGGTAAATTTTATGATAATATATTATGTTATGTCAAAAAAACGATAGACTAATTATTGAGAATGGACATAGGTATAATATCTAGGTGATCAAAACCGGTAAACCGAAGATATTTTGTAAAATGAAAGAACGTGATACTTAACTTGCATAATTTAGTACGTGCAGATTTGAAATGTCAATTTTTGTTTCATATTTTCCTACGTATCTTTTTATATTTAAGCCTTATGAGTGTTAATTAGAGACCAGTTCAAAACAAACGGACAGATAATTGATATATATAATGTAGAGATTATGATTGCTTTGAATACCCTGAGTCTGGGTACCCTGAGGCCCTGTAGAAGTTATGTATATATATTTAAATGTATGTGTATCTAAGTTATTTTACTATAAAAACTAATTTATTTAAAATAAAATATTTTACATAAAATTATTCCAATTAGGTAACGCCGGAATATTTTTAATGTAGATAGATGGGTAAGTAGATTAAAGTGACGCAGACCCCAATCCTTAGTAATGTCAATTCATATGACAGCATTTTTTTAAACAAATACTTAGACTGGCTTAATTAGCCCAAAAAAAAAAAGTTTTGTTTAATATAGATTCTTAGTTTATTACAAAGCGGAGTCTAGTAATAGTCACTCTTACCAATGCCTTATAATAAATTTAAACTGTTAAAATTAATAAAATGTACCGGTAATATCACACTTTGTATGCATGTCTGGAAATTATAGTAATACATCAATTTTATTGAAACATTAAATCCCCGCATATAAAATTACATTTCTTGACTATTTCGACAATACATTACTTAAAATAAAATAGTAATATTTCTAAAATAATAAACTGTCACACTCCATACAATGAAATTTCAACAGAGTGACTTTTGGGCTCAACTGTCCACAGTTAGAATAAATTGAAGAAATAATCTCAAACATTTTTGAGTGAAATCTGACAGAAGGTGATGACGTCACATATACGAATAGGGAATATGCATGTAACGCTAATTATTATTATTTTAATATATAATGTTCCTTTTATGTCTTTGAACTTATTTACAGTAATCTATTTTATTTTGATTAGCTATTTTTTTTATAAATACGATTTTAAAAATCCATTTTTTTGTAGAAACGGAACGCATTTCTAAACGCCCCGACATTAGCAAACCCTGCGTGTGACGTCATTCGTGCAAAAACAAATGTCAACGTGTGTTCTGTAGTCTACAGTTTCTTGTTTTCTCGGATATTTATTGTCCTTTATTACGATAATTTGTGATAAACAAACCTTTTGACTAAGTTTTGAGGTGCAATAACATTAAACTAATATGCTTTTTCAGCACGAATGATGTCACAAAATGGCGGCTAGTGATGTACCGTTTCTTACTGCGGTAGTGGCAGATAAAGTTTAAACCCTTTTATTTTTGTATTTTACCTTTTAAAAAATGTTTAATATATGTTTTTAAGGTGTAATGTAGTTACTCTATCAATTAATGAAATAAAAAAAAACCATGCATATTCCCTATTCCCCCTTAATTCATGTGTTTAATTACTTTGTAGATTTTAGTTTTTTATTTACTTTACTGAATAATGGAGAAAAAATTTTTGGAGACACAAATTATAAAAACACTAATTTCTGGAAGAAATTATGATAATAATGATGATGAAATAGATTTTTTTAATATATATTTTTGTCTTTTTTTACGTTTAAGGTCATGTCAAAATAGCAGAAATCAGTATTATGTGGTAATTATCGTCTTGTTTGCATTGCTAAAAATACTAAAAGATGTTAACATGATCTAAATAAAACGCCAAAACAGCTGATTTTCATGCTAGCGCGAAATACTGGTACGGGTTAGCTAACAAAACGCACCCGACGTGTCGCCTCGCCTGAATTTTCTCTAAGCAGGCTTAGCATAACCACATCGATATAGTTTGACAGTCGATAAAATGAAGTTTATGAATGAACATTCATTTATAAAATCGATATGTATCGGTTTATCGAGCGTATCGATGCCGTTGAGCTAAGGCCCCCAGTCCATTTGGGGTCAAGAGGGGACTGGAGTGGTACTCACTCCAAGACCCAGACTACCACTCGCCATTCGCTTGAGTAGCTCTTTGACATACATTTGACGTGCCATTGCATTAACTATCACATATATTCGCTTCGATATTTGTATTTACCTACAGACAGGGTAATCTTATATTTAATTTAAGGTTAAATGCAATGAACAAAAGATGGTAGGCGGACTCGAACTCGTGATCTCTCAGGTTCCAGTCACCATATTAATTATACTCTGCAGTCACCGTTCACAAAATTTGAGTTTGACCAACGAAAGCACCCAGCAAAACGCGGCAAAAAAAGGTTTCATGAAATAAATATTTTTGACTTTTTAACTTTGCTTATGATCAGGTGGATAAATCTGGTGCTCCAATAAAAACATACCAAAGGAGGAGTAAATAAAACATTTTGGCTTACTGAAATGTTAATTTATTATCATGATAAATCGTTATTTTATTAAAAATAATATACATCAGTAACTAAGGTTTACACTCATTTAGAATATTCATGAAAATAAAATCAGTCTTGTTAAATGGCCAACTCTAGCGAAGGAAGGTTAGTGAGGAGCCAAAATATGGAAACGCACATGTAAATGCTATGTATGTACAGACAGGACTAAAACAATAAAATGTCAATATAAAACGCATTCAAACATAATTATTTTATTACATATTTTGAAAATAAAATTAATTTGGTTTAAAAAAAACAGCTTATCACAGATGCTTTAATTTCCCACATAATTGTTTTTGCCAAACAACTACGAAATGATAAATCAACGAAATAACGCAAATAAAACTAGCTCATAAAAAATCATTAACACGTAATTAATTAATAGTAAGTATATCTAGATTTGAAAGGCACAAATATATTAAAAGATTAAAAACATTTTAAATGTAAATAGATTACTTTTTCAAATATATTATATGTTTTAGATACAAACAATTTTTGTTTCCCTCTATTATTACAAATTTACAAAACAACAAATTCTTGCAGATCTTTTGTACATTATAAAATAAATACTCGTCACAAAAAAATACAATAAAAAGTTTAATGGTCTGAATTTTCTCAGAGATAGCTACATGGTTGTAGCAAAACACAATTTAACAATGTTTAATTATTAACAATATTAATATAAATCGATTCACACAACTATTTTTAGGTCACAATAAATAGTGTCACTGGAATACATTTCAGTAACCCGACTACGAAATGTCACGCCTATACATTACATTCACGCAATTTTTTTTCCCTAGAATCATCAAATGATGCGTTCGATTAGGTTGTTAATTTTGGCCGAAATGCCTCCAAACTCATTCAATAACAATTGTTTTCCATTAGCTTAATATTTCATATTAAAATTTAAAGCGCACTACAACGGCAATTTGTATAATAGGCTATTTGACTCATTTTAAAAACTAGTTTTGTTTGATACTTCTTTACATAATTAGCACACTACATTGATATTTCCGGGATGTCTACTCTATTATTATTAAAAACTAATGTTAAAGTTTAAATTTCTACAATCGCGCTAAAACGCAATTCGGTAATGGCGGTCAAGTGTGACGTCACACGCAAGTAAACAAGTTTGATGAATTTAGTAATACAGTGCAGTGAGAGTGAATTTCATCTTTTTTCTTACAAGTTATTAGATATAATGGTGCGTAGTGCCACAATGTACAAATACGCCAATAAATAGCCCACAAATAATGTTTATTTTCCAACGAATTCTAAAAGACGGAAAATGTGGCTACAGTTATCTCGAAGAGATCCAATGAGCATTTTATTTCTTTTTTTTTATATGTGAATATCACTTTGATGTAAGTAATCTTTATAAAATTAAACCAGATAAAAATATACTTTTTTATGAAATTTAACAAAAATCAGCCTCAGTAATAGCAAGATTTATTATAACGCCCAGAAAACCATAATAGAATGTAAACATTAATCAGTTGAGAATGAGAAAACTTTTATTTATTTACTTGCGTGTGACGTCACCAGTCGTTAACCAATCACAAATGTTTTTGTCACAAAATTATATAAAATATTCAATTTTATTTTGAATAACCTACAATTTATTTTAAAATAAAGTGAAATATGTTTTTACCCCATTATCTGATAGATGACGACAATTTATAGTATATTTTTGATGTAGTCAAATAGCCTATTTTATAGAAAATTGCTACCTAATCCAACGCAGACACAGTAGTCATCAGTAGAGATTTTATAACTTTTACTACCTCGTCAAACGTTAAATCTCGACCAATAGAATCACTTTATTTTAAAGACTTAACATAAGCCTTTTTGATCGGTGAAAATGTTAACATAGTAGTATAATTAACTGAGTAGTAAACGTTAAAAAGACTCACATACTAACATAACTTTTGCGTAAAATTTCTCAAGTATTCATATTTACTTCAAAATAATATAATATTTGTGTTTACATCCCATAATCGAGTCTAAGAAGACTTACCCCCGTAAGTCGAATTTTTCACTCCCCTTTCTCTCAAGGATACCCTTATCTCATTATATCTTTCTTGGTTTGATATTTCGTAGAAAGAGACGTTCCTTGAGCGAAAGTGAAGGGGAAAATGCGGGTTAGATAGAACCTTTGCACAAAAGCAATAAATTACAGCAAAATATTGCTCAAAAACGTACCTAAATGGTTAGACTAGAACAAGGAGCTTAGACAACAAGTCTTTTGACGCCGCACTGCATGCAGAATTTGGCGCTGTCTACGGGGAACTTACTGCCGCACTCGTGGCAGAAGCGGGAAGGCCGGGAGGTCAGAGCGGGCTGGAGGGAAGACTCGGAGCCGCTCGAACTCAGATCCGGTCGGGATCGCCATAGGGGGCTGCGGCGCGAAGACGCTCGGGATGACGAACGCTTCTCTGAAAGAATAAGATAATGCAAGATAAAATTAACAAAATTTTGCCAAGGTCAGGTGAACAATATTTTTGTAAATAAATACATGCATACACAATGTTTTGAATAGACTCGATAACCCATCTATATAATTTCACAAGTTGGTATGTGAAACCGCGACCGACGTCTTAACGTGCTCTCCGAGGCACTATAGTGGTGTTGTCAAACAAATATAATACATTTTTTTTTTAATTAAAAACTCATTGGTACACACCGGTATTCGAACCAGGGACCAAAGTGTTTTTAAGTCTCAAGGTCTAACCAACTCGGCCACCACGTATATAATAATAAAAACATATTTTTAAAATGCTTAAAATAATATATAGCCACTAGATTATTTATACTCCATATTCTGAGGAATTTGTGGCTTTTTGGTTTATATGGACCGCACGCCACTTGCACCCACGGCAACAAAAATATTACCTAGTACATTTTTCTGAACAGTTTATCATGGTCTGGGTGTTTAGAAAATAAAATATATATTGGTAACGTTGTTTCTGGTACACATAGTACAAGATTAAAGCTTAGTTTGTGACCAGGGCAATATGTTTGTAATGTTCATATTATTATTATCATGCCCGTATCCCTGTTAAGAGGTAAGCAAATAGCAATGTACGCCATTTCTCTCGAACTCTCGATTTATTTTTTTACTGGAAAACGGCAGTCGACTTTGTATCTAACCGCCTATTTCGCAACCGCACCCTCAAAGGAGTCTACCACCTCAAGAAATCGATGCAACAGTGTCTCGAAAACAGTGAACCTGTAGACCGAAACCGAAACATGACTAGGTCACTTGGTAGTTTTTAACTGTATGGGAACATCTATTTCGCACACATCGTCGGCCAAATCAGTATTGATTATTTACGCTATTATAAACGCAGCTTAGCCCATGTCCGATTATAGGTAATTAGTTTACGCTCGTTTCATACATTATGAGTCTAGTGATTATAGTTAAAAGTCCTTGACCGATTGACATAAATTACCTCATTATTTAGAATTGTTTACATTTCATCATTCACTTTTTACTCTACTTTTAATTTCACGGTTAAAATCTATTAACTAAAGCTAATTAACCTTTAGTAGATGATAACTAATACAAATAAAACGAAATTTAAATTAAAAGAAACGATGCAAATTCAACTAACCTTCATTTTTAAATACACTAATTTCTTTGTTCATACTTGACAGCATTTCCTGCGATCCTCTTCGTATTTCTGTTGACCGCTCCATTGCCAAAAATTCCTCGCTGGAGACTGAACGTAATTCGTTTTCTCTGTGACTCCCTCCTGAATCGGATCCAGCTGGGATTTGCTCTAAGGATGCTATGGCACCGTTGGCAACACTTACTGGACATAAAGACAGTTTCGACGGCGATATTCTATTTAAACTGTAAAATAAGATTTTTTATTAATGTGGCTTTAAAATTTTATAATATTGCTAAGTTCATCATCACACAAAACTACTATTACCTGACTAACCTGCTATATGCGGAGTCGTTACATTGTTTTCCATTAGGAGTTCGATTTCCGTTAGAGATCTCATCCAGTTGCTTCTTACATTTCCTCTCGGGTTTCGTTCGTGTATCTCTCTTTACAGTATTCCCGTTGTGATTCTGAACGTTGTTAGCATTGTACTTCTTGGTGTGACCATTACTTTTCTCCGTTTCATAAAAATTGTCAAACTCCTTCAAAGATTGCATAATGTCATTCTCCAGCTGTTCCACTTTACCATCGTTTTGGTAACGATTGTATTTATCACTTATTTGATTGTAGTTTTTCTTTTGCAAGGAATCAAGGAGGTTGGAATTGGATCGTTTGATAGAGGATGGAAACATGCTCTCTGTCGTAATATTATTGTTACTAAAATTAAGAGAATTAGATTTATTAATGGCGTAAGGCATTATACTATCTTTACTGCTAACTACTTTAGGTGAAGAACTATCGCTAGTGGCGTCGGAAGTGCTGTTGCTACCGACATGATCTACTAATGCGTGCTTAACTATTCTAGTAGTAGAACTACACGTCCGCTTGTTCTCGGCATTTGTTTGTTTATGTAACTCCTCGTCAAAGGATGTCATAAACTCCTCGAGATCAAAATCTTCGCACATGGACTCGTCGTCTCTGACTGACGCCTTAGATGCTATGCTTTGTTCTAACGAGGTCATTATCTTATCGTATTGAGAGGTCAAGTCGTCTATTGATGGAGCAGTTTTATTTAAATTATTTAAACTATTTTGTGACTTATTAAAAATATTACGAGAATGCGTATTAAACGATTCAAATTTAGCCGGTAAGTTTTCTGTGGTCTGTAAAGATTCCATGCTGCTTATCATATCGGGGTTATCTCTAATAATATTAACGTTAAGAGGTAAGTTATCATTTTCATTAATGAGCCTGGGATCTATGTAATTACTGTCGGTCATGGAAGAGTTATCGTCTGCTAAAATGGAATCAAGATTAACAAACCCTTTTTTATTTTCTTCCTTTTTTAATTTATCTAATTTTACAGGTTGTTTTATAGTTGTTCTTTGAAAACTATGGTATGACGTGGTAATCTTTGGTATTTTATCTCTAGGTTTGGGAGTACTATAACTAGACGCAGTGTAACTAGAAAATGATCTATTTAAACTGCTGTTGCGATTAAAACTACTTTTATCTATGTTACTGATATTCTCTTTACTCGATTTTGTGAATGTGGAGTTAAGGTTTGGGTTTGACTTTTTATTGTCGGTTTTGTTAATCCTAAACGAACTGCTACGTCCACCGAAATTATAACTGTTGTCATTGTAATTACTACCAAAGGATTTCATCCTTTGCAAAGTTGGTGTCTTTTGATAACTTTTATTCAAACTTTCTTTTAAAATTTTGGTATTATCCGCACGAGAATATGTGGTGACGGGTGGGGATTTTTCTTTATTGGGACGTAAGACGGGAAGGGTTCGGTTATGGTCTTTGGGAGTTGGTTGTAGTTTTTTAGGGATATTAGTATCAGACGACATGAGCTCTTTCATTTGACGCGCAGCTGATAAAAATGGATCATAGCTGTCATCAAGCCTGTAAAAAATAATACATATAAGCTTAATCTAAAGTACGTTTCAAAAAAGATAACAAGAACCTGGAAATAAAAAAATAGCTACCAAAAAGTATTAGTAGCATTGTATAATTAAAGTAAAAAAATAATAATTTTATAATCAATTTTGAAACGCAGTTCTAATGAAGATAATAATTAAACTAATGAGTGAAAACGAAAACTAAAAAAGTTGAGAATATTGAATAACGTATTTATTGACGGACCGCTTATTTTCAATGCGTGGTAGCTTCAAAGGAGGAGCTTCCGAACAAATGGATTGTCCTTCACTCGTGCTGTCTTCTACACTCTCTTTTATAAATGTTTTAAAATTTGAATGATCTTTCTTAAGATCACGTAAATGTTTATATTTAGCATTAGATTTATTAGGACGATTTTTGGAGAACATTTTTGGAAGTGGCTTTTCTTCTATCGAAGGCAATGAAAATTCAAATATTTTAGGTTTTGGTTTACTAATAATATTTACCGGCTTTTCGTGCTTAGTTATTACTGGCATATTTATAATTTCATCACCACTGTCGTAGTCCGCTATTATAATGCTTTCTATATTTTTTTCACTATCAATGATAATAGAGTTGGTGTCATTGAAAAAAGAATTAAATTGTTCTTTAATGCATGCATAAGCACCTAAATTATCAACACGCGTATTGCATACAACGTCGCTGTTATTAATGTCATCGTTTAGGGTTTCTAATGAGTTTGTGTTTGGTGTACATAGATTATAACTCATTTCAGCATTGTCTTCAGGCATACTACAGTTACTCATCAGCTGATCAGTGAATTCCATAAATTCATCGAATGTTTTAGGGTCTTCACTAAACTTTGTGTAAGTGTTTCCACTGCCGTGATCATTTGTTAATTCAAAATCATCATTTGAGTTGTGCTCACAAACTTCCTGAAAAGATGCTTCAAGAGGTTCATTTTTCACGCGAATATTATCATTTAAATGTTCTGTTAATGAATCATCAGATATATTTAGGTCAAAGTTTGTAATATTGTCATCAATAGGATTTTTTGGACTTTTTTGAAAATCAGATTCAAGAAATTCAAAATTTTGCTTACTTTCGATTTTAGATGTTTCAATAACACAGGAACTTGCTATTGTTGAATTTTTATACAAAAGTTCAACAGTGAAATCATTATCTTTAATTTCAGTTAGTGAATCGCATGAGAGTGTACTAATATTTCTATCGTTAATTTTATTAATCTTTTTATCCTTTCCACTGTCTTTAGTATACATTGTGCATGGAGTACAAGGACAGAAAAAATCTGTGTTTGTACCAATGGAATTCGTTATTTCTAGGTCTCTAACACTTTCTAAACTATCTGAACTTAATTTATATTTTTTATTATTTGTTATTTTAACTTTTTCTAACTTTTTATTCTGGCCAGAATTTCTGATTTTATTATTTTTCTTTCGAAACGCTGAACTATTTCGAATATCATTTTTATCTCTATAGGTTTCTAAACTATCTGAACTTAAATAATTTTCTTTTATATTTTCGTTATTGATTTCCACAGTATCAGCATCTTGAATATTATTAAGTTGACTTTTAGCTTTTAGTAAACGACTATTCATAATTCTTTTCTCCACAATTTTATTTGTTCGTATTTTAGGAATAGGTATAGAAGTTTTATTAACATCACATTTGATTTCAGATTTCTTGGGTTTGTTTTTTGAAATAATTTTTGATTCTGTTTTAGCAACTAGATTCTTTTTTAAATTTTCATTGTGTATCTGAACAGATTCTTCGATATTTTTAATTTTTTGTTCCTTATTAGGTAATTTAGATACTTTTTTGGTTTTAATATTTGTTTTTTTGGAGTTTATATCAAAACTAGTATCTTGTTTATTTTGAGATATGGATGGGAGTTTTGATCTACGAAAAAGGAAAGGAAGGATATTAATGTAAAGAAGATTTTGTATTACAAATAAGGAGATAGGATATAATACAAAGTAAATAACATAAATCATTATAATTATCTTCATGAGTCAATAAATGGTTAACAAAAAATCCGCGAATATAATTACAACAAAATAGGGGTTTAAAAAAAAAAAATACTATAAAATAAATAGTACAAAACACTCCTTCCTTTCCCCTTATTTGTGTACGATGATGCAACCAATCGTTATTTGATTGCAAGATTGAGGGTAATTTATTGAGCAAGTTTAATAAGTTAATAAATGCAATTAAATAACATTGATTACCTAACATAGTAATTTTTATGCTATATATTATGCGTGTTGTTATTATAAATTATTATTTAAATTTAGCGGGTCTAAACGCGAATCTTGAAAAAATTTAAATTTCTAACATTTAGCTCAAGTTGGAGCTGCGAGGAGAGTAAATATTCATGCGGCGAACATTTATAAAACTACCCGCACTATAAGCGCGTTTCATTTGAGTTTATATCCACTAATTTTAAATTACAATATTTCAATTTAAAAATAAATAAAATACATAATGAACCCTTCAAAATGTAAATAAAACATTTTTCTAATGCCAATAAATATAAATAACTAATTAAAAACAAAATAAATAAAAAATATGCAAACGTTGTTTTCAGTTTTTTCTTAAAACAAAAAGAACATGACGGTGTATATTGTACTTACTCGATCCTAATTACATAATTTCTTCATGAAAACTTTTGAAATGACATCTAAAGTAATATTTTTAGAATCAAAATTAAACAAACTTTGGTTGTCTTTTTTAATAATTTTTTGTTGATTTTTTACAATAAGACTAGCTAATTAGGATCAATTAAGTAATATTTAAATCTCCACGTAATTAAAAAAAAAAAAAAAACTTTAATATCACTGAATACAATATTTAGACGTTTAAGTTCGTGAATCTATTTTCTGGCTTCTTAAAGGGACAGTTGAAAAAAAATGTATTACACCGTATGTGTTAAATAAAATAGGTGATGACATACCTGTTAGAACTGATGTCCCTAGCCAGTCGGGCTTGCCTGGCCTTCACAGTGTCTCCCGAGGAGTTCGGTGTGGCGCGAGCATTCCTAATGACCGGCACATGGGGAGGTGTGTCAGAGTTACATTCATTACTTGACACCGATTCTGAAACTGAAATTAATATTTTGTATGAGTCTACACCGAATAGGTGAACTAGCTTGTCGCGATGTTTTGGATAGACTCAATAACCCATTAATAATTAGTTTCACAAGTTTGGTATAGTGAAACTGGGACCTCCAAGGCACTATAGTGGTGTTGTTAAAATAAAATATACATATTTTTTTAGATTGAAAACTCATTGGTACACACCGGGGTTTGAACCAGGATTTACGCGTTAAGCGTAAGTCTAAGGTTAACCTGGCTAAAATGGGTTCCGAAACTCCCTTAATTGGACCTGAACCATTTATAGGCATACCTAACATAACAATAATTAATGCATTAAAGAAGTTTGCTGAGGACAAACACACAAGATGGTGGTTAACGCAGCAAGGCCTAATACATTCCAAGAAATTCATTGGTATGAAGGCAATAGGCCTGGATAAGATATGGAAATTCAACAGAAGTCAAATTAGGCTACTGGTGGGAGTGTTCTCAGGACACTACACAACCAACAAACACCTCTATACTATAGGAGTAAGAGATGATCCCACATGCAGATTCTGTAGTAAGGAGCCCGAATCCATGCGGCACCTACTGTACGACTGTGACGCTAGGGCCATCCAAAGAATCAAATACATAGGACAGGCTTATCCGGATCCAGAAAGCTACAGGCTAACCGACCCTAGTGATGTCCTTAAATACGTCAACAACATATTTGGGGACGATACTGAGGTTTGTGGTTAATAGAAATGGGGAACACACAAAAGATCCCAAAAGGTCGAAGTGTTTTTGACTGATGTCAAAACCAATAAGATAAGATAAGGTCTAACCAACTCGGCCACCACGAATTGAATTTTCCAGTTATATTTCTAAGGCCGTAAATAAGTACATACCTGATGTCCTAGTCCGTGACGGTCTCGTGTGATGGTAATCCCCGTAGTCCCGAGGGGGAGACACGCCGCGGGAAGATTCAACGGATGCTGAGCGACTGTTAGACGACTTATCGCGACTCTGGGACGATCTATAGAAGACAATTATAATATTAATATATCATTCTTATTTCTTTTTTATAAGTGTCACCAGGAAGGAAACTGACACTGTCATACAGGTTATCCTAGTACGGGTATCAGGACAACATAAAACTATTGTGAATCAAATTTTTTTGATGCAATAATAGTACATTACTGCCGCGGTCTATACTTTGCTGGCCGACACAGCGCGGTCAGCGTGCAGCACTTGATGGACGAGCTGAGATAAAGGCCGAGACCGTAGGTAGAGGCCTTTACAGCGAGAACAGTTATCCTAGTAAAATATTAGTAGGTAAGTTTACTGTACTGTCATGGTCTAAGTGTTTATAAAAAAAAAACTCTTATTACTAGTTGTACTTTTCACTGCAGAAAATCATTTTGGGTGCAAAAACCGTTAAGTGACCTAGGCATCTTTTGGTTTTAGTCTGAAGGTTCACCAGTTTTTAGGAGACTACCCGTGATGCAAATTAGCTTTTATCGTAACCACATTGCTCGCAGTGGCGGACTTTCCTTAAAACCGATTAGGCCCGGGCCTAGGGCGGCCAGATATCAGGGGCGGCCAATCTACTCCCAAACCTATGTTACTTCCTAGAAATGAAAGAAAATAAAGACCCAGAAAACAATAGAATAAATACTTATTGGGTTAATACCCAATAAGTATTTATTATATATATTATATTATTAATACTTTGTTTTAGCTCTAAGCCATTTTTTTTCTTGCAATATTAACCGAACTCAGTTGAGTTTTTCGCACAGAACAATTTCACATTTATACTCTGCAAAATTAACAAGATGGGGCGGCCGAAACTATTAGTCCGCCTCTGACATTGCTACTAACCTCCTGCCTCTAACGGGCGGCGCCTTGTACTGTGTCCTGGCGTTAAGGCGTTGCTTGGCGTGCGCGATGTGCGGCGGCGGCTGCGCGGGCGCGCTCGGCAGTATCTTGGCCTTGTCGGCGCACCACTCCACGTGACGCTCGAATGCTCGCACGCCGAACGCTCGGCTGCAGTGCGGACATTTTTGGAGATCTGCTCCTCCCTTTAATAACATATTATAACTAGAGTATCTATCTTAAACGTAAATTTTACAATAATCGACAGCATCGATATAGTCGACTAATAGACATTCTTAATAATCGATAATAATAATAATATAAAGGATATTACACACATGTCACCCTGGTCACAAACTAACCTTTAGGCTTGTACTATGTGTACCAGAAACTATGATACTAATATATTTTATAAACACCCAGACCATGACAAACTGTACAGAAAAAACCGTACTATTTTTTTTACCTCCCACGACCTCCGGATACAACCCCATAGGCGCAACCACTATAGCTAATGTACAAAGTGATGGATCTATGTTTAGGTATTTTGTACTACCATCATAATTACCCAAAATTGTACTTAAGTGCAGATAGTTGATAGCAACTATACTATATATACTTACTATGTATAGAGTAAGTATTAGTCAAAAAGAGATGAAACGTTTATTTAGAATGGTCGTAAATATATAAATTTGGCCCCAGATCCATATGTATATGTATCATCACGGGTGCCTTACGGCGCCCGAGACCGCCTAGACGGCCCCAGGGTACCCAGCGGAGGGGTTTTAATCCCACCTCGTCGTAGCCGATGGTATGAGTCTACACCGAACAAGTGGCTAGCTCGTTGCGATGTTTTGAATAGACTCAATAACCCATCTATACTATAAACAGTTTCAAAAGTTGGTATAGTGAAACTGGGACCGACAGCTTAACGTGCTCTCCGAGGCACTATAGTGGTGTTGTCAAAAAATGTACATAAATTTTTAATTTAAAAACTCATTGGTACAAACCGGGATTTTAACCAGGGACTTAAGTATTTTTAAGTCCAAGGTCTAACCAACTAGGCCACCACGTATACTGGGCCCCAGATCCATTGGGGGGATTATAAGCTTAATATATTATTTCATATTCCTAACTGTAGTGGTTTCGGCTGGGGGATAATGAGTAAGTCAGTCAGTCAGGACAAGCTCTTATGTATATATATGGTGAGGTTTTATAAGACTTTTAAAACTATTGTACATATAATCGTTGGGCCGGAAGCGCGTCACACGCATTTGAAAAGTTACAATTATTAATAAATAGTATCACCGGTGCCTTTATGGCGTCCGGGTACGGTTTTTAAACAGCCACAGGGCACTGAGCGGAGGGATTGACACGTCTGCATTTCTCCGACGGTATTCGGAAGCAATACCTAACAACCGGCGAGCTTGTTGTGGTACATATGATGTATAGCCTCGTTGATAAAGCGGTCATCCATCCCAGGTCCAGCCTTGTTGTCATCTACTTAACCTTGTTATCAGTTGCATAGTGACTTAACCACAGCCTAGCCGCTTTTTTATCAATAATAATTTAATAATTATAAAATCAAAGCCATTCGGCCAGGAGACCTTCTCGGTTGCCTTGGGGCACTCGTGATGATACATAACTGGTTAGTTAACATTTGCCTCATTGTTAAGTTTCATCCTTGATTGTTCTTAGCTCTACCATCATGGGCGTAGCCAGGGGGAGAGGAAATGTATAAAATAAGAAAAGCCGAGGAGTATAAATTAAAGTTTTGGGGGTTTAAACCTCCCCCGAAATGTATGAAATAAGAAAAGCTAAGAGGAGTATAAATTCATAAAGATTTTCTTTTCACCATTTCATGCACTTTTTGTTGAACTCCTCCCGATACTAAAACCTGGCTACGTCCGTGTCTACCAACATGACTTTTTGTTATCTTACACTTAATGTATAGTTTAGCTTCGTTTAGTACCTACTACTGTAGCTCAGATAAGTTTATGCAAAAAAAAATAACTAAAGTCGCTAGTAACTATAGATAGGAATCAACCAATAAGAGAGGTTTATTTGAAAAACAAAGCGATCGTATTGGTTGATCTCCATCTATAATTACTTGTGACTATAGTAGAAACTGTTTGCATAAACTTGTGGTACAGCTACAGTATACCTATTTATTTTACTAATAACTCATGTATAAGTATATTTACTTTAATAATATGTATATTTGTATGTTAAGTAAAATAATCGGTAGTTGTTGTACAAGTATTGTTTAAACATAGTTAGTTGTATGTAAATACACTTTCCAATATTATTACTTTCTTTCTCAGACATGTCGATCATCAGTTTACAATCGGAGCCATAATGAGTCTTGTAGTTTCGAAACACATTAAAACGCCCCAATAGTAAATGAACCGCATAGCATAGTAAAGAATTTAGAAACAACTTGAAAATGCTTGTTTATTTTTAGATTTATTGTTCAGAGTTTAGTATAATTGATATTGTTGAAATAACAAGAATTATGCAGTTGCATTCTTATACTGAAATCGTATGCATAAAGTTCAGCGCCTTCACGAGGTTCGACATTAGAACACAAGGCGACTTTTTTAAAGCATTAGATTTTCAATTGTTTTATAAACCGCTAAAATATATCCAGATATTATATTTGTGGCGATTTAGTGGACGTTAAAAGAAGGGTGAGTGGCAGTAATTGCGTTATACCGTTGCCTAAAAACTTGAATATCATACAGAGATTTATTTATGTGTTAAAAACTTTATTGGACTTAATGTCGCTAGGCATTCTCTATCAGTCAAACCTTTGGGACAAATTAAGTACGATAAACATTCTAATGTGGTTGACAAGAAAAAAACCGGCCGGTGATGTTCTGTTAGAACTTCAGCTGTCATTAAAGTTATCAAAGCGAGTATTGCAAGGAACCCTTTCCGCAAACAAAAACTAATTGCTTTGCAAATGATCTTGAGTAGAAAAACTGTTATTGATGAAGACCTAGGACTACGAGCTTACTGAAAAAAATGCGGATATTTTCTCAAAACGTGAAGGCAATGAGAGTAAAAAGATCCAGTTTGGATCTTTATTGAAGCGTTACGCAAAAAATAGACATCGTGAACTCCTGGATACCGATGAGAAAATGTTCTATATCGAAGAGAAGCACAACAAGCAAACCGATAAGGTGTACGCTGAAAGTTCTGTAGAACCTGAAAATACCAACCCTCGAGTGCCACATGGTTATTATCCTTCATCTGTGATGTCAACAAAAAATGTCGGCCCAAGTACGAGATTCCCAACCAAATCGGGAATATCGTACTTTGGCCCGACAGAAGTGCATTTTTGCAAAAAAAAAGGTGTCCAGTGCATAAGTTTACCAAGATACTGTTTTAGACTATATCGTAAAAGCTCTGTCTCAGATGCTGTTTCGAGTACGGCTTTGAGTATTTCAGCATGATTCCGCATCCAGCAAGGCTAACTAAACCACACGTGGTTTGAGCGGAAAAACATTAGCCTTCATAAGGCATAGGAAGGATCTTAAACATCACAAAAATTTGGACAGCCTGAAGTCATTATTAAGAAAGGCAGTGGAAGAAATTTGATATGATTATGGTTCGTGCTGCGGTTGATGACTGGTCATGGAAACAGGGGTGAAAGATGGCGGCGGACATTTTGAATAATTTTGTTTTAAATTATTCAAAATGGGTCACCATTGGTTCACCTTTACTTAATTTGAATTAGTTATTTTCAAAAAGAATTATAATTTATTTAATCAATTATACTTTTGAAGGAATTTAACGAGCGACTAAGTATATATTTTAATAGTCCAAATTTGAAATCGACTTGCTCTCAATGTAATATGCCAAAGTAGTAGGAATTCTTGACAAATCCAGTTGAGCAAAGTTAGTATATAGGGTGAGTCGGCCAAAGAATTCTGTGTACTAACCTTCGTGACAGCAGATCTGACAGAACTGTTCTTCTGTCGCGGCAATGTTTTAGCAGTATGGGGAGGAGACTTCTCCAGGAATGGGCTGTTCTCTGGAAGACCAAAGTTCTTTGGCAAATATTGCTCTAAATCTGTACCTGTAAATATTAAATTATATCATGTTGTGTGACGGCTCCCAATATGTATATATTTTATTAGTATTTGTAATAGAAAATTATTTATAAACAAAACAAGATTTTATTGTATTTTTTTTAGAAAATATAGTTTTAAGTAATTTATTTTTAAATAGTAAACTAACCTCGTTTTGCATACAAAATATATTGAGCTTTTTAATTAAAACAGTATTTGGTCTCTTTCTTACCAATAAACCATATTTTAGACAGAAAAGAGATAAATTACCATTTTAACTAAAACGCTCAATAAAGTTTTTATGAATAAGAAGGCTAGTACATACTTTGGTAATACTAATAGTAACTTCTAAAATATTTAACAAATACTTATTAAGCAATTTGAGCATGCAATACATTAACGAAATTAGTTATACATACAAGTAAACGAAGGTAGGACGATATGACAATGGGAACGTGCATTTTAATGTATAAACACAGTGCGCGAGTCATTGCTACACTGCCGCTAGAAAAGCAGCTAGTGTTGCCAAACGTATGCAAATACGCATATTTACACATCAACAGAAATGACACGTAGTTAGTTTAAATGCAAACGTCTTCTCCCACTCACCAGTATTAGTGACCCCGATGGTTGAAGCCAGCCCTTACACCGTACACAACAATAAATTATATCAATAAAATAGAAAATCTTAACAAAAATCTATGGGAGCGAAATTAATGACATGCATCCAAAATTTGATACATTTTTTATATTCAATAAGAAAGCTTATAGTCTGTTCAATTTGCAATGAGTATTGTGACAGCTGTTACATTTGTATGGAAGAGAGTGGGCCTCAAAAGGTAAGTGACTGCCTTGAGAATTTTACTGTCAAAAATACAGAACTATTCTATTAGTGGAATGTGACTATATTGACTGCGATTCTTTTAACAAAAATGTTAGCTTGTCATAAGGTCGAAATCGTTTATGTGCAGTTATGACCACAACACGGTATGTTAAAATAATTTAAGCCAAAAACACCTGTAATAAAGGAAAACAGTTTTTTTTAATTTTTGTTGTGGCTGATTGTAATTCTGATTTGTCCAATGCATTTAGTAGGATGTCGTTGACAGCTGTCACAGTACTTACAAATTTTACAGACTATAATTAATAAGAAAAAGATACAATTTAACATACCTTCTCGCCTCTGCCGAGAAGAATCGAAGGTTTTTCTCTTTTTGCTTGCTGTCTTTTCGCATATGTTGGAGTGTTTTAATAGTGATTCGGGTAGGAATGTTCTTCCGCAGATGACGCAGGGCAGCAAGGGTAAAGGGCCTGCTGGCTGGGGCGCCACTGGGATTTTAGGTTTGGTGGGGACGGGTGGGGACGGCGGCGACTTTACCCGTGGGGGCGGAGGAGTTTTGGCTAAGGGACGGAACAAGTCACCATTGTGTATGGGAGAAACAACTAACGGTTCTGGAGAGGGTGTGCGTGCTATTTTTTCTAGTTGTACCTGCCGCTTGGCTGAAACAATAAAAAAATACTTATACAATACAATAATTTAGATTTTAGTTGAACATTTTTTTTGCATATACGTGGTGGCAGAGTTGGTTAGACCTTGGACTTAAAAACACTTAGGTCCCTGGTTCGAATCCTGGTGTGTACCAATGAGTTTTTATTTGAAAACAAAAATACATTTGTTTGACAACGCCACTATAGTGCCTCGGAGAGCACGTTAAGCTGTCGGTTTCGGTTTCACTATACCAACTTGTGAAACTGTTTATAGATGGGTTATTGAGTCTATTCAAAACATTGCGACGAAATAGCCACTTGTTCGGTGTAGACTCATACAATCCCCTACGACAAGGTGGGAATAAAACCTCTCCGCTGGGTACCCTGGGGCCGTGTAGGCGGTCTCGGGCGCCGTATGGCACCCGTGATGATATGCAATACAATGATTTAGATTTTAGTTGTTTTTTTTTGGATGTAATGGAATCACCGCATTGCGTTGTCTAGTCATCTTACATCGTTGGCGTTCTACCCGGAGGTTGTGGGGTCGATTCCCTCTCAGCAAACAATATTGGTAAGTACGATTTTCTGTAAAATTTGCGTTAGTTTGTATGTTTATAAAATAACTATGTATGTGTATATATAGTAAATTAGTAACGTGGTTTGTGGTACGCATAGTACAGGTACTAGTCACTAAGCCCTAGGTAGTTTGTGAGCAGAACCATACCTATGTGTGTCTTTCAAACAACTTAATGTGTAAAAGAGACAAAGCCTTCTATAACTTAAGTGTTCTTGAAAGACTCAATAAGTTTTTATGAATAACGCCATAAAATAGAATTATTATATACAAATAATTATAGATAGGTAAGACTATAATGTTACTACATTAAAATTATTCAACGGCTGACCAACGAATCTATAGTCACCGCGGCGTTGGCTACCATGACGTAAGCTTCTAACCTCCACATCGATTAGGTAAATTATATGGCCTAGGTCACGCAACTTAGCTCTGAGGACCTGCGTGTTACAGAGAGCGTACGTAATTCGTTTGTTTACCCGATTCTTAAAAAAAAAAACGTTTAAACAAAAAAAAAACTACTTTAAAAAACACCAAATAATGAATATTTACAAGTGTTATTTAGACCTACTGGATTATATACTTTATGAAGTCGGCACTAAGTTATAAACAATAGGTGTGGTTTTTGAGAAGCTATACTTATCCCATCAAAAACAATACTTGTCAAAAAAACCAAGTCTCGCAACTCAGTTGTTCTGCGGTAAAAAGTTGTGAGATCCATGTAATACCAAGTCGGTTATTAATTTATTCAGTCTCTACTTAAGCGACTTTCTATCTTAATACGTCCAGTCTCTAAGACCACGATCGTGGTCCATAACAATTGAAAATCAATTGTGTCTGGAATCTCCGTACTCGAAGCATTAAGTTGTTACGTAATAATTAACAGCATCTTATAGTGACGCATATCAATATAAAAATTCTTTAATGTTTTATATAAATATATTGAGACTTGGCCATCGCCTGAAAACACGTGTAAATTCAATCGCCTGAAAACACATGTAAATTCAATTATTTAGTGCGATGGCCAAGTCTCAATATATTTATATAAAACATTAAAGAATTTTAATATTGATATGCGTCACTATAAGATCCTGTTAATTATTACGTAACAACTTAATGCTTCGAGTACAGAGATTCCAGACACAATTGATTTTCAATTGTTATGGACCACGATCGTGTTCTTAGAGACTGGACGTATTAAGATAGAAAGTCGCTTAAGTAGAGACTGAATAAATTAATAACCGACTTGGTATTACATGGATCTCACAACTTTTTACCGCAGAACAACTGAGTTGCGAGACTTGGTTTTTTTGACAAGTATTGTTTTTGATGGGATCTCATTTCTTTTTGTATTTTGTAGACAGTTCTACTTTTTTCCTTTTCGGTACCTTCTACTTATTGTATATATGTATATCTACCAGCAACGAATTTTCTTAAAGCCCTCTCTCTGACTTATGAACTTTTCTTATTTTTGTAGGTAGCCTTCCGTTTTCTCTTTTCCGGTACTACTTCTTGAGCTTCAGCTACAGTTTTTCTAAGAGCCCACTCCCTGTCTCTATGCGTTTTTCTGGGAGGCTTTGATGTTACAATTTTTGACAAATCTGGACGGTAAATGCTTCTTAGTCTGTTGTATTCACAAATTGAGGATTCCTGCGCTTTAACACTTCCAAAGTCGACATTAATTAGATGTAAACCGCCCAGACTTGTGAGTAGCCTTTAGTTGTCAAACTAATATAGCAATCGAAATTATCAATGAAAATCGCAAACTTATAGGTAAGAATTCTGGGCACATCCGAACAGCATATTGGGTCGCTCGCGCGTATGAGCGCGGTTGCTGCTCGCTCGGCGACATTCACCTTTCCGCGCGCCCCGCCACTGTCCCCGCCCCGCGCCCTCGCGCTAGCACCGCGCAGCGCGTTTTAACGGCCCGCGCTCACTCGCTAGCATCGCAGCGCGTGGTATATAATTATACAACCTTACGCACTCGTAATAAGTACGAATACGCACGTAGGTACGTTTTTTGCATTAATAAATGATTTAATACACGTGTTTTCATGACGGGAATACCCATTTTTTGCTCGATTTGGCAGGGGCACTACCATGCGCCTATATTTATATGGGACTAGCTTAAACCCGCAGCTTTGAACGCAATAATAATAACTGCCGTAAAACATCGTTACGAATAAAGCCAATATAGAAAAATTTAACTGAAGACTTGGCTGTATGGGCTTAATTTTCTTTGCGGTCTTTTCTAGATTTTTTAGTTTTTCCTTGATTCATACACCAAACACTACTTATATTCCAAATTTGAAGCTTCTAGGTCTGCTAGAAGTGCCTTAGAATTTTGATGATCGGTGAGTCAGTGAGTGACAAAATTAAGAAATTTGACCCGTTATAATTCTTAAAAATACTGGTTCAAATTGAATGAAATTTGAAATATACGTGTCTTTACAATGCCTGCATGGTTACTGAAAATTTCAGTCTTCTAGTTTTATCCACAACGAAGTTACAGGGGGTCGAAAATGGTCTGAATTGCTTCGAGAAAAGGATGGTACGGCCGTGACGCTTTTTTGCTCGACTTGGTGGGGGCACGGCCGTGCCCCCAGATATTTGTGCCATCTCAACGACACATTATGTTACAAGACATTTATTTTAATGACAATTATTTTATTAAGCGGTGCCAAACACAAAAGTAGAATCCAGGACTAAATAACAGTTGTAAATATTCATTATTTTATACTTTTTTGTGTTTATTAAAATCGGTTTACTTCTTTTTTTGTTATAAAGTTTTTATTTCAGATTTTTTTTTGTGTCACAGGATGACATGACTTTAATTGCTGTTAGCAATTAAAGAGTTTTTCCGATACTTTGGCATAAAATTACATTATTTTCATTGAAACTTAAAATAAAGTTAGAATTTTATTAATTGTGACCAATTTCACATTCGGTTTTTAAATTCTAAGAAGAACCTCTAGTTCTGTGTTTGATAGAAACATACACGTACCTACCTCCTTCTAATATTACAACTTCCATTTTAGTCGTAGTTCAATTATTATTTTTATGTTGGTAATTTAATTAAAAATCTTTCAGTTGTGCTAATACTAATAAATAAATAAAGATTTTTTCTGCACGCGCAACTGGAGTGTTCTTAAGTAATCTTTCAGCAGCACCTATCTACCTCTCTTACTAAAAAACCTGACAAAACTGACCATTTTCGCAAAAAAACTGACTTTATCTGATTTAACTGACCAGTTCCGACCCCTGACTGCAATTCATGTGACTTTGTATCTACCTGATGGTAAGAAGACCTACAAAGTCCATCAATGGTGTCGATCAATACATTGTTGTTTAACAATATTGATCGCTTCCGCTATGCTGGCTAAATGATGCGCTTACGAAATGGGCAGCGACAAAAGCGTACCTAACTGTACGTATATACGAGTTTATTTTAATATCTACTTTATCGTCAAATCAATCGCTCGCAATCGATTTCATCAAGATAAATGCAATAAACGTGAGATAAGTTTGTTTTCATAAAAGTATTTTAATATTTTTTTTGAGCACGGCATGTGATTAGAAACTGCTAATGGTAAGCAGGCCTACAAAGTCTATAGACAGGGGCGAATCCATGATAAAATTTAGGATGGACAGGAAAAAAAAGTTTGATTTACAATATTTGAATGAACAAAAAAAAATCCCATCGTCAATAACATCATCACCTCAAATGATGAGCAAAAAAAAATGCTTCTAATGAACAAAAAAAAAACTTATTGAGTCCTTGAAGAACACTTTAGTTATGTGAGGTTATGTTTCTTTTTATTAGCAGCAAAATTGATTATGCGTAAAAGAGAAAACATTCTATAACTTAAGTGTTCTTCAAGGCCTCAAGATTTTTATGAATAAGGCTAAAAGTCTGCTGACCAAGTATTTTTATCTTACAGAACTTTTTCAAATAAATATTAGGAGTTTGAAGATTTTAAATCAATTTAGACGAATTTGCGGGCATAGCCCCTTGGTCGGCACAACAATAATTAAAAGGAGTGTCTGATGAGGCTCTTCGATGCTCATGCTGATTCAACTGCAAAGTATTACCTCTCCCCGCGCATGACGGTGAGTCGGTAACCCTTCCATACATTTATGTAAACCTTCCCCCCGACCCTTAATAAGAGAAAGAGCACGTATGAGATTATACCTACAATTTAGGCAGCAAACCGACTTTCGGGCCATAACTGTTTTCTACACCTGAACTTTAATGGATTTGAAAAAAAAAAAAAAACATTTTATTAGAGAGAAAATAAACGAAGACTGTACCTGTACGTTTTCCTTTTTTTAATTTTTTGCCTTGATATTTTATAGGAATTATTTTAATGTGAGGGATTTTTATGCGATTTTTTTCGAATTTCCGGGGTTGATATTATTTTTCCTATACCAAACTTTAAAAAAAGGAAAACGTACGAGCCTAGATATAGGTCTTATTTATAACGCCTCCAAAACTCATAAACATCTATGAATGTTTAGTGAGGGGCAACAGTTAGGACCAAAAGGTCGTGAATCTATGGGAAATGTTTGATAAGACTCCGCTCTTAAGACTAAATATAAGCAAGTAAATTATAAATAAAGTGTACTATGGCCTAACTCCACCTCACCTACATCTAAATGAGTATAACCACGCAGCGACAATTATGGTAAAGCAACTTCTACGGGCTCTAGGAATGACAAATGAATGCGAGTACATTCTCTTTGCATTAATTAATTAATGGACCCATGTGGTTTTAAGGCCTCCCTGCGGCATTCAACGATTGACTCGAGACGTCTTGATAAATTCTTCTATATATATATACAAGGTGTTTGGAAGGGAGCTGTACATACGCCTAGGGTAGAAACTAGGGATAGTCTGCTACCTACCCCCGCCCAATATATTGACCTTGGCCTCAAGTTTTTTTTTAAATTTATTTTTATTTTTTATTTGACTTTTATGTGATTTTTTACTAAAACTACCTGTAGCTCAAAATCTATCCATGGGACCGGTCTGCTTATGGTCTTGTTTTAATCGTTAGAGTCTTAGGGTCCTGCAAAAAAATATTTTACACCAGAAAATTGTGGAGAAGAAAAGTTATGGGGCCTGAAGTACCGTAGTAAGGTAAAGAAATAATTTTAAGGGCAACTTTCTATGGGGTTAAAAAAAAAACTAACAGGGTTGGAGTTCTTCTGATTTTTTTAAAACATCCTCAGTCCATGCCCTTTCTAACGATATGCTAAAAGTGTAATTATCACTTTTAGTTTTAAAGTTATTAATTAATTTCCGCAAGGGCACTTTAAGCAAAAATTTCAACTAATGAAAATTAAATGTGTTCGATCGTAAAAGGATGGCAAATGAAACAAAAAATTTGGTAATGACTAATGTCATTAAATTACAAATTTTAATTAATTACTAAATTTAATTAATTAGAAATTTTGTTCAAATTGATGACCATTGACCTGTAAACATGCTCGGCACGTCTTCCTCATCTCCACGGTCACCGTTCCAAGCAGCAGTTCCTCGCGCATTGTATCGAATGCGGCGTGGATCCTGTTAATTAAAACCTCCCTTGTTGGTACTTCTTCTGCGTACACCAACTCTTTCGCCCTTCTCCAGACGTAGAAGTCGAGCGGGGTAAGGTCAGGCGACCTTGGGGGCCAGGGAATTGGCCCACCCCGACCAATCCAAGAATTAGGAAAGCAGTTGTTCAGAAGCTCCCTCACTGCTAGGCTCCAATGAGCAGGACAGCCGTCGTGCTGGAAGACTATGGGCCGATCTTCGTCAAACACTTCTTCCACTAAATCGGGAAAATCGTTTTCGAGGAAATCTAAGTAGTTTTGCCCGTTCAGGTTGTCTGGCAAAAAGTGCGGCCCTATCAACCGAATACCGATGACGCCTGCCCATACGTTCACCGAGAACCTTTGTTGAAAACCTCTGTGCCTCTTCACTCTTGGGTTTTGATCTCTGGGTGCCCAGTGATGGAGATTGTGGTAATTTAAAATTCCTTCCTTGTCAAACTTGGACTCGTCAGTCCAGAGAATACTCCGTAAAAAAATATTATCTTCCACGTCCTTATGGAGCAAGTGGCGGCAAAACTGCATCCTTCTTGCATAGTAGTTATCCTCTAAGCCTAAAAAAATAAAAATATCAACGTTAGCAGTTTCCTTATGAATTAGTAGCTATGTAACATTGATTGCTACCTCTGTCTTTCCATTTCTCTCTCTCTCACACACATGCTCATGTTAATTTAAAAATTGCCTATGAAATTCACATGCTAGTTCATTACATAAGAGATAAAAACAAAAACTTAATGTAAAAAATTACCTTGAACAGGGGTGTAGTGGAAAGGATGACGTCCATTTTCGCGAAGAACCGACCAGACTTTCCACACGCTTAAACCAAGTGTCCGGGCTACGGTTCTTACGCTTCTGGTCGGATCTTCCTCAAATTCAGCCAATATGCGTTCTTCCGCAGCCAAATTTGGTTGAAATCTGTTCACGCTTGGTTCCCGGAAATTTAAATTTCCGGTTTTTCGCAGACGCCGATAAGTTGAGCCAAACGTTTGGTGGTTAGGCACTCGCCGGTTGAGATACCGTTCTTGATAAATCCTCCGTGCCTCGCGCCCATTGCAATGAGCCATTCCATACACCACCAGCATGTCGGTGTACTCTTCGTTGGTAAATCCAGCCATTTTGTCAACAACAAGGTAACAAATAACGAAACTTAACAAAAACGAAGTAATAACAAACTCAACCAAAATTAACGAAAACAGTGGAGCGTCGTAACGGCAAGTACGTAAGTTAGCTAAGATGGGTAAATCTCGACTGACTAACAAAGACCCCAACGAGTTACCTGCCCGGCCCTGTCGACCCAAGAGCGAAAGAGACAGAAATACGTGTTGCTGTCGTGTAAGAGTGAGACAACAAATTTTACCTGCCAACTGTAGGCCAAACTGGTTTAAATTCTGGAAATGACATTTGTCTTACAAATGTCGAGTCGTGGTGGTAAAAGTGCCCTAGTTGCGGAAATTAATTAATAACTTTAAAACTAAAAGTGATAATTACACTTTTAGCATATCGTTAGAAAGGGCATGGACTGAGGATGTTTTAAAAAAATCAGAAGAACTCCAACCCTGTTAGTTTTTTTTTTAACCCCATAGAAAGTTGCCCTTAAAATTATTTCTTTACCTTACTACGGTACTTCAGGCCCCATAACTTTTCTTCTCCACAATTTTCTGGTGTAAAATATTTTTTTGCAGGACCCTAAGACTCTAACGATTAAAACAAGACCATTAGCAGACCGATCCCATGGATAGATTTTGAGCTACAGGTAGTTTTAGTAAAAAAATCACAAAAAAGTCAAATAAAAAATAAATTAAAAAAAAAACCTTGAGGCCAAGGTCAATATATTGGGCGGGGGTAGGTAGCAGACTATCCCTAGTTTCTACCCTAGGCGTATGTACAGCTCCCTTCCAAACACCCTGTATAACTCGAAGGTGACTGACTGACTGACATAGTGATCTATCAACGCACAGCCCAAACCACTGGACGGATCGGGCTGAAATTTGGCATGCAGGTAGATGTTATGACGTAGGCATCAGCTAAGGATTTTGATAAATTCTACCCCCAAGGGGATAAAATAGGTGATGAAAGTTTGTATGATAAAAAAATAACTATTCCACGCGGACGAAGTCGCGAGCACAGCCAGTGGATAATAAATCGGGAAGCTGCCAATTTGAAAAAAAATCTTATGCCTGGTCATAAACGTGTTTTTTCTGTTTTGGTCCTTAAATAAATAAGGTTCAAAATCGTAAATCAGATAGGCAGCTGCGGCTCAATACTTCACTATTATTATGATACATAAGTAGGACTAAAGCATTTCATAAATTGCAAGATCTATGTTATGTTAAAACCATGTTACATTACCCTATATCCTTTCCAGGGTCTTCAACTATATCCATACCAATTTTTATCTAAATCAGTTCAGCGCTTTAAGTGTGAAAACTTAACAAATCGATAGACAGACATACAGAGTTACTTTCGCATTTATAGCAAGTAAGTACCTATGCATATAAAACCGGATATTGATCCATCTTTATGTCTAATAGTGGGTGCAGTGCGTCATGGGTGCACTATTTAGATTTCATGGCTGCCCCCGATCACCCACGGAGTCGGCGCTCCTGGTTTTCATTAAAATATATTTGGAGCCATTATAATAAAATATAATCCCACAATTTTTAATCAATTTTTTATTTGGAATTTTGTTATGTTTACGTAGTGGTCTATGATTTTTTTTTTTTTAAAGCAATGTATTTGGATTTATTTCGATCGAGCGAAGTCATATTTATTACGTTTTGAGTTCCACACAAATACCAATAACATGATCTTCTATGACATATATTTTGTTCACTATTTAAAAGGTATAATTGTCACAGTTAAATTTAATTTTAAAATGAAACTGGAAAACCCCGTTAATAATTTGCTGTGCGGGGAGAAAACAGAGGTTGCGTTGGTTTCGAAACATTTCTGAACGGGTTGTTTCTTTAAAATGAACTTTATACCCGTCAATAAAATATCTGTAACTACATACGTATAGAGGTAGCCATTAATGCGTACGTGAGTTGGGTGTTGTTTTGGTTCATATATTAGCTAGATGACTGAAAAAACACTCTACTTTTTTTAAATTAACTTTAGTTCATTCGCACCAAATAGAATCGCAATCGCTTAATGTGTCACAGTTCGTATTCTGCTAAACAATCGCCCATAGAAAACTGTAAAGTAATAGCATATGTGATTCAACCATGAAACTAATAAGAAAAATATGGAACCGCCATGTGCCTTAAAGGCCTATGAAACGAAATGTCAAACGAGTTCGTTGCCGCCATATTCTGTTCTCACTTCAACCAATCAACGCTCAAGGATTGCTAGTGTTTTAACTTTTTTTTTAAATTTGTATGGTGGTGGCCATTTTCTGTTCTCAAAACTGGAAACCCTTAAATCGTCAAGAGACGATTTAAGGGCCATGGGCACCTCCCTGTTATATCTCCATGGATTCAATACAAGGAAGTTAGTTTAAGAGAATTGGAGCAGTTTTTCATGTTTTACCTATATTGCAGATAAATAATTATAACTCCATGCATAAACAATACAAAATATTTTAGTTAGACAAAGACGAACCATTAAAGTAAAAGAATAATAAATAACTTATATATGGAAAAGTCATAAAAAATCTCAAAGCAGCTTTATGATATCATAAATTTTCATATAATTTAATGTTCTGCTACAATACTTCTAGCAGCCTATTAATGCCTTTCGTAATTAGTTTTCTTGGAAATCTCATAATAATATTAGTTCAACTATTATTTACGCTTTCCCATCGACTGATACATTATTAAATAAGTGAGATAATATAAATAATTGTTAAACAGTCAGCAAAGACTAGATTTAAACAAAACTAGTTTTTATCGAGTACCTATCTCAACTCCAATCGAATATGATAAACACTAGGAACAAATATAAGCAAAAAAGGCAATCCAATATATACCTACAAGGTGACTTTACTCCCATGGAACCATGAAGCCATGAAGGCGTCGCAAATGAAAAATAAAAATGCCTTATCCATACAAATTAGTAATGTTAAAATGACCAATTTGTATGGAGATGCCAAAATTGTTGTTTTATTTGACAAACATGGTTCCATGGGAAAAGTTGTTCGATTTGGTCAGTACAGCCTTTTATTAGCCCAAAGTACAACCTTTCAAATTCAACCTGAATATAACAGCTGCCTGCACAGGCTTCGAGTGTACTAATGAATAAAATGAAACCCAACCATCCCTTTACTACCATGTAATTTTTACACAATTAGCCAAATTAAATTTTTGGAAAAAAAAAATACAACAATAACAGGTAAAAAAATGTAAGAAACTCAACAAGTGAACGTTAATCTGTCAATATTTTTGAATCCTCATTTCACACAAGTACAGTGATTAGTAGGTACCTACTCGTAAGTTTACTAAAGCCCAAAATTATACCCAATCGGTGTTTTAAATTCATAATACGATGGGCACCAAGGCATGGTAGCCAAGGTCAACATGTTTACTTTACTTCAGCAATAATAGTACCCTTTACTACGATTAATAAATTATATCAAATAGTTTTTTTGTTTTAAAATAACACGCACACGAAGTTGCTAGTACCTATATAATCTCGTATCTAAAATCAACAAATCAGTGGGAGGATAAATATGATGGTTAGCTTTATAAATATGCGGATTTTCCTATGATAGCTTTTAGGTAGACAACAAAGACGATAGGTATAATAAAAAATCTAAAAACCTACCATTTTTTATTCATAAAAACCTAATAAATAACAGAGATAGACTGATCAATAGACTGATCCTAATAAATAGACGAGATCTGTGATTTTGGCTTATCTCAGTCAGGAACTACTAATTCCAATTAAAAATTTATTTTAGTGTTGGATAGGCCATTTATTGAGGAAGGCTTGTATAGCCTAAAAATATGGCTTCCCCATACAAATTGGTCATTTTAACTTTACTAGTTTGTATGCAGAAGGCAATTTTTTTTTCATTTGCGACACATGGTTCCATGGGAAAAGTTGTTCGTATTGATCAGTAGAACATCATATTAGCCCAAAGTACACCCATTCAAATTCACCATGTATAACATCACGCTACGACCAATACGAGCGGAGCATCAATGAACAATGTTGCAAAAACGGGGAAAATGTATTTATTTTCAGATCTTCCATTGCTGCGCTGCGCGTAAACTGTTAAAGGTTTAGCTTAGCGGGTCAGATATGTGAAAATTATGAATATGTACCTACAGTCAAACAAGAAAGTGGTCTATCAATAAGTGGCCGACTGTACCTGCAATAATTTCCTTTACTTAGGTAACTATCAGTGGTACAACACAGTTAAAAACAAAAATAAATTATAAAAATAATCCTATTTCTGATTTAGCGGAAAACTAAACAATTTTGTCTATAAACAATAATTATAACCATAAGATATTCATCATTAAAAATATACTATAAATAACACAGTATTGAGAATTAGGCATCACAAATTTAGCTAAAAACAACGCTATTTTTAAACAAATAACTTATTGTATAGGAAAATCGTAATTACTAAAGCTAATAATCAATTCAGCGTACTGTGAATAGGTTGCTAATTAAATCTATCAAGCATGGAGACCCCACTTCCTCTTTATTAGCATAATCATATACAACTCCTGCGCATACCTTATATTATATCACTAAAGTTTAAACTATAAACAAAACTTTAAATCTATAAAATATTGAAATTGCCCAATCGAGTTTTGGTGACCTTCAAATTAATGTTTGCGAAGATTATTAGATATAACCAATAAACAGGTTCCAAAGTTAAGATGAAGATATTTATAAGCTGGATAAATCTAAATAATCTGTTCATACCGAGAATATTTCAAGAATCTCTTGCGTTTTAATTGAAGCCATAAATCAAGATGGTATCGATAATAGATATAATGCAAGACTTGCGGTGCGGAGTCAACCATTGGACTAATGCAACACGGTACAACCAACATACAGACTATTGAGTGTTTGCTGCACTATGCTACACACATGATTCGAATATCAATTACGGTAACCCAAAAAAAGATCCGTAGTTAATTGTTTATTATGTTGGTTAAGGAAATGCCTTAATAAATTTACAAGCTAGTAAAACTAGTATAGAGAAGTGAAAAAATGAAAAAGTAATGAGTCCAAAAGTATTAATGAAATAGTATTTAAAAAGTAAAAACTTTATATACAAAATTATAAATACATAAGCTTGTTGAACAAATTAAAATTTGCCTATTTTTTTTTAACAAACCATTAATAATTTATATTTATACTTAATATTACAAAAATATACAAAAGCGGCCCAGCCTAGTGCTTAAGTCACTGCGCAACTGATAACAAGGTTAAGCAGATGTCAACAAGGCCAGACCTGGGATGGGTGACCACTTTTTACAGAGGCTATTTCATCATAAACACCGCAACAAGCTCGCCACTTGTTAGGTGTCGCCACCGAATACCATCGGCGAAATGAGGACGGGTTAATCCCTCCGCTGGGTACCCTGATTTAAATGGTTCTTGGGAGCCAAATAGGCTCCCGTGATGGTATTTATTTATTATACATAATATTATAAAGAGGTAAAGTTTGTGAGATTGTAGGGAGTAATATCTGGATATACTGAACCGATTTTGAAAATTATTTAGTGTCATATAGCCCATTTATCGAGCAAGGCTATATAACATCACGCTACGACCAATAGGAGCGGAGCATCAATGAACAATGTTGGGAAAACGGGGAAAATTTGTTCCTTTTGAGAGCGTCCGTTGCCTGCCTACGTAAACGGTTAGAGTTGCGGGGGTCAGCTAGTAATATTATGAACGAAATATATACATAAAAAAATACCTCTTCAAAATTACCGCCTATACTAAACTTTTATTTTAAATAAATAAAAAATGTTTATTACAAATTGTTAATTAAACATATCGCATACCCTAATAAAAACTAACACCTCCAACAAGATCTCGTATCTTGAGCGAAAACAACATAAACATGTTTATAAATCAGATAACTTTGATATTGTTCTAAATTTTCATAAAATACAAGACGATAGAGATTTATTTGCTTTGACTGAAGATAATAAAAAGGTTTTTATTAGAAATCTTTGTAATGAGCTCGGTGTGTGGTTTCGCCCGATCGCACAAGACACTGAATATTTATAGGAAAGTGTTCTTATATCGACGTACTAAAGTTTAAATCGTAGCTCTTGGTTTCTTATTCATTTCATTCAGAACTATCTGCTTTGTGTTCATTGCTGTTAACACTACTAGTTTTAAAAGCATTGTTATTAGGCCTCTGTGTTGATATGAGTTCATTTTGCAATTACTTTTTTCGTGAGTTTTTCGAAATAACGATCATATTTTTGATTCAAATAAACGTACTCTCGCATAGCCGATGGTATTCCCATTCTAACTAAACCGAAATAACTTATATACAGTTTCACAAGTTGGTATAGTCAAACTTGGATCGACAACTTAACGTACTCTTCGAGGTTATGTTGTCGACAAATTGAAAACTCATTGGTACACGCCAGGTATTGAGCATGCGACTGTGAACATGGTCTAACTAACAAGACTCGTGGAAATAGAATAGAGTCAACTAAATTAATATTAAATGGCGACCACACACATCTTCATTTAAAGGTACGACAAACAGGTTGTCGAGAACACGTGGCATTAACTGAACTACCAGCCACTTCTTCGTAATACCTTATATGTATTATGTCGATAAGAATTAATGCTTCAAGTCAACTTAAGTCACATTGGTGAAATTACTTAGGAGTAGCCTGCCTTACTACGGGCCCTGTATCAAAATTTATTGGGGGGCCCTAATGAAGTGTAGATTTTTCGTAAAAGAAAAACTTATAGGGCCACTATTGCGTAGACATGGTAATAACTCGTGTATATATTGATTAATAATGAATCCGTGTAATAATAATATTCTATTTGGGTTAGAGGCGATACAAAATGGCAAAGTTGCGGGTACCTTCTATACCCAAGTCTTCAATGATCAAGTATATAATATTTAAATAGAAATAAATAATGTATCAAGCATATTAATAATGGTACACGGAAAAACAAAATTTCAGAACATTATATCGATTAGTAGGTAAATTATACCGCGTGTCAACTACCACCAATCGTTGTTGACGTGTTGTAATTGGGCCTGTGTATAGCAAACAGCTAGCGGAGGGTAAAATTATTGGTGCCAGGTACGAGACTGTCACTAATGCTCGGGTCTTCTGTCAACACAAGACAGGGACTCAAGGAGTGGTTTGATAATGTAAATTGTACTAGAATCAAAAGACATTTGGAAGTTATTGCAATTATGGTAGGTAATCTTGTTAATGATATAAATAGATTTAATGCAATTTAACTAAAACACTATAAGAATCTAATTTTGTCCCACGCGTTCATCGTATTATCACTTCGTTTTTGCTTTAAATTTCTTTCTCATTTTTTTATTTTAGCTTGGCTCCTAAAGTTCGTAGGGTTAGGTGTTAATAGCCTATAATATGACTATAAAAATATCTTAAAATCCGACTGTTAGTTCAAGAGTGTAGTAGGTTCAAAACAAAAAAAACAAACTTCAGTTATTATACCCATTAAGTAGAATAGATTTAAACCAATAGCAAATTTAATCGAAAATATTCATCCTCATAAATTACACAGACCTTAGCAAGACAATGTCGATGAAAATTAAGTATGAAATATTAAAAGTCGATTGTATGAATGCAGATTTTCCATTCATACAAACGACATTAAAAATGTATTTAGTTATAGAAAGCAAAACATATCATACATACATATACAGAACTAAAAAGACCCAATTGAAAGTTCTCTAAATTTAATAATATCATATTTCCCAGTAAAGGTTAAAAACATTATAGAAGAAGTTATCTAGGTATATCTACTTCCGCTAAGTACAATTCGCAAACACATGCCAAGGAAAACAGGCCGACTTATAGGTGTATACAAACATAATAAATCTAAGATACTGAATACTGAAGACGTCACAGTTTCCTGTTACTTATACCTACTATATTATTATATTACTAAACTTCAGTGTTACATTCATCCCATGCTATAGTTTCTCAAAAAATATCATTTTAAAAATTATGTTGTTGTTAACTCTAACAACTCTAGCTTTATGTAATGTAAATCTTTTAGTTTTTTTGTATGATTCTGTTAATTGCCTGACTTAACCACATTCCGGTAGGAATAATGTTGGCACATTGTAATACATATCATCACGGGTGCCGTACAGCGCCCAAGACCGCCTAGACGGCCCCAGGGTACCCAGCGAAGGGGTTTTAATCCCACCTCGTCATAGCCGATGGTATGAGTCTACACCGAACAAGTGGCTAGCTCGTCGCAATGTTTTGAATAGACTCAACAACCCATCATCAGATAAACAGTTTCACAAGTTGGTATAGTGAAACCGGGACAGCTTAACGTGCTCTCCGAGGCACTATAGTTGTGTTGTCAAACAAATGTACATTTTTTTTTAAATTAAAAACTAATTGGTACACACCAGGTTCGAACCAGGGACCTAAGGTCCCTGGTTCCTTGGACTTAAAAACGTCCAAGGTCTAACCAACTCGACCACCACGTATATACAATAAATTTGTAATAAACAATAAATAAAATATATTCAATCGGGAACTAGAATAGAAGAAAGTTCATAAAAACAATATAAATCTCAATGATTCTTTTACGAAAAGATGTTGTATATTATGGGAAAATTAACAATTACAAGAGTAACATTATTATGTATGACACAGCACATGTTGTATAATACAACGAGGTATAATTTGGAAGAAGACTCGACTAAGGTCGGAGTCGCACGTTAATATTCCGATGACGTTTAGCTGTTCATCAAGCAACCGGATATTGTTAACACTAAAAAAAGACATACAGACAAACACAACTCCCAATAATAATGCTACTAATATTACTAACTGTGAAAAGAATAAAGCTAATTAACATCTTCTATAAAAAAAGTGTAAAAAATACTTTTTAGATTACTTAAATATAATAATGAATGAATAATAAAGTTTTATGGTAGATAATAAAAGTAATATGTACGAAATAGAGAGAAAGTAAATCAACTTAATATAAATTATATTTTTTAATTAGCATGAAAGGCTTAATATAAAGAACGAAATTAGTTTCAAAAAAACTTAATTAGTAATTACAAAAAATGGAAAGCATAAATCGATAATTTGTTATCAACATGATGGCGATAGACTAGCATGACCATTTAATTATGAGACTCACTTAGGGCCGATTCGACCAAAAGAGGGCATAACTTATACTGGGGATAGTAATGTCAAATTCTATACAAATATTTATTCGTAGATTAATTTATTAATACTCAGAATAATTATTTGTATGCGATTTGACATTACTAATTTCGGTATAAGTTATACCCACTTTTGGTCGAATCGGCCCTTATTGACATATATTTTTAACTAACGTCACTCTAATTAAATTAACCTTAGACTTTTAACTCATCCAGTCTATTGGACATCCTGCATATGTGGCTGCAAATGTTTGCGTTATATTCAACGTCATCATTAGTCAACTCCTTTATAGCTATTAGTTTATCAATCCTTTTAAAAGGACCAAACTTTTTGATAACTTCAATTGCCAAACCAGCTTTATTCTCTTATCATAATATAATAAATAAGATCATGTTTAAGAAGACAATGCAACTATTGTCAATTGTGAACACAAAGTACCTGTCAGTGTAGATCAGAGAATTGATTTACAGAAAACGATTGGCAGTTTCCATTATGGATCCGTCACTCTATCGAAGATCTTTATTGAAAGTCCATGTCGGGTTTAAAAGTAATTATCTGTTATGCCAACACTTAACAGTTTTGGCGGACAAAAGCCAAAGTCATCGTTGCTAATAACTAAGATCAGTAAACATTAAGCTTAATGCCTTTACGGATTGAAGATAATCTTTATAATGCATATAAAATCCAACGCCTGTGTTTGTTGTGTATCCGTTTGTGTTCTTATAACTCGATCCAGTTATGCGATTTACGTGATTGTGTTTTTAAATTATAGATATGTTGTCTGGTCTATAAATATTGTTACGTTACATTATATTAAAACGGTATCAATCGGACTTTTAGGAATTTTAAAAGGATTTGCACGTACTCTCAACTGTGGCCCGTCTACGAGACACTCTTCTGTAAATTTTATATTAAGGTAATTATTACCAATGAGTTTTTTTAAGTTATTGGTACACAATGTGGTTTAAAGACCTATATCTAACCAACTCAGCCACCACATAAATTAAGATAAAGCGAAAGCGGAAAAGAAGAAAGAAAAAGGTAAAGCAAAAAAAATACATGTAAATCAATGGGTAAACAAGAACAAAACAGCAATAAGGGCAATGCACAATTTGGAAGGCTGAGATGTAACGGAAACGAGAAGTAATTGATAGTCGATGCTTTTGCAGGTAATAACCATAAGGTAATTTGAAATGTCAATGTACATAGTAATACCAAACGAACACCATCTGGGCCCTAATTCTGGCGCTTTCGATTTACGTGTTGTTGGTTTTCACTCAAATATATTGAATATTAAAATAAAAAGTAACAACTCTCGATATAAAACTTTCAGTTTCATTCGAATACATCGAGAAGCCGACATGTCAGTCAAAAGCGAGAGAAATATTCCCTGGATTGTCTGGATTAGCATTTCTTAGCATTTAGTTTTACTATTATAGTCCATGAATGGTCAGACTCCCTAAAAAAACCTCCAGTTGACTACTGATCCATTTTTTATATTATTTACGGTTTGCATGCATATTGGTAAAATGCCACATACTTGTCCCAACGGATTTGTCTCAAGAATAGTGTCCATAACCGCAACTCTGGCTAACACTGTTTTATAATGTTATATTATTTTAAGATTTTTTAAATAAATCTGTGGCAGAAAGCGACAAAATTGCCACCTTGCCTACAAAATGATCGAAAATCAGCGCTGCAGCATACATACCGGCTATATCAACATGTGTTCAGCTCAGCATAAGCGAGCTGAACACATGTTGATCACGCAGCAAGTTGTATTTACTCGTATGTTTCCCACTATATATTTTTTAATTCACATTGCAATTTTTAAATATTTTTTTTTGTACTGTATATTGTAGGTAGCATTTTTGTGAGGCTATAAATAAATTTTTTTTTTTTTTTTTCTAATTTTATAAGCTTTTACTATAGTAAGTACTGCCAAAACTTCAGCATGTAAGATATTGATTGGTGGTTTACTTTTTTTTTTTAATAGAGCAGGACATATGACCCTACATCCACCTGACGGTAAGTGGCAATGTAACGTCCAAGAATGTTCTCAACCAATAGTAGTAATGGTGCTTGCTTCAATTGGTTGATTCCACTTTGTCTGCTTGAGAAACTTATTCACGCCACGCTTAAAGGACTCTGGATTAAAGGAAGGGAAAACGCAAACAGGCAAGGCATTCCACTTTTTTATCGTGCGACATATATAAGAGTCACCATAAAAGGTATGGTGACTCTTATATTGTTCTGGTGGGCCTGTCATCCACTGTAACTTATACTAAAGTAGCAGTAGTTATAGTGGTTATCATCAACAAATTTTGGGCAAATAAACAGTGGGATATTATAAAATATTTTTTTGCTCGAGTTTGTTAGTGTTAGTCAAAATTTGATATTAGGAAATCTGCACATATTTGAGGATGGGGATAATGTATGAGGTGAAAATGAACGGGGAACACACAAAAGAACCCACAGGATCGAAGTGTTTTGACTGATGTCAGCCCCAAAAACTAATAAGATGAGATAAGATAAGATGGAAAATCTGTCAAACTTTAACTTTGATGTCGTTGATAAACAATTGTTTTAGTAAAATAAGATCCGAAGATGATTATTGCAAGGAATAATTTTCTGCTTGATAATTAATATATCAAGTAGGAAAATGATTTATCCAATAAAAAAAAAACATACTGTTCGTAAATTTAAGAAGGCATTTCATGGGAACGAAGGTTTTGTGGCACAAGTACAATACTAGTATGTGATATCAAAGTGTTTACATAGTTTACACGCCTCGTTCGCGTCTCTTACGTAAATAAAGGTCAACTCTGTGGGCGAGTTCTGTTTAACTTTTATGTTTGCCTATTTATCACAAGGTAATACACGTTTTGAAGCGAAGTTTGGACTGAGGCGTGTCTCGTTTTAATTAAATTTTATATGTTGTTTTTTCCAATAAACTGGGACGTCATCATAAGGTGTTAACGTTTTTAGAAGAAAGATCGCAAGTTAAATGTGTACTCTAGAAATTGCATAGAAAGCATAATAATCACCGGTTCACCAGTTTTCAGGAGATTACTGCATCGATTTCTTGTCGAGGTGGTAGTCTCCTTTCAAGGTGCGGTTACGAAATGAATGGTTTAATTGACGATAAGCAGTGAGTATATTAAAATATACTCGAAATGCAATTCGTCTTTGCCGCCGCCGATTTCGTAATCGCATCATTTAGCCGGCATAGCGGGAGCAATCAATGTTGTTTAAGAACAATTATTGATTGACCTCATTCATGGACTTTGTAGGTCTGCTCACCACCAGGTAGATAGAAAGTCACATGCTGTGCTCCAAAAAAAACCTAATAACATACAATGGACACTCCATGCCCTCTGATCTTAAACCTCATACCCCGCCGGACACTTCGAGCGACATTTTGTTGTTTGGATGAAAGCCCTTAGCAGAGATGTGATGATTGTCTCCGGCTACAGACATTTATTACGCACACCTCGCCCGCCAATGTCAGTATAACCCTAGATTATTTACGCATGTGTGTATGTGTACAAACTCAGTTTGACTCTTGCCTGAGTATAGGTAATTAGTTTACGGTCGCTTTATACATTTTGAGTCTAGTGTCCGAGGTGTGCTGACCTCACGTAATTCACTCACGTAACGTTCGCCTTCACTCACGTTCGTTCGTTCGTATTATTAGATTTGACATTTTATGAAGACGATTTATTTGAGAAGCATGAATAAATACGGTGCGACTTGCAGAACAAATAAAGACTGGTCTAATGTGTCTTTTATGTATTTTTTATTATTGGAGTATATGTCAATAAATGAGGTCGATCAATGCATAGTAATCGCATTGATCGTGCCCGCATGCCCGGCTAAAATACGAAATAGGCCACGTCAAAGACGAATTGCATTACGATTCTATTTCAATTTTCTCGTTAAGAAATTGATGTAGAGGCTCCTGAAACCTACAAACTCAAAACATGAATAGGACACTTGACAGTTTTTGCAGTGAAGTTTAGAGACCTTTCTTCCACATAAATATACTATACTGCAATAATATATAATCCATACTACTGGTAGCGCCCTATCTCTTCCACAGCCAATGGTAACACATGGTAATTATGAAAGGTTGTACTTTAGGTTAACTAACCAAATAAAATAAAAAATCCCATGAAACCGTGTGTCAGATTTTTTTGGGCTGTTGATATGAGCTAAGTTTGTACTATATGATACAGGCGAAAAAGCGCGAGGATATTACAAAAGACTCGTAATGCCAATTAGTCTTTGTCGCCGCCCATTTCGTTACCGCATCATTTAGCCGGCACAGTGGTAGCGAATCATTTAGATAAACAACAATGTATTGATCTATCCCATTTATGGACTTTGTAGATCTGCTTAACATGTTGATACAAAATCTTATGTAGTGCTTCAATCAAATAAAATATTAAAGAATTGTCAGTTCGTTACTATATATTCGATATATATTTTTGTTATAACAATGCATAATCAAGACAACCTATCGACTTCGCAACAGCGATGCCAAAAACAAAAGCTTGTTAACATAATTTTATAAATAATACATTTATTTTTTGGTTTGCTAATATAGTTTGCGCAAGTGTCGGTTCACTCCGTATTGTCACAATGAATGGTGGGTTGTGGGTTTATGGAATACAATTTGGATGACTGAATTCACAAAGACCTAATTTCAAACACTAGATGGCGGAACGGTGAGATAATTGTTTCATATAATTATTTTTATAGTTCCATCATGGGTGCCTACGATGCCTACGTGTCCAGATATCTAGACGGCCTCAAACCTAGTACCTAGCTGTGGAGGTTTATAAGGTTCGTAAACGATGGTATTCTAAGTCAATACCAGATAAGTAGTCAGTACCGTTGCGGTGTTTATATAAACTCCGAGGCACTACAATCAAACAAAATATACACAAATCTTTAAATTAAAACGTCATTGGTACACTCAAGGGGTTGCACCGGGGACGTAAAACCTATAGTGTTTTTAAGTCTAATGTCTGTCCAACTCGGCCGCCACGTATATCAGAGTACTTAGAAGCATTAACAGATATAACAGCTATAAATGTAGTAATCAATAACACTTTACTGAAATTCGAAATTCAATTTTTGAATTCCAAATTCGGTACATAACATCTCTAATTATGAACATTGCTGTTGTGTTAAATAATGCTTCAAGAAAAGAATTTTAGGGAATTAAAAATACTGTGCAAATAACTACACAATAGGTATTTGAAAAAGTAAAGCATTAATGATTACAAACAATGGCTGACGTTGGTTGCCTGACATTTAACCCGTATAACCGTCTCTTACCACGATAAATAATAATTAACATGAGTTACATATAGGGTTGTTGAAACTTAGCTCTATTAATCTTATTGAAAAAGTAAAAAATGGTTTGACTTACTAGAATAAAGCGTAGGTACTACAATCCTCAGTCAAAGACGCTATAGCTATAAGTGGATAAAACCTAGCTATTTCAGGCGGAAGAAAGAATAAAGTGATTTCATTTTGGAAAAAGATTTAATCAAAAGTTTAGCATAGTCAGATTAGTCACGAAAAGTCTCTTTCGTAGAATAAACGAAAATAGGTTTTACAGTATATTTCAGAAATATACTTGGAGGTACGAGTATCTATCTAAAAGGGATGGGAGTGTTTCAATGCAGTTACATATCACAAATAATAAATAAGTCATGTAATGATAAAGAAAGGCTTGTAAAATATATAAAAAAAAATAGTAAATAATTGTATAAGTTATTATTGTGTCTCAAGAATTAATCATTACCATACATATTTCAAGATAACGTTGAAGTTGTTTTTATCACTGAATTAGCTTTCCATTCAATTAAATGACATAAGGAATATGTTTATATATTACAAAATATTCGTTTAGTGGATTGAGAGATTGTCAGTTATGATGAAATTCAAACTAAAGTTTTAATTCTACAAACAGATTAAGCCATAAACCCCGACCGACATTAATTCCGCTTTTGTAATTAAATCTAACAGACACCAAGTCACAGTTTAATGTCAAATAAATAACTGTTTGTGTCTCAGTATAAAAAACTAGTTCCGAATTGAATGCAGTCCGAGATCATGACCAGAACAAAGATCGTGTCAAAGATGCATCAGCAATGGTCGTCGACAAAGATACAGATAGATCTTACAACACACATGAAAGTTAACTGTTCAGGTCACAACACTCACGATAAGATCAGCTTATTATCCACTGAGAGGATCACGACAGACCAGAGCTGGCTCTCACGACCGTCACTCAAGAATTCCACTTGTGATGTAACGAAAGAAAAGTAGTAAACCTTACAAACTTAAGTAATCCTAAGAATAATATACAGAAATAACATTGTAATTCACAAATGAACATATTCATCCTACACTACACCCATGACGAAATATTGTCAAATTACTTGCGAAAGTCAAACCTAAGATGATTAATGATAGCGTTAGAAAGATCAGAAATAATTCTAGTGTAATTTGTAATTCGAGAGATTGTACGTGATTCATGTAAGCTTGAGTAGGAACTTCGTATTATGTTACTTAGGACATTTTAAACCTTTCTCGTAACTAAATATAGTAGTACAAATAACCACACACCTATATTTCAATTGAATTTATAAAATAAACAACTGAATGTTACTAGTTTACTAAAGATTTAGAAACAAAATCATATAAATAAACTTGTTAAAGTTATTGTTAAGACAAAAGGCTTTAGAAATGTTTACGCAGGTTTAAGTGTTGATCTGGTTACACAAATACCGTGACATAAAAATAATACAATGGGAAATAAATCGTGTTACACCAATACAATTATAACAGGCAATTCATTTCTTACCTTTTTTACGTCGAAAGCTGAATCCGCAAAGCATTGTTTAAACGTATTTCAATTGCAAAATTAATGTGTCATAAATTAACAAAATATGACAAGAGGTACAAATGCACTTTATGATAACACTATATCACCAACCCACACAATTTTACTAAACATACGTTTATCATTTACGTCCTATCTAGAAACTTATAACGGATTAAACAAGGGGCTTCACAATCGCAAAATATATCGCTTGAATATTTTTCCGAGCCGTAACACTGCTTCTTGATAGTCCACTAATAATAATATTAATGTAATGTTAATTATACAGCAGAGATAATCGTGTATAAGAGCACAATAATAAGATAGCTTCTAAGATGTATAATTATACTACACAGCGTGCAGCCTGCCCATCTTTGTATTTATTACCTCCCAGTAATAATTAACCTTTGATTGAAGATGAGGCAAATGTAGCTAGAATATTTATAAGTATTATGTATTGGCAACAAACTGGAACTTATAATATTTTTTAACTTTAACGTTACTGTAACGTTATTATTATTAGAAAACATTAATATTATTATTGTCAGATAAGAAACTAAACTTAATACAGTATTAAAGAAATCTACAGCTGTCACTACCGCTTTACTTAAAGACACTTAACGAACTGATATAGTTTATATAACAATCTGATATTATAAAATTAAATATCAATTCAAATTAATAGATATATTCATTAATTTTTGTTTGACGGGTTTTTAATTACATCTAAATTATATGTGAATTTTTCCTGTTTTCGTCTTTTTAAAATGATTTGGAATTTAATCATTATATATTTATTTTTATTGGAGCACGACATGTGACTTTGTATCTTTTGATGGCAATGGAATCCAATGCATTGTTGTTTAACAGCATTGTTGGTCCCACTGTGCCGGCTAAACGATGCTGTTAGAAAATTTGCCTTTGCCACCGCAAAAGCAAATTTTCATTACCAATCAACTTTTTATCAACTGCTTAATGTTGATAATATATTATTACGACTTAACAAATTAATTAATGAAAACAATACTTTATTGTACACTAGTTGTACCCCGCGGTTTCACCCGCTGTTAAATGTAAAATAAATCGGGTAACTTACTTATAATGTAACTTTCTATAGTAGTTTCTTCTAGTTCTTTTTTCTCTTTATTTTATAGCATAGAAAAACAAGAGACGAGGATCCAATACATACTTAAACAAAAGAAGTACTTGTAATTAAAAAAATATATATAATAGACATCTGTAGTCATAAATGCGAAAGCGAGTTTGTAGGCATTCCAGTTCATTCCACATCATACCCATAGAATATTTTATATAAGTTATATCTATATGACATCAGAGGGCTATGTTATATTATAAATAAATACTGTATTGTATTATATTAAGGTAAGGGAAGAAGAAACCGATTCCATAAAAGTAAGACTGTACTTGTAAAGAATAAGGGTCAGACATAACAGGGGGAGATGTAGTAAAAGTAGCTTTTGAATAGTATGAAGCAGCTGTTCATCTGAAGAAGGCACTTAAATTAAAAAAAAACTTAAAAAGAGCAGCTGCAAGATTACTAACACATTGTTGCGTGAAACGTTGCATGTTCAGCGAAACTTTATGACTTTTAATACGGATTAAAAAATAGATTCACTTAAAATAAATCAGCAAAATCTATCAACGGCGAATTAAAGTTTTATTCAAGATATTAAAAACATCTACATCTCCTTCTGTTTTATTAAGCCTACTGAGAAATTGTTTTCTAAATAACTCTGGATCAACTTGATAATTATAGTTTCATGTTCTTATTTTTATGAAATTTAGAGTATTAGAAAAATTAGGCCACCCAAAACATTAACGCTACGTGAAATGATTACGCTTAATCAGTATAGACAGACGATCATACAAATTATTCTATAAAAAAAACTTTTCCATTTAATGTATAAAAAATATTATCATAGAAACTATAAACAAACATGTAGATTGTAGGTACTAAGTTCTATTTTTAACTAAGTTTTATTTACCTTTAGATTTAGATCCAAAAAAAGACTTAAGTTTAGATATGGTCCGCTTCTTCATGGTGATGCTGTACACTGGTGTGATGTATGAATTCAATTAGTTAACGAGCACACATTAGTGTCTGGGCAGACAGAAATACACTCGACACTTCGTCCTCAAACTTTTCAGACCGTCATAGTTTTTGTTCCTTTTGCCGCTCTTATTTCCGTGCAACGAAAATAGGCACAACGATACACTTGCACCGGGGCAGACACATCACACACACTGGCCTATCTTACTAATATCAATAAACCAACAAAGGCAAACCGATTTAAATATTTCAGAGACGAAAATGTTCCACTTTTATCAACAACATTTAAACGTTATCATTTTATTTTGTACAAAGTTGATGTCACATAATCACATACACTTGATAAATTTACGAACGAATCACGCGCGAAAAATACAAGCAATACAAGATAAATATTTATACATGATTAGTAAACACTATAAAGTCGCGCAAGAGTTAAACGTTAAAGGACAAATGGCACGAGCTACCGTTGCACAACCCGTTTACAGAATAATAAGCACTAGCACCAGTTCTGGAATCAAACCTAAACTTTATGAACAGAACTGAGCCAAGTGCCGCGATCACAACTATTCTTGATCGTGCTGCGAACGCAACTAAGCATGCGTCGCGCGAGACTCAGGCGCAGCTGCCGATTGATGGAGAGCTACCGACGACCGTACGAGTATGTGCGAACAAAAAAATTGCCTCAAAACTTCAATCTCGCTTCCGTCAACAAAATCCCGTTTCCGTCCGAAATCAATCAAGCGCTAAACAATATTGGGTACCCATACATAGGTCACACGAATACTAAAATATTTTTGAACTCTTTCAATGGCATACCGTTGACAAAACCGGAGGTATAGCATCCGCTCGGTGTAAAGGGAGTTTTATTTTAAAAATTCCACTTAACGAGGAGACGAACGCTTTCGAAGCGGTCACATAAATCACAAAGGGTGCTCGATGAATAAGAATACACAAAAACTAAGGAGTAACAAGGACAGTTATAGAAAAAAAATAAAGGAATGCAATAATAAAGTTGGATACGGATGAGTCTAACAGCAAATGGTCAGTAGTAAAATAGCTAGAGAAAGAATATTCAGAATAAACAAATTAGAAATGCAAAGCAAATAAATAAATCTTTATTAGAACAAACCTCTTTAATTTACAGAATGAGTCGTCAAAAGATATATTAGGCACTCTATTTCTACAGTCTACTAATTTAGTCGTGACGAAACTGAAATGACTTCCCTTAGGAGAGACGCCTCCGCAATGTTTTCGCATATGTATGCAGTTGCTGAACTTTAACATACAACACAAATAAAAAGTTGTATACCTGATAATAATCTAGTCCATAATTCTGATTATTATTATGACACTAGCTTAAGTGGATACGAAAATAATTTAAATAAAAAAATCTAAACAAATTTTCGATACTATAACATTTTATACCTGTTTATAAGAGAAATGTATTTGCATGAATGCACGTGAAACATTTACACTCATAGCAACAATGCAAGTACAATGCACTTTCAATAATAAAAATTGTACAACTAGTATTATTATGAATAATGAATACTGTTTACAAAGCAGTGCAGACTTGGACGTGATCTTTGAATAGAAATATTATGTAGGTGCAAATAAGTTACAGGTATAAGAAGTAGTACAGACTTTAAAGATATACTTATTTGGAATTAACTGCCTATTTGCACAAAACTATATTCTTTGATTTCAACAACACATGTCCCATAAAGTAAATAATAATTGGTATTTATTAAAATTACTAACAAATCAATTTGTCACAGAACTTAGCACAAAATTTTAGAAGGCTTCTTTCGTAATAAAATAACATAATACAAAAATGTAGTTGTCCATTAAAATTAACATAAAACCTTGAAATTTGAAAACATTACTTACTAATCTAAAGAAATAATATACTGTTTGAGGCGCCTCAGTATGGTATGGAAGTATGAGGTTATTTATAAATCTAGATAAGATATTATCTTCGTCGCGGAAAAACTAATATGAAAGTATTTTAATAGGCTAAGTAATTTGATAAAATTTATATTATTTTTAGTAACAATGAAGATTGTATCTGATGCAATGGTGCAGATCGTGCCGTTCCCGCATAAGCCACTAGTATGTTATAACTAATTAACAAGATGATTAGGGAAATTGCCTTTACTGATGAAGTAAATAAGGTTGCTTGTCGTGTTTAATCACGGTGTAAACCCGAGGCTGTTGCATGTACACAGTCCGTTGCACATCCAAACGTGCGTAGTCCCGACAAGACAGCCGTTGTATCGGAAACATTTCATTAACCTACACTCGAATGGACTGTTGAATTTGACACCATGAGGTTACGAACTACATAAAAGGAAAGCATACGAAATGGGACAAGTAATTGTAAACCAACAAAGATCTTTGCTTATAGACAAAGTTTATACATAATTACGACTTTAGTGCCCAAATTAGGGATACCTACTACGTAACCCGATCGATGAAAATATACAACAAAAAGTGTTTAAACTCACGAAGCTGTTTTAATTTACAACTTTCTGTTGCCTATAAAACGTTTAATTACGCAATTGGGAAAAAAGAGAAAAATATACTTACTTAAAACTTTATCGGACACAATAAACATCCTCCAATCAAAAGAAACATGCCCACGTTTATCTTACACCTATCTCGAAGTATTACGACATTGCTTATTGTTACTAGATACTTAACTGTACTATTGGACAGTAACGCTGGAATATCTTCTTAATCAGCACCGGTTATATTGAAATCAAGGTAGTATTAAAGACTGTTGCAGAATATGAATGAGATTCCCACGTATTTTTTTTGTATAGCAAACAGGTGTCCAAATTTAAAAGCCCAAAGCGTGGGTTGTATTAAATTCCATTGGACTGTCGTTTATCGATATTGACAAAATTCTTGCTCATAGTACAAATATTTAGCAATAGATAAGTTATAGTGATAAGCTATTTAGTGTCATAACTACTAGTAGAAGTGAAAGTATAGATTGGAAAGGTATTAACATTATCTTACAAGAAATTGATATTGTGTTGATGATTGTCTGCATCGAATCTGCGGAGAAGATTACGCAAATTCATAACTCATATGCACAAAAGAATTTTCTAAAGCTTTTATTCGAGTATCGAGAAGTTTTATTTCTTTTGATGCCAGGCCTCATAATGATACGAGGTCTCAATATAAAGTAATATAGGAAACTGAAGAGGACTATATTGGTAGCTATTTAGGTCAGATATCATAAGCGATTGCATGATTGATGATACCAATTTCCTAAAAGCTGTCTAGTGCTGCCGGCTATTAAGTTATATTATTTTATTTTTAGATTATAAAACTTCTATGAATTATAATCAAAGATTAATTATAAAACAAGTATTTGGGTTGAGCGATCTTGTTTTTTTTTATTTTTGCCAATCAGAATTTGGGTTAATCTTTCTTTACTATACAACTATTACAATCCAAGTTCTAAATAAATACTAATTCACAAAATTGCCTAGATATAGTTCAATTAAATATGATGATCAATTAAACATTTATCATGATACTTACGTAACAAAAAACATTTTTGTTTTTATATATTTATATAAAAACAAAAATGGTTTGGAAGTATAAGATGGGGCATATCATATTATATCTAAGTAAATGTACTGTCCAGTATAACTAGGGCATTTCACAGAACGAAGCTCTAGGCTGATACTATGTGTAGTGAACAAGAACGACAAATTATTATTTTTAACTATGATCGAACACATCGAATACCTCGCCAAATACGTAACCCACTAGATCATTAATATCAGGTGGATGTAAAGTCACCTGTAATGCTCCTATATAAAAATAAACACGGAGCTGTCAATGATGTCCAAATTAATTCATGATAAAAATTGCATTTAAATACAAAGAGTTTTCATACAAACTGAAGTTTTGCATAGTCTGAGAATGTATATTGTGCAGAACACGATGCTCACTATCAACAATATCATGTAGTGGACAACCAATTGAAGTTAATGGCAAGGCAACGAACTGCCTATTTGCTAAATTACACTTGCCATCAATTGTATGTAGTTCGCAAATAAGCAAATTAGTAAAACCATTCTGAATGTCTAGCACGAATTAGTAGTAGTAACTTATTACAGTTTTCGGTGAGCAAGTCGTTATTAGTAGGTACTTGTCTTAATTATTTTACTTATTATTTTTATCAATTAGAATTGCTAAATATTTGACCGTCATTCTATCCAATAGTAGTAGCATTATAGAACTCCTTGAACAGTTTACTTTTAATTTATGGGATATTATATTTATACGGCATGTGACTTGGTATCTACCTGATGCCGTCCATCAATACAACTATGATTGCCTCCACTATGCCGGCTAATGGATACGGTTACGAAACGAACGGCAACAAAGACAAATTGCATTATATCCTCGTTGTTTTACAGTTAAATCATACAGCCCGTTTCGTAAACGTATTGTGAAAGAAGGCCACCTACATCAAATAAAATCCCAATAAAGTTTCTTTATTTCTTTACAAGATATACTTAAAAATGAGACAAAGAAGCAACATTTCCAAGGATCAGATTTTTGCACGTGTTGCGATGTGGTGGTCGATGACTTATCTGCAGTGGAAGCAAATATGATAAGAATACTAAACGGACAGATTCAGTATCGATTTTTTACAATAGAGAATCAAAACGAAAGAAGTAAACATATAAATTTATCAAAATCGCTTTTTGAACAAAATTATAAGAATTTAATATATTTAGTTAACTACTAAATATAATTTTCAAAAAAATTACTACATTTGATAAATTTTCCTTTTATAACGAATGTGTTTCTGATAAGATAATTGTTTTTTTTTTCATCACGCTAAAAACACTAGAATGATGATGTAACTGGTAGTAATTCTATGAGCATCAGGATTGAGGGGCTTTATTTTTTATATTAAGAATTTGCTAATGATTCTTATGCCAGCAGTTAGCAATAATCGAATTTTAAGTTGTAAAGAATCCTCAAGTTTTAAAAACTTAAAATAAAAAAAGTTACATGGGATTTTAGTTGGCCCCTCTTTGCTAACTTTTTGTATTAAAGAGCACTTTAATATCTTTAAATCTATACTAGTATAAAAAAAATATACTTTCTCTCTATAATAGATTAAAAAATCTAGATAAAAAAAATATACTTTCAAACTACTTAAACTTCACTTCAATATTTTAAAAAGAAAATCCAATGTAATTTTTTTATTTTTCTTTTACAAACTTGAGTTTTTTTTTACAGGTCTTAAGAAGCCAGGAAAAGGATTCGTGATCACTAACGTCTAAAAACGTGTAAATGTTGTTTTCAGTGATATCAAAGTTTTTTTTATGAAAAAAGAACGTAGATGTGTAAATATCACTTACTCAATCATAATTCGATAGTATTTAAAAAAAAAAAAAAATCTATTAACTTTTAAAAAGACAACCAAAGTTTTGATTTATGATTCTAAAAATATAACTTTAGTTCTCATTTAAAAACTTAACACATCTTTTATAAAGAAATTACGTAATTAGGACCGAGTAAATAAAATATACACCTCTAGGTTCTTTTTTTTCCAAAAAAAAAAAACACTTTATTATCACTGAAAACAACATTTGAATGTTTTTTGATGCTCGATTTCGAGAATCCTTTTTCTGTGCACTTAAGATCGATTTTTACCAACATGGCATAAGAATTATTACAATTATTAATTAGTATTAACAAAATGAGGCCCCTCAATCCTCATGTAATTCTCACAATTCAAGTTTCAAAGTAACCAAAATAATAGTATAAACAATAAACCAAATTAAGTTTCCACCATACCTAATTAAAAAGTCGCGTTAACGAGTTGTTTAGAGAAAAAATACATTAATAAACCACTAAATATGTACCTTAAGATTATTCTGGGATGTGAGGTCAAAAATTAATACGTGGGACGACACCCACGCGGGGTACCATCGGGTTTTGATTGCTTGCTTCCAACTGGTATAAAACTTTGAGCATTAATCTATTATTTTTAATCCACAAATTCACAATGTTAAACAAATTGCAATAATGTGTTGATGCTCTATGTTCTAATGTCAATAAGAATCAACGCTTTGACGACATTAAAAATGAAACTTCATAAATAATGCAGATAAAATGTATGCTCGCAATCAAATTGAAAGACAATAGTTAATGGCTGTAAGATTAATTATGTCCATCTTTATATCTCGATGAATTCAGTCAGTGATTGTAACTGATTATAATTAATAATTTTATTACGTAGGACATTTCACACAAATATATAACACATAAAAAAACAAGTTACATTGCATTTAAATAAATGTAATTTTTGCAAAACTATATCAAATATTGTACATGTTTATTAGCTAATTATATAATTGTTATTCTCACGAATTTTTATTTTCACAGAAGAAAAATGAGTGATGATGTATTCGAACTGGTATTATTAAAAAGTGTAATGAATAAAAATAAAGAGAATTGAATTGGACCAAAGGTATTTGTATTTTGAAAATACCTATTTTTCATTTAGCATTCAAAAAACAAAACGCAAAACCATTTGGTATTTTGCATTTGAAATAGTAAATCGAAAAAGCATTTGCATTTTGTATTTAAATACATTTTTAAAACTATTTTGTACATCTCTGTCCATAATTATCAGCAAGTAACATTGTCTGTTATTTTTATCTTCATCCGATTTGTTTAAAATTTAACGGCGAATGAAACTAGTAAGTGCCACCAAACTCTAGTGCACATGTATATATTTTTTTATAATTAAGATTCATTACTAGAATAAAGATTTAAAAAACAAAAATTAAGGAATATATATTAATTTTTAATTAGTTATTTAGTTTTGTTCTGTCCTACTATAATCTAAATTTGATACAAGTCTTCGATCGTCATTCTATCTTTTAAGATTTATACGCAAAACATGACACGACCTTGAATCAAAGATTTATAGATGATAACTTTGTATGTCGATGCATCATCTCCCCAATACACAAGGCATATATGACAGTTAGTATCAAGTAGAAGGATGGAATATTTTTATGATAAAATATACAAGTATTATTATGATTACTTTCACGTAACGTACGTAAGGTAAGCGAACAGAGGCTCTACCATGGGTTTGCGCATTGTAGCAACGTAACGTATTAGTATACGTGAGCAACAACCAATAGGGCCGCCCTATTGGTTGTTGCTCACGTATACGTATACAAATACGTTACGTTGCTACAATGCGTAAACCCATGGTAGGGCCTCAGGGAGACTATTCTACTAAATGAATTGGATATCAACTGCATGTCAAAGTTAAAATTAGACATATTTACAATACAAAATGTGTCAAATTATAAATTTCATACTACGTTGATTTTGTAATAATAATTGATTTAATAGAAAAAGGCCCTAGAAATCCAATTCTCTTAAATTTACTCATTTTAGTCGAATCATAATGGAATCACATACCCAATTTTTTGACAATATTGTATGGGCTAGGGTTAGCAAATAGCAGCATTACGTAGTTTCAGCAGTTAGTCGTATTTTAGCAAATAGAACATGATTGTATTGTAACTGCAAATTTTGTGATCCTATATAGAGGGTTAACTAGAAAAATAGCATCCTATATTAGGCGCAGAATGTTAACTGTTGAAGCTACGGAATCTGTCTCTAGGTATGATGATCCCTAGTTGTTTCCTACTAGGGAAGCAGCTGGAATAGACTGGTAGCAAACAAATATCATCATTAGGTGGAAGGAAGTTCACTATAATGCCCATACTGAAGCAAAAACATATGTTGTCTGAAGTATATAGTAACTAGGAATATGAAATTTGGACAGTAACTTTATGTTGTATTGGGCCTGATAAGGACTATTTCATAATTTAAATCCCAAAAAGGCGATAAGGGGGATTAACATAGACCTAGTATTGCGTCGCCTACAGGGATAAATTAATTTTTAGATAAGTTAATATCCATATAGTTAATGGACGATGCTAGACTTGAAATTCGTAGACTTCTTTGAAAATAAATTAGATAGGTGTTTTACTATTTTTGAAAACTTCATTTAGGAGCTCAGGAGGGGGGAAACGGGTGGATTTTATGTCATATATGACGGGTGCTACAACAGTGAAACTCTGTATGTGGACTTTTCTTATAAAAATGTTGGACAAGTGTTTCAATATGTTTTTGAAATTTAAATAGGAGGAGGGAGGAAAAAAAGGAGGAAGTTCAAAAATAAGGTAGTTTTTTACGTAATATATAGGAAATAATGAAAATTGTCTGAAGACGTATATAAAACTAATGGACATATGTTTTATTAATAAATAATAATAATAAATGCCATCACGGGTGGTTTTTAGTTCCCGAGAACCGTTTAAACGGCCTCAGGGTACCCAGTCCCGATGGTATTAGTATAGCCTTGTTATATAAAGCGGTCACCCATCCCAGGTCCGGCCCTGTTGTCATCTGCTTAACCTTGTTATCTGTTGCGCAGTGACTTAAAAACTAGGCTGGGGCGGCTTTATACTAGCTGTGCCCGCGACTTCGTCAGTGTGGAATAGTATTTTTTTATCATACAAACTTTCATCCCCTATTTTATCCCCTTGGGAGTAGAATTTATCAAAATCCTTTCTTAGCGGATGCCTACGTCATAACATCTACCTGCAAATGCCAAATTTCAGCCCGATCGGTCCAGTGGTTTGGGCTGTGCGTTGATAGATCACTACGTCAGTCACCTTTGAGTTATACATATTTAGTATATTACATGTTTTAATATTTTTGGAAATTATGTTATGGGTAAGTGGGGGAGGGCAAATACAGTATATTTTTCATAATATAACGGAAACAAAGGTTCTGTTTTGTGTTAAAATAATATGATGGGCAAAGCCGGGTTAATATAATCTATAGTATATATAGGCATCTTAAGCCGGCATAATGAGTGCAATTAAAGGTTACGTAGCTCGTTTGGTTGTATTTGTTCTTGGACCTTCGTACTGCTGCATCAGGTTGATGTGAGGTCATATGCCGAGCTCTCATAACAAAAAAAAGTATACCTAGTAGACAAATTTCAATATAGCTAGTTGCCAAGTAAATTTGTAAGAGAGCGAGACTATAGTCTAGTCAAGTCTAGTGCTATAATAAAGCACTATTGTTTCTGCGTCTGCGCCTCTAGCCTAAACGATAAACGCCTTCGCAGTCATGACGTAATTCTACCTTAGGCTATTGCGCGGCATTGCATATTTAGTGGTCATCAGAGTTATAAATGTTTAGATATACCTAAAATATTTAATAGTTTCATCTACTCTAATCAGCGTCATGAACAATTTAAGGCGCTATTCGAAAAAAAAAATGTATCGTAAATGGGATTAGATTAATAAACAGAGTATATTTCTTTCGCGTTCCGGGAGGTAAGTAAAAGCCGTAGATGTTGCGCCCGCGCCCCTAAACGGCTCAGCGAAAAATCTAAAATTAATGAAGATAAAAACAAATAAATACTATAAATTAAACTGTCTTTAAATACCATAAATTAAATACTGACTACAAACTCGCTAATGGATCATGAACTTAATAGTTCGTTCCATAGGAAACAAACATTCCTAAGGACCACACCATCAAGTCAAACAAAAACTTGATGATCTCACGAATGAAATTACTAGAAACGGTTTTAATACTCAACTTTATGTAGTTGAAGTTGGTGCAAGAGTCGTCTATTGAAGGATCTTGGCCTTCCAAGTTCGGCCGTCGCGTCGGAACTTTTATAGTTTCCAAGATGGCGCTAACATGCTCAAGTATTTGGTTGAGTAGAGATGGTAGTCAACACAGGGTCAGGGAACACTGCAGTTCATTTCCCTGCCTCCCAATCACACAATGCACCCGGCATCCGCATGGAGAATCCATGGATAGCTAAGAACATTGTGTCTCAATGGCATATCTACAAAACACCTATATCTTTGGTCTTTATAGAATTTTGCCTAGATAGGAAAACATGGTCATTGAACAACTAAGGAAACTTAACTTGACACTCCTTGTTATGGGACATTGCAGTAACTTGCATTAATTATTGTCTTTATAAGTATACTACATTATTTATTTCGATTTAGTCACTGTATTTGTATAATATCTTATTTTCTTATTAGACTTAGAGAGATTTTGTGAATCAAATAAAATGGAGGTTCTTTTACATTCCATTCTCGCATTCTAAAATGTCACTGTAAATTTTTATTCTTGGAAAATTCATTTATTTATTATTATTTTGGTAATTTTAATGCAGTCTTACAGGAAGGATTACAAGTTTTTTTTTGGATTGCCTGCATTAATTTTTTTAGTATGTGTTTTAATAATCAAAGAACCCTTATGGGATAACTCAGTCTGCCCGTCTGTCTGTCTGTCCAACCAGTCCAACATAGATCTTAAATGAAGTTCTGATCTGCTTGATGGGTGTTTCATGGATCCCTCCCACCAATTTATGCTTTCACAAATGTGATTACAATGAAATGTACACAAAGAGTACAAGTATTATCAATCACTTAACAAACACAAATTAAACTCTCTGTGAACTACCAGATTTGGTATCTTTTCTGTATTCAAAGTATCGTATTTAAATAGAAACTATTGGAGATCAAAAATTTAAATTTAGAATGATTGCCTTTTATAGATTTCAAGTCTATTATTTTTTGAGTTATTTACTTTTTTTTTGTCAATGAACATAGCATTGCATTAGAGGTTTTGCCATTGCATTGGCATATTATATGGAGATTGTGGGTTTGATTCCCACTAATGGAAAAACTACCCAATAAAAATCTATGGGAAGGATAAATTTTCCTTGCACAATATAATTTTTATTTTATTTTTTATATTGTATAAAGGAATCTTAATTAGCTAATAAATATAGTAGTTAGCAACGGTCATACCAGTTCCAACATAATGTAGGTTTTTTATTTTCTAAGCTTACAACTAAAAGTAATAAATATATTTATCTACCTATTGTTTATTATATTCTTTTTTTTTTGTTAACATTTGAAGTATATATCTAGTAATTAGCTAAGTATATGCTAAGAACTACTTATTTCTATCTACGTTTATTATCTGTAATATATTATCTAAATCCGAAAGTGTTTAGAATTCATAGTCCTTACTGCTTCGAGGGCTATGAACATGTTTTGTAAACAATTATTTTCATCGAAATGATAAATGTAACCACCTAACTATCAAAGGGTAAATGTAATGTATTAATGTAAATTACTTTAATTAAATATAAAATACTCACATACATAAATATCCATGTCGCACAGTTAAAAAATGAAAAATATTCTTGAAATATTCGTTTCTATGACGACGCATGACATCAAACTCTAGCATGATTCCTATTGGCTGGCTGAAACACAGCTGAAAAAACCGGAAGCCTGACAAAATTATTGCAAGTTAAAAAAAATATATAAAATGTTGCCATTTATTATAATAAGTATAATAATTTAAGGACAACATAATCGATTAGTATCAATTACGCGAAAGTTGAATAATTTCGTAGTATATATATTATTAATCTATGGTTAGATCACTAAAGGCCAAATTCACCATTCACACTAAACGCGATCAATTCTAGTTAAACCGAGTTTAAGCGTCTAACCAAGTTTAGAGCTCTTTTTTTTATGTTTCACCAATATAAAACTAACGAAGTTCAAGCTAAACTCGGTTTACTTTCTGAACGCCCGATATTCGTCGTTTAGCTCCTTAATCTCGTTCAAGAAGTGTTACTGTCAAGGTCAAACAATCCTACAAGGGAATATGTTTTTTTTTTAACAAAATGGTATGCGTTTTGATTCTATCGTTTCGAAAGAAGAAAATATTTAGTTAAAATACAGTTGTAGGTCGCTTTTATCTGTTAAAAATACTAAACGTATCGTTTATGTATTAAAAACTTGATTTTCGTAAACGCGATCAAAATTTATCTGGTGAAATCGGATTCATGTAAACTGAGATTAATTTCGAAATTTGAACTCGTTTCAGCTGAACTTAGTTTTACTAAACTCAGTTTATAGGGCGAATGGTGAAATTGGCCCTAACACTTGTGAGTTAGTGATCTAATCACAAATCAAATATAATCTAATCTGTGAGTCGTATTTAAATGTTCACACTGCCTATTATTGCTCAATCTCCCAATGGTTAGCTGGTAGATATAATGCCTAAAGGCATTACGCTCGCCTATGTACTATATAGTATTACTCTTTTGCGCAATAAAGATTTTTCATTTATTCATTCATTAGACGAGTTTAAAGGAAGCAGGGGTTATCTAACTGCGATCAAAGCGTGGCATGTCTCATACCTCGTGGTCCAAATTGGACTTACATCGAATACTGTATACGTTACTGAATACGTTCACGAACGTATTTCATCGCTGGTGGGCGATTCTCGCGCTTTCGAGATTCATCTTGATTCGAGATTTTTAAACAAAAAATGACTAAATAAGTCATTTTTCGTTCAATATTTATATATTTATTATTTATTAATTAATATTAATTTTTTATTTCGTTTAATGTTCGATATTTTTGAACATTATATCCCTTATTTTTATCCTTAGTGCTTTATTTTCGCAACCGAACACTTCCCCAGCACTTGGAAGCGGGGGAAAGTCATTATGTTTCCAAAGCCTGGCAAAGATAAACGTCAGCCGGGCAGTTACCGGCCCATAACCCTGCTTCCGCACCCGGCAAACCTGTTCGGGCGGCTGTTCCTCCGGAGACTGAGTATATATATATATATATATCATCACGGGTGCCTTACGGCGCCCGAGACCGCCTAGACGGCCCCAGGGTACCCAGCGGAGGGGTTTTAATCCCACCTCGTTGTAGCCGATGGTATGAGTCTACACCGAACAAGTGGCTAGCTCGTTGCGATGTTTTGGATAGACTCAATAACCCATCTATAAACAGTTTCACAAGTTGGTATAGTGAAACCGGGACCGACAGCTTAACGTGCTCTCCGAGGCACTATAGTGGTGTTGTCAAACAAATGTACATAAATTTTAAAATTAAAAACTCGTTGGTACACACCGGGATTCGAACCAGGGACCTAAGCGTTTTTAAGTCCAAGGTCTAACCAACTAGGCCACCACGTATATCAAAACAAACGTAAACAAAACGGTCGTGGTCTTTCTGGACATCGACCTCGTATACAAAATCCTCGACACGCCTGTGCCACCCAAGGCCACGCGGTTGCTCGCATCGTTCTTTAGCAACTGCCACTTCCACGTGTCCGTGGAGGGAAAAGCCCATCTATGCGGGAGTCCCGCAAGGGAGCTGCTTATCTCCCGCGCTGTACGCATTATTTACCAATGACATCCCAAGTCTCTCTGGTCACCTAGGTAGGGGAGAGCAGGATGTCACACTAGCGGTGTTCGCGGATGACAGCGCGTTCCTTATCGTCCGATAATAATTTATTCGACTTGATGTTGTGGTCACAAGTATGTCTGGTCAATAGGCTGAAACTGCTAGTTCATCTGGAATTTTATAATGTATTTTGAATGTACCCATGAATATTTTCCAGTCCTATGCTTTGTCAAGGATTGAAAAAGGTATACTTTGAGTTTTCTTAATTTGTCCCTCCTTTACAAAAGTAGTCTTTCATTTGTTGATAATTCTTTTCTGACTTTAGCAATACTGAGACTTACAGCTTCACGACTAATTTCTAGAACTTCATCATGTCGGTGCGAATCATGAGCGTAGCCAGGGGGGGAGTTTTGGGGGTTCAAAACCCCCCGAAATGTTTGGGAATAGATAAATTTGTAGCGGGGAGCGGGTATGGGGCTGCGTAGGTTGAAACCCTCCCTGAAAAGTAATGAAGGGCAGAAGGGTAGTGATATTGTGACGATGGTGTTTTTTTATTATTAAAAATTCAGATACTAGATTTATGAAGCAGCCACTACAAGTTATGTTAAAATGATGATTTTTTTGGTCATTAAAAAAATAGCAACAAAAACTCGTTCGAGTTGAGATCGAGAAGGATGTTTTTAGTACTACGAAAAGTGAAACATCGTTATTTGAAGTAACCACTGCATAACTAGTTTGAGTACCTAATTAATTACAAAAAAATATTTATAATATTATGAAGTTTGTAAATATGATTTGTATGAAATGACGTCATTTTTGATCTCAACTCGAACGAGAACTCTCGGGATCCGAGTCGGTGGTTACCCCCCAGATTGTATATAATTCACATCTATTGTAAAAACAACCCAATAATACACAACTTCTTGTACACCTTTCTAACTTGAAAAAAACATTGAAACGAAAAAACACACGGGTGTCGAATTTCCCGGGACTTGCCGCAAATGTTCGAGACTGCTCCCGGAATTGAAAATGCATCCGAGACCGAAATCCGAAAGTCCAAATTGAATATAGATATAAACGCATATACGTGCGTATTCGACTAAAACCATTTGGGCCAGCGATGAAATACGTCCGTGAACGTATTTGACTGTATTCGATGTAAGCGCAATTTGCCAAAAGTGCGTTCATTGTGTTATCATCTCATTTAACTAGAAACGCGTAAAGTAAATTGGACCGCGGCCTTTATTTACATACGTATTTTTATTCATTTCCAATAATATAAAAGTTCAAAGTAATTTTGTCCGGTTTTAAAAGCAAAATGCTCGTTAGTGCGCGGGAAGGAATTATCGCACGCTAATATGGCGGCGGTCATCTTCTGTTCTCAAAACTGGATAGGCGATTTAAGGCCAATGGGCACCCTTGAAACTAATCATAAAATATGCAACCACCATGTGCCTTATATGGCCTATAAAACGAAATGTCAAACGAGTTCGATGCCATATTCGATTCTCACTTCAACTAATCAACGCTCACGGATTGATTGTGTTCTCACTTTTTTTTTATTTGTACGGCGCGGCCATCTTCTATCCTCACGGTCCGAATAGCGAACCGCTGTCAGCGCTGACGTTTATAATCACCGGTCCGATTCAAAAAGCGCGATGAGACCACTCACGGCGCTATTAGCGTGCTAATGAATCGGACTAGTGATTAAGCGCGCTCACAAGAACATCACTTGTATCAAAGTCAAAATCATTTATTTCATGTAAATCTTTACAAATATTTATGAATAGTCAAAAAAAAAAAAAAAGTTTAACAATGAGGTCTTAGAGTGCGTTTGGTTAGGCAGCTATTCATTAACAAAATAACAACAAATATTAATTGAACTTAGACACGATGGAATGGAAATCTTAATATGAAAATTACTACCGAACCGAACACACACTACATAACCAACTAGTGTAAGACTAGGTGGTTAGCTGATTCCATTGACCTGTCAATCATTATCTGCCATACAAGAGAACCACCAAGGCGACCAACTTCACCGACCATATCCATGCCTTAAATATTTGTTGTAAATAAAAGCTAAGTAACCAATCACATATAAGTAAAGGTATAAGGATCGGTATTTTTAAGGGCATAAACACTAACTGTAAAGTCGATCCCCTCAGAGACACCCCGGAGAAAAAGAAACCAGCAAGTAAAAAACTCTAGTGCTTCACACAAACTAAAAGAGGGGTACAGCTATTGATTGACTTATGCTATATAGCATACATATATATAATATATATACAGTAACATACTTAAAATGCACCCCACTGATCAGCATGCGTAGAACACCCTATGGCAGATTATTTGTTACGGTACCAATGTACATAACTACACAGTATACTATTAGTATAAATTAAGTATAAATAAGTAGGTAATCATCAATGATTACCTTATCCAAAGACAAAATTTACATAATGTAATGAAAATAAATTATGTAATATAAAATTATTACAATATCGGACATTATATACCTACTAAACTAGGATAGATTCTACATAAGCAATTTGTTTACTAGTTGCGAGACCTCAGTTGCATATCAGGACGGATCCAGACGTCTTTATCGTTAAGATAGTCTTTTACACTATAGTAAGCCTTATTGATTAATATGTGTTTTATACAATTTTTAAACTTTATTTCACTCAGATCTATAATGCTTTTAGGTATTTTTTTTTGTATCTCCCTCTATCTCGCAACTAAAACATATGCTTCTCTCACTCTGTTTGAATGTCAAATAAAACGCCGTAAATAAATGATAAATTTTAATGTATTTTGTATATTTGTTTACATAAATACCAAAATAAATGAGAACACAACACTTTTAACTATCTACTAAATAAATGTCATTTTGACAGCGCTCACAGCGATTTCACCCAGAAGCAAAACCATGTAAGTCCAATATGGCGTCTGTAATGACGTCACTATTAATGACAAAACAACTATCGTTAGCGCGCTTACGCTCAATCGGACCGGCGCTGACAGCGCTGACATCGATTTTGTCGTGAATCGGACCGCAGGGTAGTTAGTGCCATCGGCCACCTCCCTATTATATCTCCATGGACCACCCTATTTTATCTTCATGCTCAATACTTTTAACCACAGAATATATGGTAGTATGTACTCTTGTAATGTAACGAACTTGCATGAAAAGCGTTTATTATGGTGTCCGTCATAAATTACTAAATATTAATTATCGGTGATGATTTTTTTTAATACGTGGAGGAATATTATTTTTATTGCATCATCGAATGAATCGTTTTCAATTTGCTATAAATACTCGTAGTTCAACATGAACATCTCATAATCACATTTATCACATTAGTAATCTGTGTGCGTCATCCCATCACTAGTCGCCAATAGAAAACGTCGACGTATTTAACTTGTGCAAATAATATTGCTAAATTCTGTGTTTTTACATATTAAAATAGCTTTTACGTATTGTGTAGTTATAATTAAGTAATAACGCATTTAATAAACAATGGGTTTAACTATATCAAGTGTATTTACTAGGCTTTTTGGTAAAAAACAGATGCGTATTTTAATGGGTGAGTGACAATTGACAGCTCATCGCGATCATGTCGGCGTAAAATACATCGAAAATATTGGATATAAGTATTATAATTTCACTGTTTTGTTTCAGTTGGCCTCGATGCTGCTGGTAAAACTACTATTCTTTATAAATTGAAGTTAGGTGAAATAGTAACAACCATTCCCACTATTGGTTTCAATGTGGAAACAGTAGAATACAAAAACATTAGTTTCACTGTGTGGGACGTCGGTGGTCAGGATAAGATCCGTCCTCTGTGGCGTCATTACTACCAGAACACTCAAGGACTGATATTTGTTGTTGATTCAAGTGATACAAAGAGAATAGCTGAAGCCGAAAATGAACTAGCCAATATGGTAAATATTGTTTGAATAAGACTTAACGTGGTATGCATTATTGTTTATTATATAGATTCTTATTAGGAGTTTTTCCAGGATTTTACCTGTGTTATGGCACATTAACAGCCTATTTGACAAAAAAAAACTTATCAAACTGGTAGTTAAGTGCTAAAATACATTTATACATACATTTTGTTGCAATTTTATCTTCACAATTTCAATATTAGTATATTTTTTTATAAGTTATTTATGAAGAGAGAGACAATGTTCTTAGCTATCCATGTGGTTCCATTGCTTGGTTAGAAGGCAGAGGAATGAACTGCAGCATTCTCAGACTTGAGACTGCAAAGTAGGGTTAAAGCAATGGTGTGCGGTCCATATGAGTCAAAAAGCTACATATAACCCAGAATATAGAGTATAAATAATCTAGTATTTTAAAAATATTTTTTAAGCATTTAAAAAATATGTTTTTTATATATTTATAAATAATAATTAAGCACTAGATTATTTATACTCTAGATTTTAGGGTTGCATGGCTTTTTGACTTATATGGACTGCACACTACTGGGTTATAGGCATTTTAACTCCCCTCATCACTTTTTGACTACCCTCTCTGCTCGACCAAATTCTATATGAATCTGTTAGCTCCATCTTTCATAAAACACGTCTAGAAAAGTTCCAACAACCAATCTTGAAACTTGAAAGATCCTTCAATAGACGATGCAAAGACTTGGCTGGAATTTCCCTTGCACCAACTTCCACTGCATAAAGTTGAGTTCTTGTAATTTAATTTGTGAGATCAAAATATTTGTTTGACTTGATGGTGTGGTTCTTAGGAATATTTGTTTCCCACGGAACTGTGAGTTCTGTAAGTATACTAGGACATCTGGTCTATAGGTTGAAACTGCTAGTTCATATTCTGCTATATAGCTACACTTAGTCAGTTGCTTCCCATCCCTAGTACTTGAACTGCTTTTGTAATTTGTAGTTATATACTAATTAATTTGGTAGAATAAATTATAAATTAATTTGTTTTTTTTTCCACTTATTTGGTGTACATTTAGAATACCATTGGCAACAAGGTGGGAACAAAACCCCCTCCACTAGTACCCTGAGGCCATCAAGGCGGTCTTCAGGACCATCACAAAGTGCCTGTGGATGAAAAATAAATAATATCATCCTCTTGGCATAGATAATATGTGATATATTTTTTATTAGTATATTGATAACAGAAACATAATATCATATTAGATAAAGTCTAGCATGTTATTGGGTAGTCCTTAAATAAATTCATTGGTCTGTAGAAACTCATCTCTATTGAACATAAAATTATGTAGAACATTTCAAACATATAGTATATAGACACTGCACCTGTATTTTGTGTGTGACAAACAATGATACCAATGCATAATTATTATATTTTATAAACACCCAGATTAACGAAAACTGGTTGAGAAGTATTTTTATGAATTAACCAAACAAAAGATTATGTATAATAAGCTTGCATCTTCATTGGTGGATTTCTTTTATAATATATGTAGTGAAGTGTGGAAAAGCACAACTGTTTATCAAAGGCCTATGCAATTTATATTGGAGGGATCCTGACCACACCCAGCCATTAAATTTTGGAGATGTTTTGAAATCCAACAAAATTTAGACAAAACAAGTTTTTTTTTCACTTTTGACTAGGAATAGGCATATCAACAAACAATCTAGTTAAAATACTAAATAAATTACCATTATATCCAATAGATAGATAAAACTATCCCACTGAGGATTCTGAAAACTGGGAAGTCTGTTATCCCAAAGTAGCTCTACTGTAACACTTTCTCCGTATCCCTTTAGCCGTCATCACACTTGGTGACCTTAGCTCATCTCCCAATCCAATCTTTGTCAACAATATGTCAGTGCAGGAATTCCTCAAAAGTTAGAAAAAGATTATTTTAAAGAAATAATTAGCAAAAAAATTTAAAATTATTTCAATGAAACTAATTAAAACTATATCAATATACTGTTTAGAGCAGGTAATTTTGTAGTATATGGGAAGAGCAGGTAATTTTGTAGTATATGGGAAGTTTTATACCAACGGCAAAGGAAAATTATACTGAGGCCATATTCTGTTTTTTTATAAGTAATATTATATTGTCAAAATGAAGTAAACCCTTTGTATTATAAATAATAATGGTCACAAAACAGAATGTCAAAAACTTTCAAGCCAAATGTACCTATAACACAATGTTATGGAGTGAATACTTTTTTAGTGTTTCTTGCAGCTTATTTAATATCATATTTATAGGATTTCGTTAGTTTTAACAACCTAATGTTTTAGTTATAACAGTATATGGCAGCTCATCATGCTCCAAATGGAAATTAAACCCAAGAACTTGCTATGGCGCGATACAACTCTTTACCTATAGACCACCGGTTGTTAAGAATGTTGTATGAACCTGATTTTTTTTTGCAGTTAAAGGAAGATGAGTTAAGAGATGCTGTAATTTTAGTATTCGCTAACAAACAGGACATGCCTAACGCCATGACTGCTGCAGAGCTCACGAACGCCTTAAATTTGAATAATTTAAGAAATCGTCGTGTAAGTATATTTACAATAGAATTTCATACAACCTTTATTCCCCACCTTAAAATTATTTAGTATACATATAAGTTACGCAGCATCAAAGCAAAGTATAAAAACCCGACAAATAGAAAAAAGAAAATGCATTGAGATAGCCACTTGTTCGATGACTCAGAATACCATAGCCTACAACGAGGTGGGGATTAGATAGGAAATTTCACTCACGGATTAATGAACTGTTTATAATGATACCCCAATGTCAAACTGTTTCTTATCTATCTCATTATATGATGAACCTAATGCTAAAATAGCTTTATTATAACCAAACGTCAATCTATAGTGTATAATATTTATAGGTTTAGCTATTATAATAGCTTTTGTTTAGTTTTCCACCTCCATAAAACTTCCCGGAACCCGTCATGGATAATTTTCGCCCTAGTCGGGTTTTTGAGAGTATAATAAAAGTATAGATAACTTGTTAGGTGTTGACTCCAAATATCATCAGGGAAATGAGGACGGGTTAATCCCTCCGCTGGGTAAAGGCCATTTAAACAGTTCTTGGGACCAAAAAGTACCCTTAATGGTATTTATTTTATTAGATAATTTATAAATAACAATAATAATTTATTATATTGATTTATTTCAGTGGTACATCCAAGCAACGTGTGCAACCCAGGGCCAGGGATTGTATGAGGGCTTAGATTGGCTATCCAATGAGCTGGCCAAAAAGTGAGACTATAGTGAGAATACAGTCATGGAATAAATATTATTCCAGTTCGAAAGTGACTGACATTTATTCCGGGTGAAGCTTTATGCTCATCCATACTTATCCAAAAAGACTTTTGTGTAATTGATTCATATGTTTAGTATATTAATAAATAAGCAATCATTTTTAATAAATGTGTAAGTTTATTAAAATTCTAGGGAGAGGCATGTAACTTTCAATAAAAAAAACTTAATAATATTTAAAGGATATGATATTAAGTATATCATAGTGGTAACCATAGCTAGTCAGACTTCTGAGGCTCAACCATCAGTTTTTGCAATAGTATTAACGTGCATTAATATATTAGGTTCAATAGCAAAGTCCTTATTCTACTAAATACGACATCCTATACGCGTTGTATCCGGAGGTCGTGGTTTTGATTCCCACCCATGGCAAAAAAAAATTAGTGCGTTTTTCTGTACAGTTTGTCATGGTCTGGGTGTTTATAAAATATATGTATTATATCGTTGCTTCTGGTACACATAGTACAAGCCTAGAGCTTAGTTTGTAACCAGGAGCAATATTTGTATATTGCCCTACATATTATTATTATAATAAATCAATTGTATATCAACGTCCCATGAAAGTTAAAATTTGCCATATTTATATGTATGTTTGTATGGAAAATATGTCAAATTTTACCTTTGACACGCAGTTGATATCCAATTCATTTAGTAGAAAAGGCCTGATGCTGTTTTTAAAAATAAAGCAATCTTATTGGTGGTTAACGTTACGTTAATACGTGAGCAAAAACTCATGGTAAGAAAGTAATTCGGAGAAAAAATGAAGCAGTTCCTTCTGAATTGCTGGATGCATAGTCAATTTATTATTTCTTAATAATTTTTGCATTTTTCAAACCTTTGAGCTAATAAGCAAATGTCTGTTTAAAGAAAATGTCATTTTTTTTTTAACTATATACAACAAATACCTCGAGGATTACAAAAAAAGAAAAAAAAAATTTTAAACAATAGGCAATAAATACCTGAAGTCCATCAAGTCTACCCATACTTTTGATGTGGGGTGTTCTTTATTGACCCAGGTATTAACCGCATAATGTTTTTGATAGTAGTCTAAACAAATTTTAATAAACTTACGCGTTCCCTAATTTAAAATTATTTGTAAATCTTGCATTATTTTGCTTATAATTTTTATTAGTGTTGTGAATATTGTGGGAACCCTATTTTCTTACTTTCTTTTTATATAATATATATATTTATATAATTTAAAATTAAATTCCACATAATGCGGTAGACATCAGGGGCCTATTTCATAAACGTGACAATTGTAATTTACCATGACAATTTATAATACATTGCTTGTTTTAGATAGTTCTAACTAAAAAATTACAACTAAAGTGAACGATGTATTATGAATTGTCATGGTAAATTACAATTTTCACGTTTATGAAATAGGCCCCAGGTGTTAGTATGACTTGTCAAGTATATTTATACCGGTATTTATAAAAACTTGAATCCATAAACAACACTTTAGTTCAAGCAGGTTTTGTCTCTTTTTTTAGCAACAAAAATAAATATGCCTAAAAGAGACAAAACATATTTTAACTATAGTGTTCTTAAAGGACTTATGAATAATGACAAGTTTTTATGAAAAAGACCATTGAAGTTTAACACCTAGTTATTTTCTGTTTACAGTAAAAAACGAAGGTTTAATAATTTTATATCTACTTTTTTGTTGATGTATAATAGGGTAAAAATGTTATATTAAAAAATATATTATTTAATGAGGTAGGTATATTTTATTATTGAAGATAAAAGATTACAGTAAAACTAATATTTATGCTCAAAAGTATACATCCTATTTATGCTCAAAAGTATATATTCTATGTATACTTTTAATAATAATTAAAAGCCATACTTTTTAGTTGCATATAAAAATAAATATATATATATAGGTACAATGTTATATACTTGGGTTCTTTCATTCATTAAGTATTTTAAATCCTACACATGATAACTATTTATTTAAAAATAAAAGATATACACCGGTATTCATAAAAACTTGTTGAGTTCTTGAAGAACACTTTAGTTAAAGTCGGTTTTGTCTTTTTAGCAACAAAAATAAATATGCCTAAATAAAATAAGACCTATTTTAACTATTGTTCTTCAAAGACTTGAATAAGTTTTTATGAATTAAGTCATTAGAATAGAATTTTCCAACCCGTAACCAAAAAGCAAAATATTTTTCATAGACAAGGAATCAAAATGATAGTGAAAAAATTACAAAAATTGGATTTAATTTATAGCTGCGAACAATAAAATAATCATCTAAAAAGTATTAATATGCGTCTTTTAAAATGACGCCATAATAAACTAAAAAGTATTAAAATGCCTCTTTTAAAATGGCGTACGCCATACCTTGAAATATATAAAATATTAATTATCCAATAAGCCCTGACGTATATTGGACCGCAATTTAACTACACCTCGACTCTTCACGCTAGTATTTATGTAATATTAAAAAATGGCCGATATTTTCTATGATTTGTTTCACTTTCATATTTGTCTATTTAAAGTCTTTTGATTTTTCGTTAGAGTATTGTCATAAATGGACTTGTGTGCCAAATATAAATTGTTGCACATACTCGTAAACTCTTAAACGACAATAATTAAAGAGCCATTTATGGCAATTTAGGTCGCGTTCCGAAACTGATCAATATCCTCCCGTCTCTAAAAGAGTAAAATACCAATCAATAAGCTTCAGTTGCGCCAAAGTGTCCGTCAAAGTAATTGTAACGATTAAAGTTAAAATGGCGTCGAATGTACCAGTTTAATTTTGAATATTTAATGAAAGCTGGTACATTCGACGCCATTTTAACTTTAATCGTTATTTGTTAGTAGGAAGCTCGGCGTCCTTAATAAGGTGCGATGGTATTTTACTCCTCAACTCAGGTATCTGATTTATAAAGCTCAGATACGGCCTTGTGTGGAATACTGTTCGCATCTTTGGGGTGGTTCTGCCAAATACTTGCTGCATGCTCTCGATAGTTTGCAGAAGCGTGCATCGAGAATTATCGAAAGCAAAAAGCTCACGGACACTCTAGAGACATTGCAGCTTCGCAGAGATGTATCATGGAGAGTGCTCTGAAGAACATTTTCATCTCATTCCTCCTTCTCCTTTCCGATATAGGACTTCACGAGCGGGTAACAAAATGCATGCATATACTGTAGCAGATATACCAACCCACACTAAAAAGTTTGGTGATTCGTATATCTGTCGCACTATTAAAATGTGGAATGCTCTACCTGCTCGCGTGTTTCCTTCTTCCTATAATCTCGAGTCCTTTAAACGAAGCGTGTATAGTCATCTTAAGCCAGCATAATAGGTGCAATCAACGGTTACGTAGATCGTAATTGTTGGTTGCATTTGTTCTTGGACCTTCATACTGCTTTCCATCAGGTAGATGGAAAGCAGTATGAGGTCACATGCCGAGCTCTCATAAAAAAAAAAATCGTTAGAATTACTTTAACAGACACTTTGATGCAACTCAGCCTAAGACAATATAATATGACGGAGCGTTAGGTAGGATGTGATTGCTACTTTCATCCCAACACTTCGCGTCTATTTTAGCATTTTCAGCACTCCTCTTTCAATAGCTGTTCTGAATGCTTCCCGCTCATAAAAAAATGCCCTATCTCGGTTCACTCTTGTCTTTTTTCATCTGACAGGAGAATATTTATCATTTTTTTATGAACGTGACCTTAGATTAAATTTAAGATTCATTCTTTGAGTTATTATTGTACAAATGATTTGCTTTTATTTTGTATAATTCTAATATTGATAATATTTTATATATTGATAATATAAATTAATAAATAGTAGGTACATAGATAAGTATATTATCGTAAATATAGAGTTTTTGCTTATATGTTGGTATTATATACACGCTCATTTATATATTGTCCTTTAAAACAATGATGATTCAGTCCAGTGTTTTAAAATATTCTTCTAAGGTTCTCATATAATACAATTAATATATTTTATACAGATGATTGCGATATCAATCGGTAAACATATTGTCGCTACCCATTTCGTAGCCGCATTATTTAGCTGGCACAGTGGAAGCTACCAATGCTGCTGTTGACAATCTATTAACTCTGTTGGTTTGCTTACTATCAGATAAATACGAATATGTAGGCCTATTACGCCGCACAACGTCAAGCTGACTTTAAACCAAAATGATGTATGTCAATTTTCAATGTTACCAAGTTTAGCTTAGCGTTGAGGGCATAATACCCCGCAGTACATACTTCAAATGAATATAATTGCTAGCACATATTTAAAGACTAAAAATTAATCATTACGTACTTATAGTTTTCACCATACACAATGTTTGTATTCTTGGCTATGTTCGATTTGGATTAATTTTTGCCCAAAACGCCACCAAATGTACATTGAATATTTTCCACTAGTTCATTGTTTTGGTATTGTAATAAAACAAGTAATGTATTACTATGGAGGGATTTTGGTCAAAAAATAACTACCTAATCGAACGCAGCCTGTAATGTAGGATATTGCCTTAGAATTATGTTAAAGTTATTATATTTATAATGGTGGATAATAAAACATACATTTTATACAAACCTTTTTATTACAAACAATATAACATAATTATAGGTACACGTTTTCAGACTAGCCCCTTATTATTCATAAAAATATGTGATTTAGCTAAAATGGACAGATAACAGATAAAACATAATTTTAAATAAAATATTCTATAAAGTTTTATATCGGTATCTAGGTTCTAATAGAAAAGAAGAACACTATAGAAGGTTTCGTCTCTTTTTTTTTTTAGAACAAAAAATAATATGCGTAAAAGAAATAAGCTATATATATTCTATATATCTTCTAAAGTGTTTTTGAAGGACTCCAATAAGTTTTTATGAATATGAGAGTTTTTTTTTGCTTATATTGCATATACCTACCAGTTTAATATACAAAATAATATGAACAACTTCCGCACAAAAGTATAGCTTTTCTCTTATCGATAAAGCTTTGGACTCCTTTCTAAGGGTCCGCCATGTTAATATTTTGTTTTAGTTTTATTTGAATAAATTGTTTTTTTTTTGCTTATAAAGTTTTAAGTTTAAGATAAAATATATATATACAACTGAGCACAGAAATAAATAAAAAATGCAGACATTATTTGTGACTCCATTTAGCTTTTCTCTTATCAATAAAGCTTTGTATTCCTTCCTGCCCGTCCACCATGTTTATAGTGTCAACCATTTTGTTTTCTCCCAGCGCGTAAGCGTCGCTTAATCCCAACTCAATTTGCTGATAATAGAACTCTTTCCCGCCCGCGATTACACTTCGGCTTTTTATTTTGATTTTTTCTATAATTTTTTCAACTTCATTGTCTAGTTCTTTAGCTGCAACTACTTTTGTGACAAGTCCGCTATCATAAGCTTCTTGTGCATTTATTGGCTCCCCTGTATAAAATAATGTTATTAAAAAAAAAAACAATATCGTACATAAACGGGCTGTATAATAACGCGTTTTGTAACCATAAGGCTGCGTTCCAAAAAAGTTAAATATTACTCTCTGCGTTCCGAGAGCTAGCGCGGGCAGTTTCTCGTGCTGACTTCAAAAACCAGCGCGACCGCCTGTTTCAACACAGCCATGTCATTTTTTTAGCGATGCTAAAATGCAGCTCGGAAAAGATCGCTGTTGATTTTTGATTGCACTTTTTGACAAGAAGCACTATTTTGAATTAAATAATTAAAATTAAAAATATTACTACCTTATCATTATATAATAAATCATTTTTTTTTAATTAACTATTATTTAAATACAATAATTTTATAATATCACAATATTAATTTAATTAACAAACTGAAACTAAACATACCAAAGCTGAATTTAGTTACACGATATTTATTTTTTAGGTTTAATCGAACTTTTAAAACTAAAACAGATATGAATATATAAAATAATTAATTAAATTCCAATTTGTAGATAGATATTCACATGTAAACAAACATCTGTCAAAAAGTAGCCGTGCAAACTTTTCGTGTTAAAATTTCTGGTCGCGGAACGATTGATGGTAACTTGAATTGCTAACATTTCCACGCGGTGAAACGACCTTGGCTAAAAAAACCAGCGATCCGTGGCAGCGATGCTGAGGACGGAACGCGATGTCTGGGAGATAAATAGCTCATTTTTATTGATTAAAATAATTTATAATAATAAAATTGTTAATTTCAGAGAAAAGTAAATTTTACTAAAGCGTATTGAGTTCAACTTTTGGTACCACAAAGGTTGTCTTTTTAATGTCTATAACGTACACTTAGGTATGTTTTAAAAGGGTTAATTTACACATACATACATATCATTACGGGTGCCTTAGACGGCCGCCTCGTCGTAGCCGATGGTATGAGTCTACACCGAACAAGTGGCTAGCTCGTCGCAATGTTTTGAATAGACTCAATAAGACAATATAAAATTCTATAGACAGTTTCACAAGTTAGTGAAACCGGGACCAACAGCTTAACGTGCTCTCCGAGGCACTATAGTGGTGTTGTCGTAATAACGAACCTGTTAAGAGCATATACATTGCTCTGGATTTTGGAACGCTTCGACCAACAGCAATTCCGGGCGTAGAACAAAACACGCCAAAGTTTGCTCTAAAATTATAACAAAACAATGAAATACAATAACCTAAAATTGGTACAAATTAATAGAAACAATTGTATTTAATTGTTTACCCAGGTGTGGAAAATTTGCTGTTTTCAGAACATACGATCATGTCGCACGAAGACACCAACTGACATCCTGCAGCTGCTGCTAAACCATTTACCTAAAAAATTATAAATAAATTCAAAATATTTATAAAGTGTATGTGCATGCAAATATACCGGGGACATAACCCGGAAAAATGATTAAATATGATACCTACCTTAGCAATAACTGGAACTGGGCTTTGGATGATGGACTTCATTAATTCTGATGATTTTTTGAAAATTAACCTGTGATGGTCAGTACCGGTCGTTGCATGCTGAAAGATATTTCTACTGATAAAAAATACACCTAATAAAAACTAGGCTGAATTTTAAATATAAGTTGCAATACCTACTACCGAACTCTTTTAGCATTTATTTAGATTATTGATTATAAGAGATAATTAAAATCGTATAATCACAGACCCTATGAAATGATTTTATCGATCGTATACTGTCTATATCAGATATACCAGAGGCTCTACCATGGGTTTGCGCATTGTAGCAACGTAAAGTATTCGAATACGTATACGTGAGCAACAACCAATTGGATCGCTTTATTCAATCCCTGTTACCAAAAATAAAGCGGCTAGGTGATTCTTGCATTATTATTGTAGGTGGGAGGAAAGTCTTTATAATTTTGCTTCGCTGTATTACCGCCTGTACAGAGGCTCTACCATGGGTTTGCGCGTTGTAGCAACGTAACGTATTTACGCTTGTTACCAAAAATAAAGCGGCTCTATTGGTTGTTGCTTACGTATACAAATACGTTACGTTGCTACAAACCGTAAAGTGATTCTAGCTAGTCATGTTTCTGTTTTAGTATTATTGTACCTATGAATTTACTATTTTTATTAAATTGTATTAAATAATGATTTTGCACACCTAATGGGTAAATTCTGATGAATGTATAGAAACGGCGGCTGCTTCGACGATAAAGCAAAGTATAAGTATTTTGTATTGAATGTATACCTACTTTATTTTATTATAAACGGACCTTAATCATGCCTGATGGAAAGCAACGATAAAGTCGAAGAGATAGCACGCGTACTTTTTAAAAAGGAGACTACCACCTCGAGATGAGATCGATGCAGTACTCCCCCGACAACCGGTGAGTGAACCCACCGAGACATGACTAGGTCACGGTTTATGCATCTGTATGGGCGGTGGTGGTAACGAATGGTCGGCCTAGTAAAGTTATAAGTGACTTACACCCACCTAACGTAGGTATTACTTGTGGAACAAATTAATTTGGTAAATAAATATAATAGATCGCATTCACTTTAGGATTTAGATGGTCTTAATACGTAAATAAGTCAGTACAATTACCAATTCCTTCAGATTATGACCAGCAGAGAATATTGGACCTTTTGCAGACAAAACTATGGCTCTAAGTTCCGGATCAATATCATTCTCCTTTATTGCATTTAGCAGATCTGTCATCATTTCTAAGGATAGGGAATTCCTGTTTATAAATTTTAGTAAATAAGTGTTAATTAATAATATTGTTATTTATCTTCACACCAGGTCCATGAATGTTAACAGTAGGAATAGAATCCACTTTACCATTAGTAATAATATCTTGTAAAAAGTACGCAGTAAGATTTGTATTTTCAAAATCAACCGGTTCGATTCCCGGCTAGGATTTTTTTTTTCAAAAATCTAATGTTTTAGTTTTTATTAAAATCGATATCGAAAAATGCTCAATGGAGTGAGCATTTTTTGGTATTCCGTGTAGTGACAGACAGTAAAGTATAGGTTGGTAGGTAGTGTGAGTTTTCTAACTATTACTTTGCGTTTGAGTTAACTAAAAGTTGTATGGGAAATAGTTCAGCGCTCCCAGCGGAAATTTTGAGAACTAAAAATGCGAGCGTGTGATTGGTCAAAATGTTAACGCAGTAGTATAGTTAACGCGAAAGTAAACGTTAAAAAATCTCACACTAGAGCTACGGGATGTAAAAAAAATAGCTGTAAAGTTTTCCGTGGCCGATAGCTCGGCTGCGTAGGGAACTCAGCACAGAGCAAAGGCACGCACAAGCAATGCGTACCCTGAGCGGACCGTGTGAGCATGGCTGGTTCGTTAACCACACAGGAAGCTTTGAAAAAGGCCGTTTCAGACAGCAGCCTCAGGATGTTGATGGATACCGGAAAATAAATCAACGAGTAGAAAGTGCTACTCGGGTCCCAACAGTCCGGCTGACGTGTAGGGTTGTGTCGCTTCTGCTGACTGGCGGTCCTCTTACAATGCGGGTCCCGTTGGTCTAAAGTGCACCTTGTGGTCACTACACAAGAGTACCTACACAACAAGGTTGTCGTTCGCCAAAGCCGAGGACCAAAGATTATTTAGGCTGAGTAACACCTAATTGAACTTTTTTTTTATTGGAGCACGGCATGTGATTTTGTATCTACCTGGTGGTAAGCAGACCAACAAAGTACATGAATGGGGTCATCAATATTTTTTCTTAAACAAAATTGATCGCTCCCACTATAACGGCTTAATAATACTCGCTGCCTTATTGTCAATTCAACCCATTTCGTAACCGCACCCTGAAAGGAGACTACCACTTCGACAATTAATCAATGCAATAATCTCCTGAAAACCCGTGAAACCGGAGACTAAAACCGAAACATGGCAAGGTCACTTCACAGTTTTCTCTAAATAACTCTCTGTAAATGTAACGATTAAAGTTAAAAAATGGCGTCAATAATACCAGCTGTCATTCGAACTGCAAAATAAATTTGCTACATTCGATGCCATTTTACACACAGACCCTGCGTTCCGTGAGCTAACGCGGGCAGTTTCTCGTGCTGACTTCAAAAACCAGCGCGACCGCCCGTTTCAACACAGCCATGTCATTTTTTTTAGCGATGCTAAAATGCAGCTCGGAAACGATCGGTGTTGATTTTTGATGCCACTTTTTGACAAGAAGCACTATTTTGAATTAAATAATTGAAATTAAAAATATTACTACCTTATCATTATATGATAAATCAATATTTTTTAATTAACTATTATTTAAATACAATAATTTTATAATATCACAATATTAATTTAATTAACAACCTCAAACTAAACATACCAAAGCTGAATTTAGTTAGGGTCGGGTCGGGAACAGTGGCTCGGATTTTTTTGGACATCCAAATTATGAAGAAAAAGTTGAATTAACGAGTTGGAATTCACACCCAACATGCTTTGGTTATTAAATATTTTCCCAGCATTATCACTTTCTCAATAAAGACAATATATAAGTTGTTAGACAATGTTTTTAAAAAAATGGGAAATGAGCCACTGTGTACCGGTACTGGGCTACTGTGACTCGACCCTGTAGTACACAGAGACTCTAATAGTACACAGTGGCTCGACAATAATAATATTCAATTAAAACTATGATTTGCATTCAGTCGTGTTTATTTCTTTAAGTCAGAATCATCTCCCAGCCTAATATTCATCAACATCAATCACAAAAAAGTAATAAAAAATAATAATGATATTAAATCAATTGAGATCAACCTTAACAATGAGGAGTTCTCCAGTAGTTATTATTTAACGCAACAGATGGCGTTTAGTCGCTATCTACAAAAACTGTCAAATTAGATAGTGGTAACATATAAAATACACCCAAAATTTAGGGTAAATAGGAAAGTAAATACCTTTATACGAATAATTTATAAAATTTACTTAACTTTGTTTAATATATACACTAATATCCTGAGCACTTTGCCTTACGGCACCAACTTAAGTAATATTTTTTCTTTTAAATATCATTTAAGTAATTAAATTTATATTTCTAAGGTATCTTCTTTCTTTTTACGAAGTTTTTCTTGACTGGGTATTTACTAAAGATTATAGAGTGCAAAAATATAGAGTAAGTAGATACATACAAAGTGACAAAATATGGTAAAAAATATAACACGTCTTGCAATCCCAAAATTTAGTTTTAAGTCAAAGAGAATTTAGAGTCTATATTTGAGTAGTCTATATGAAAATATAGACTACCTAAGTATAGAAACAGCCTTTTTTGACAGTTTTTGTGGATATCTCTCCTGCTGCCATCTAGTGAAATATTTTGGAACCGTCTAAAAGAAAACTCCTCATTGAGATCAACGTTTTTTCTTACATCGTTTGTTTTTCGAGATCTAACAACTTAAAAATTGATCCTTTTTATTTCAATTTCAAGCAAGTAACATAGTTATTATAATGGCGTTGAGAAGAAATTATCCAAAAAATAACAACAAAAAAATATAACTAGTACAAACGAGTGCAAAAGGGTTTCTTTCATATTTGTTTCTACTTATTAGAAAAAATACAGTCTTGTTATTTATTGCGATGCAATGTTAATTGTTATAATTCTTTTGCTACACAAATATGAATAATCACCACAAAATACCGAGATTAACTAACGAGGTACTGAAAATGAAAAGTCTTACAAATCAAAATAACATTCTCCAATAGAAATAATAATAAAGCAACAATAAAATATTTAAAGATACAAATTATAAAACACAAATGATTTCTTCTTCATGAAAAACTAAAATAATCAACAAAAAGAACCATGGTACAATTAAATCGCGCAAGTGTTCTTGCAAACAAATCAAAATATTTTAAAAATTAACAAGCTTAAATAGGTAGTAAGTAATATTTGAAGTTCAACGTAGTTTCAAAGAAGACAAATCAAGTGGAAAGCAATACATTGGCCTGGAGGAAGTGCCAACCATGGATGGTTTGGGTAAAATATACTTAATATCATTCTCTTTAACTATAGAAAGATCAGGTTTATCTGGTACATGGAATCTGTCCGTTCCGGGTTTGCGTCTAAGAAAAGATATATAATATTCCAAATCCTTGTTTCTACCTTCCAAGACCTTCCCGATATACATAGATCTTAGTCTTTTTGTTAGAAATTGCACTATGATATATTCTCCTTCAAGTGCTGGGCGAGGCAATGGTTTTGTTAGATGGATGTCTGTCAACGCAAACATTTCATTTTCATCATCATCTTGGTAATAGTCTGCTTCATCACTATATTCTTCTGAATCTGTTAGCTTTATTTCTCTGTCCTCTTCTTCTTCTTCGTCGCTTTGAAATACTTCTCGAATGGTTTTCTTCTTTTTTGGCGCTCTATCCTCTTTTGCTTTTTTGTCGCTCTGCAATACTTTTCGAACCGTTTTGTTTTTTTCTGAAGCTCTTTTTTGTTTCACAGCTATTTTCTCTTTTTCTATTATGAGTTTCTCTGGCGTGTCAGTTGCGATCATGCTACGACCAGCTTTTCGTCGTTTTCTGTTAGTGTTTCTGGGTCCGGCTTTCACAGGATTTCTAAATGCAAAAGGCGATATAAAAGAAGTTGAAGCTGTAGCTGTTAGTGGTCGGGTTATTTGAGAATTTATTGAGTCTCCGGAAATATTAGAGAAAGGTAAACGTGGAGGAGTCGTGCAAGTTTCAACTGACTGTACTTTATTTTCAGATGTTTGAGATTCTTGATGTGATGGTTAAAGTATTTCAGAATTAGTAGTGTTGGTAGTATCAACTTGCACTAAATCCACAGAGCTCTTGTGTAACAACCGTGATATAACTTGACATGCCTGAACTTGAAGTGTTGCTGGTTTGATATTTACAGATATAGTTGTTTCATTTAAAATTGACGAAATCGCATTATTCAGATCATTTTTAAATTTTGGTGATGTGGGCTCATGAGACTTTGAACTTGATAATACTGCCGAGTCCTTTGTAGTATGAATTATTTCATGTAAAATCGTTAGATCTTCTGAAGATAATTCGGTTATTTGATTGGTTTCCGGTTCATTTGACTGAGTTTGCGAGAATGAGATTCCAGATATTTATTTTGTCAAGTTGAACTGAGATAAATGTGGACGCTTCTCGGGAACAATTGGAGTAGTATAAGAAACACCTACATCTCGAGGGGCGCAGTCTGGGCAAGGCCGGTCAGTTACGGAACTCGGTAGATAATCGTCGTCTGTAAATATTAGTCTGTCAAAAGGATGTATTCCACATTTGGCAAATGATTTTGTAATATTTAAAGGAGTCATAGCCTTTTGGAAAGCAATACCAATAATTTCTCCCAAGTCGTAAATCGTAATAGGCCTGCCTGGATGCCTCATGAGCCAAGAGTCAATGGCGGCATTGTAGTATACCTTGAAAGGGCCATATATCCCCACATCTAGAGGCTGCAGCTTGGCCGAAGTATGAGGGTGCAAAGTGAGAATATTAACTCCCGCGTCTTTAGCCATATTTAATGCGTCTAAACAAAGATGGGATTCATGATTGTCCATGATCAGGATGCATGGATTGTCTTTAGATGAATTGGCGTGCTTTATGAAATGTTTCATAATTGCCGGAAATATAGCACTATTCATCCAGCCTGTAGGCGCAGCTAGCCCGAGAGTACCAGCTGGCGTGTTTTTAATCATATGCTCCTTGAAATTTTTTCTTGGAAAAACCATGACAGGCGGCAAAGCATTGCCGCTCGCTGAAATTATGCAACAAGTTGTAACCGACGTCCCCCTTTCGCCGCTTGTGACTTTTCCTATGCATTTCCGTCCTTTAGGAGCTACAACTTTTTGAGGTTTTTGAACCGTGCTGGTTGAAGTCTCATCGAGATTGAAAATTCTAGTCCCATCTGCAAAAACAGGGTTCCTCTTGATCAGGTTCTCTAAGTTTTCAAAAAAAAAATCCACGTTTGTTTGATTGAACGATGTTGCTCTGGCTAGGCTGCACGGTTCTGGCCTTCGAGTTGTGAGATTGTGCCGGCGCTTAAAAGAAATGAGCCAGTCTTTTCCCGTCATCTCATTTTTCTGCCATGAGTTAGGCATTTTTATTTTGTTGATTTGAGCGCATTGATACGCCAATTTTCGACATTCTTTTGACGTTAGTCCATAAAACAGGAAAGCGCAGTAATTGATATACTCTTTTAACTCTTTTTCTTGTGTCACCGTGAAAACTTTATTTACGGAGTAGTTAGGTTGTAAACGCTGTCCTTCAAGCGATGCAGCGTTTTTAGTTTTCCAATAATAACGCTTTAATGTAGTGAAGGGGACTTTTACATTTTTTGATGCTTGACGTATCGACACCCCATTTCTAATTAAAGTAATTCCACGTCGTATATCTTCTTCAGAGCTGTTTCCGATTTTCCGTCCAGTGTCGATCTTGCGACGCGGCATTCTAAAAGTAAAAAAAAGAAATATTAGATTATTTAGGATACTTATAAATTATTTAAAAGGTTTGTTTCTGATTTTGATACCTACCGAATGTGCTTGCTTACTTAGTCAGTGCTTTTTAGGCATTTGATTATTTATTTTTATTTTTATGAATTGTCACTTTTCTATCTAACAGTACTCATCAAACAAAGTACACAGTGACTCGCGAGTCACTGTGTACCTTTTAATTTTAAGCCACTGAACACGTCGTCGACATTTTGTTTTTAATGGAGTACAAATCTCACCTGATTTGCTGATGGGCAACCGAATCTATGTAATTGTCTAGTATATTAAAGTCACTTTCCATAAAAACTATAACAATTCTATTAATCTTTAACTGATAATGAATAAAAACATTGTTTATTTACCTTGAAAAGTAATTCTTCAGTCACAAAATCAAACACACACTTGTATCACGTCCAAACGGCGCCGGAGCTGGCGGAACACAGGTTTGTACGTGTTTGAATGTTGAGCACTACCGATGAATGAAGAAGACAGATATATATTGCTGCTCTTTAGAGTAAATATTGGCGCGATCAGTGTGCCCGACTGAGCCACCGTTCCCGACTTGACCCTACACGATATTTATTTTTTAAGTTTAATCGAACTTTAAAAACTAAAACAGATATCAATATATAAAATAATTAATTAAATTCCATTTTGTAGATAGATATTCACATGTAAACAAACATCTGTCAAAAAGTAGCCGTGCTAACTTTTCGTGTTAAAATTTCTGGTCGCGGAACGATTGATGGTAACTTGAATTGCTAACATTTCCGCGCGGTGAAACGACCTTGGTTAAAAAAACCAGCGATCCGTGGCAGCGATACTAAGCACGGAACGCGGTGAGAGAGTGTTAGTCTGTTACATTTACAGAGATTTCATTTTGGTGCAACACAGCTACTATCTGTCAAAAACAGATGGTATGTAGATTAGGTTTTTAGTTACGCGCCCTATACACTCGCTGCGTTCCGAGAGCTAACGCGGGCAGTTTCTCGTGCTGACTTCAAACAACCAGCGCGACCGCCCGTTTCAACACAGCCATGTCATTTTTTTTAGCGATGCTAAAATGCAGCTCGGAAACGATCGGTGTTGATTTTTGATGCCACTTTTTGACAAGAAGCACTATTTTGAATTAAATAATTGAAATTAAAAATATTACTACCTTATCATTATATAATAAATCAATATTTTTTATTAACTATTATTTAAATACAATAATTTTATAATATCACAATATTAATTTAATTAACAACCTCAAACTAAACATACCAAAGCTGAATTTAGTTACACGATATTTATTTTTTAGGTTTAATCGAACTTTTAAAACTAAAACAGATATGAATATATAAAATAATTAATTAAATTCCAATTTGTAGATAGATATTCACATGTAAACAAACATCTGTCAAAAAGTAGCCGTGCTAACTTTTCGTGTTAAAATTTCTGGTCGCGGAACGATTGATGGTAACTTGAATTGCTAACATTTCCGCGCGGTGAAACGACCTTGGCTAAAAAAACCAGCGATCCGTGACAGAGATGCTAAGGACGGAACGCGATGACTGTGTATAGGGCGCGTAACTAAACTCTGGCAACGCTGTGTATAATACACAGCGTTGCCAGACGTACGGTGTGTTTTTGAAAAGAAAATGCATAATTAGTATTTGTTTTAGTGATTCAAGGGTTGATGGCGCTTTTTTTTGGTCATCAAATTAAAATATTGTAAGATATTTAACATTTATATTACGAATACATTAACTTATTAAGTAGGTAATATTTGTACGGTAATTTAGGTTTCATTTTAACTTAATTCTGGCAAACCTGGCAACACGCCTATATATACTTACCTTGTCTTCTCATGATTTAATATAATTTCACGGGTTCCATTATTTTCAACAGTTTCTATGTATTGATTATGATTACTTCTTCTAGATATTACAAACATTGGTCTTATGAAAGATTTTTGCAACTAAAATTTAAAAAATACTTTTAAGGACTTTACAATGTTTGTTGTTGTTCTAAAAATAAAATATAAATATTTCATACCTTAAATAGCAAATGCATTTTATTTTGTACACTATTCATATTTGTAAAATAACACTTATTTTAATATAGTATTATTCCACTATTTATTTTGAATGTAAGTATTTTTTTAGGTTATCAACTATTTACACTACAAATAAAACGTTACGTGTGGGCTGCGCATGCGCATGGCCTTGATCTTCATTTTATCGTCAACGAACGAATACACACTTACATATACGAGTATGTAGGTAGGTATGTATAGTCATATGCCGGTTTTGTGCCTATAGTGAAGATAAGTAAGCTATACCTTAAGTAGGTATAGCTTACTTATCTTCACTATAGTATAAATAAACTAATGTTTATTAAATTTTGAAAAAATATACTATGTATTTGATTAAAAGAATAGCGAGTATAGTAAATTAATCAGATTTTATCGGCTTTATTCCCGGTAACGCCTGTTTAGTTTTAAAAGGCAAAATCCAATGGCCCATCCATTAGTGGTTTACTAATATATTAAATCGAAAATGTATGTTTGAAACACTAACACCAGGGCCGGCCCTACCATATGGCGAACGGAGCGGCCGCTCCAGGCGCTAAGATCCAGAGGGCGCCTCAGTGGACAAAATCCTCGCTTACCGATGTGTGATTCTGACTTTATTTGTTGAGAAGAGCGCGGACGGATCATTACCCCCACCTCGGTTAATAGTTAGCGTTAAAATTAACAAGTGCAAAAGTGCGTAAGCAGTGATTTACTTAAAATTTTGTGTTGCAGTTGATTTAAATAGTTTATTATTAATTATGTTATGTCCCATATATGCCTAAACCTAAAGACTTTGTTTTAAATAAGCACTGTTACATTAATTAGTAAACATAACATAACAAGTAGGTACCAAACCAGTTCCAAAGTGGATTATGCTTATTGATCTCATTAATGATTGTTGACTTAATTTTGTTTTATTAGTTTTCAATTGACAAATTAGACATAGACCTATGATGTTGTGGAGATCTTCTCAGTTCTACGCTTTTACGAACAATAGGATTGCTTTATATTTCTAATAAACCTCTCTTCTTGGATGATTCCTATCTATAGTTAGTAGCGACTAAAGTAAAAACTGTTTGCAAAAACTAGTGGTAGAGCTACTGGCGCCCCCCTCTCCAGTAGTCTACTGATATTAGGGAAAAAAGAGGGGGGGCGCCAGGCGCCGTAATTGGATTTCGCTCCATTTTAAAACTTGCTTCGGGCCGGCACTGACTAACACGTCAAAACTGCTGAACCGACTTTGGTCCCTGGGAGGTAAATTAAATCTGGGGGGGTCAATTGTTTAAAATGTAATAAATAAACCGGTAACGTTACGTCAAACAGATTTTATAACTGTAACTCGATCTATGAAACTTGTGGTTATTTGGCAATGTTCTGCAAACCACAAAATATAGCGTTATTTTTAAATGTATTAACACCCTAATCGTTTTTAGATTGTCAAAGTCGTACAATTTTACACGTTTTTTTTTAAAGAAGTAGCATGTGACAGACCTCCAAAGTCGCCATGAATGGGTTTGATCAATAAATTATTATTTAACAATATTGATAATACTCACTATGATGGCTAAACGATGCGGTCACGAAATGGGAAGCGACAATGACGAATTTGCATTACGAGTCGGGGTTAATAATATCCTCGCTGCTTTATCGTCAAATCACCGCCCTTTTAGTAACCGCACTATGAAAGGAGACTACCATAAGCAAACGATGCAATAGTCTCCTGAAAATCGGTGAACCCAAAGACTAAAACCAAAACATGACTATATCACTTGATGATTTTTGCATCTGTACGGGCGGTGGCTAAAGCAAAACTTAAATTAAACTTAGCTAAAGAGGCAAATAAAAGAGTGACACAGCATTTAATTTTAGGCTTTATTGAAGAGTTATGCCGCTTGCGTTGTATGCGGAGGTCGCGGCTTCGATTCCTACCCAAGGCAAAAACAATATTAGTTTATAGGTACCTGTAAACATACGTATTTCTGTAGTTAGTAGTCTATACTATAGACCATTATAAACTGATATGCATTAATTTATAGTGCTAAATTTATGCATCAAAAATAATTTTATGTTTTTTTTACCCAAGTTTCTTAAAGGGATGTAGGCACACAAATAAAAAGGAATTCTTCAGTTAAAAATACAGATATTTTCAGAATATTACAAGTAGGTATGTGCAATTTTTTTTTTAACTGAACTAAATCAGCCCTTAGGGCTGATTTTTCAATCGTCAGATAATATTCGACAGTTAACTTGTATGAAGATACAACACTCCATACAAGTTATCTGTCGAATAACTTTATCTGACGATTGAAAAATCAGCCCTAAATGTTCTTAACCCAAGGCAACTTTTAATAAAAAAATAGTTTCCGTCTTATATGAAACAATATTTATCATGACCAAGAGGATATTGATTTGATGGAACAATTTCTTTTTATTATATGGGTAGTATGTAACAAAAAATAAAATACATAAATTTAATATTTTAATTTTAATATCAAACATTGTATACATGATGTTTGAGTATTCTACAGATCATCTAAAAGGTTTAAAAAGGTTAAACTAGTTGCTTAACTGTAGCTGATTCTACTATAGTTCAGTCCATAATAGACTAAGAGAGAGATTTTTATGTCATAATAAAAAATCTTATTATGACATAAAAATTTGTTGTGTAAACTTGATATTAAAGTCGAAATTGTATATCAATATATGTAAAATTTTGCCTTTGATATCCAGTGATGTCAAATTCATTTAGTAGAACCAGCCACCAGTTAAAACCCTTAACATTATAAAGTATATTATCTTAGGTATTTCTAGCTTCAAATTGATATAATTAAAGCAAAATATTATATGGATATATATAAAAATGATGACTAAAAAAACTGTAAAATTTTATTTGAATATGATTAAGTAGCCAATGCAATAGGGAAACATTTTAAAATAGTTAACGTTCAATATATTATACATATAGATTGAACGAATATTTATTTAAGCAATATGATACTTAATATGATTGTTTTGAACTATTTTAAGAGTAATAAATTTATTTGTCTGAAATTCAAATATATTTTATTACCTTATTCATGTTGTGTTATTATAGACACTTCATTCGCAATCGTGAATACATTTTCTTTAATCTTAAGCAACTGGGCTTTAGTTAGCCTAACAATAAACTAATAACTAAATAAGGCGGACGAAAAAAAACTGACTTATTTAAATTAATAATAATAGTTAATAGTATTGTGGACAACATCGATAATTTAAACATTTAATAGTACATTAAAATAAATGCAATTTTACAGTGCATATCTTGCTATCCACTGTACTTTATTAATAAACTAACTTATCGGGTCAGGGCACCCATTCCCGATGCATCATAAAATAAAACGAAAAAAAAAAACATTGTAACTAATAATATAACAAATAATAGGAATGTTTTCAAAATCAATTTAACAATTTTACCAAAACAAATTTAACAATTTTATCAAAATAAAATTAACAATTTTATCAAAATTAATTTAACAATTTTATCGACATATCATTCATAGCAGCCGTGAATGATATGTCATGATTATCATAACTCACAGCATCCATTCATGGACTAAAAAGTATTTATTAAATATTTAGACACCGAGTTACAATATATAATGTAGTAAAACCATGAAACATAAATAAATTTGAAAGTGCCCTAAGGCCTAAAAGTTATTATTAAACACCGAATTTCAAAATATGATAAACAGAAGATGGCCGCCAGCCATACAATACCAAAACATCAAAAATAAAAATAACAAATCAATACTCAAGGAGTGAGAACTGAATATGGTGGCAATGAATATGTTTGACATTTCGCCCGAAAATAAAAAGAAAGAAGATTTAATTGGGTGCGTGAAACAGATTAGTATTTGTAGTTTCTACTTTACAATGTAGGTTACAGCAATTCTATATTATTCATACTTTCAAGCATACTTCCAGACATAGAGTACAAAGTCTTGATTAAATATTTAGACACCTAGTTACAATTTTAAATTCATGCAAAGTCCATTACATTTTAGTTAATTAAAATTACAGATAATAGTATTTTTTTGTCAGAATACCATTTAACGATAATCAGTAAACGAGATTCTCAGAAAAGAGGTCAAGGAAAAGACAACATATATTTATCTTCATTGCTCATTTTAAAATTAAATTATAAAAAACAAGACGAGTCAACACGTGTCCGCCATCTTGCTTTTGTATAAATCTGCCATTTTATGTCAAAAATGATGCAATTCTTTGCGTTAACCATAGTTAGTTAAATGAGCACTTTTCATCCACTAATCAGATAAATTTATATTGTTCAGAAATAAAATACAGTTGGCGTTGTAGTTAACTTAAACCTCAATCGCCCTAAGGCCAAAGTTTATAATTTAAGCCCGAAATTTCTTACCATAGTTTATACATGGTGACTTTGAAAAATTGTACTTTGGGCTAATATGAGGCTCTACTAATACAATTAAAAAACTTTTCATGGCTTCTCCATACAAGCAGGTAATGTTAAAATAACCAATTTATATGGAGAACCCAAAAATATATTTTCATTTGCGTCACATGTTTTCATTGGAAAAGTTTTTTGATTTTATTTAGTAGTGCCTGATACGATTATTAGCCCAAAGTATAAGCTTTCAAAGTCACAAAACAGTAATGTAAATGATAAATATCAAGATTTATCACAGCTAATAAATAATAAAATAATATACGTTTAATAGTTTGCGTGAACAACATTTAATTGTCGTATCCATCAGAGGCCTCGCTATCGTCATCGTCGTTGTATTCCGCCCCTTCGTCCTCCGTAGTTATCATTTCTATTACAGCACTGCAAATAAAATAGGACATTACAAAATATTAATTTGCGATGGAGTCTGAAAAAAATAGATATTATCCAATCTAGAAGTAATCTATGTATAAACCGAATGTATGTATACTATATGTTAAGAGGGCATATCTAAAGCAAATTGGCAATGTAGAACTCCGATTAGGTTTAAAGAAATTTTATTTTCCATAAGAATTACAAAATTCACTTAAAATAGATAATATTAAAATTAAAGCTAGTACTTCAGTGGTCTGACAAGGTAAGGTCTGATTATTTATTGGAATACCTTAAAACAAAAAAAACATATACATAATATCATGGTCTGGGCGTTTATCAAATATAATATGTATTATATCGTTGTTTCTGGTACACATGGTACTCTGGTACAATCAATGCTCAAGATGCTCAAGGAGTGAGGAACAGTATATGGCGGCAGCGTGGCAATTCGTTTTATAGGCAATTTTAGACCACTTCCATAAATTATTCATACTTGAAGGTAACAATAATATTAATTACGTATAAAGCAGTGTATAGTCAACAAATCGCCACTCCAGTTTAGCTACCACTGCGGAAATGAATAATTATTTTGTTATACAGATCGTTTGTCGGTGAACACAGTTACGAAATGGGCGTAAACAGTGGACATGGTCGTATTTGCATTACGAGTCTAATTTAATATCCTCGCTGCTTTAACATCAAATCAATCACCCGTTTCGTAACCCATAAAAGGAGACTACCCCCTCGACAAGAAATCGATGCAATACTCTCCGGAAAATCGGTTAACCCACTGACGAAAACCAAAAGATTACTAGGTCACTTGACGGCTTTTATAATAATAATTAATTTATGACAATTTTCACATATTGCTCTCGTCACTAACTAAGCTCTAGGCTTGTACTGTGTGTACCAGAAACAACGATATAATAATTATTATATTTTATACGGTGTACAGCTTGTCACGGTCTGGCCGACAAGCTGTACAGAAAAACGTACATTTTTTTTGCCGTGGGAAGAATCGAACCAATGACATACTACGTCAAAAGCGCACCACTAGTCTACGGAGGCCGCGGATTCTTGTAAGATGAGAGACAATGTTCTTAGCTATCCATGGTTTCACCGTGCGAATGCCGGGTCCATCACGTGGTTGGAAGGGGAATAAACTGCAGCGTTCCCGGACTTGAGACCGCGAAGTAGGTTACCGTGAACCGAGAGTACACCAGTATGTCTGGTCTATAGGCTGAAACTGCTAGTTCGTCTGGAATAAGACTTGTGTGGATTCTCGTAAGACTTACTTCAAAACCCCTTGTTCGAAGGCGTCGTCCTTGTCAGAGCGTTGCGAGGCCGCCACCTTGTTCGCCAGGACGCGGTCCAGCATCGACCGCAGTTCAAACAGTACTTTTGCGGTCTCTTTGGGACATTTCACTGTGTAACTTGAAATTGATATGTAGCATTCCTCCGGGAAATTCTCCACTGCAAGAAAGTTAAGCATCAAATTAACAATAACTTTTTTTGAAAACTTATTATTATTAGCTTATGTTATTGGCCTCTACGCGTGCGCGTAATTTTGCCAGTGTCAAGTGCGGTTAGATTTTTTTTTTATTATAAAATGAAAGTGGGATAATAGGATGGAAAGGAATGGGGAAAGGACCAGGTTAGAATTAGGAATGGCCACATGTATAGTTATGCCAGTGTCATGCGATGGAGGAAAGTATTTACAGTAAAATGGGTACCGCCATTTTACTGTAGAAATGGTTGAGATAGCACAAACACTGAGATCACTGCGTAAATGCTTCACTTCTCACAGTTAAGATTACTTACGAATGCTTATTCTACAAAATTGGTACACATTTGCACGATAATATCCTATAAACTTAACTATGAAAAATATATATTTTTATATAAAAATATATAGAAACACGACTACAGTTTTCGGGCTACCCTCTAGGTCTCCTTTTGAAAACTTAAATTTGTACAATTTTCAATATTAAATGAAAATAATCCATACTAATGTTATAAGCGTAAGTTATTTTGTATGGAGATATGGGAGACCCGGGAAGGACATAAGAGTATAGCATTTTTTGACAGCAATAGGAGTGTGGTTATACTGTGTGTTTGTGTTTTAATAGCCTTTTAAGAAAAGTTTATAAATACACCAGATAGAAAAAAGTGTTCCAGGAAGTAAGATTGTAACATAAAACTGTATTAAAATATTTTTGAATACATTTCTTAAACTATTTTGTACATCTCTAGACTTACTATTAAAGGCTCTGGAGTCGATTTGACGCCAATAAAAAATATTATTTTAATTCTGCGACAAACAGTAATCGAGTATTATTGGAAATGCGAAAGCCAATTTTTGTATGGAGAACACGGAGTTCGCGATTACGAATGCAGTGCCTTTAAGTCTACTTAAGTCACACGTCGTTCTCTAATAAAATAAATAAATAAAAAGTGTATTTATTATACATGGTGACTTTGAATTTGAAAGGTTGTACTTTGGGCTAATATAAGGCTCTACTGATCAAATAAAAAAACTTTTCCCGTGAAACTATTTGTCGCAAATGAAAAAATAATAGACTTCTTCATACAAATTGGTTATTTTAGCAATACATTCCATCAATTTGTATGGGGAACCAATTTTTTTATACTGCGACACATGGCTACATAGGAAAAGAAGGGCCTCAAATTAACTCAAAGTACAACCTTCCAAAATCACAATCCCTGCGTTCCGAGAGCTAGCACGGGCAGTTTTTCGTGGTAACATCAAAAACCAGCGTGACCGCCCGTTTCAACACAGCCATGTCATTTTTTTTAGCGATGCTAAAATGCAGCTCGGAAACGATCGGTGTGGATTTTTGATGTCACTTTTTGACAAGAAGCACTATTTTGAATTAAATAATTAAAGCGGCCCCAGTCTAGTGGTTAAGTCACTGCGCAACTGATAACAAGGTCAAGCAGATGACAGCAAAGCCGGCCTGGGATGGGTGACCGCTTTATACAACGAGGCTATTTCATCATAAACACCGCAACAAGCTCGCCACTTGTTAGGTGTTTCCTCCGAATACCATCGGCGAAATGAGGATGGGTTAATCCCTCCGCTGGAACCCTGAGGCCGTTTAAACGGTTCTCGGGAGCCAAATAGGCACCCGTGATGGTATTTATTTTTATTTTTTTAATTGAAATTAAAAATATTATTACCTTATCATTATATAATTAATTAATATTTTTTAATTATTATTTAAATACAATAATTTTATAATATCACAATATTAATTTAACTAACAACCTCAAACTAAACATACCAAAGCTGAATTTAGTTACACAATATTTTTTTTTTTTTTAGGTTTAATCGAACTTCTAAAAGTAAAACAGATATGAATATATAAAATAATTAATTATATTTCAATTTGTAGATAGATATGACATGTAAACAAACATCTGTCAAAAAGTAGCCCGGCTAACTTTTCGTGTTAAAATTTCTGGTCGCGGAATGATTGATGGTAACTTGAATTGCTAACATTTCCGCGCGGTGAAACGACCTTGGCTAAAAAAACCAGCGATCCGTGGCAGCGATGCTAAGCTCGGAACGCGGTGCATGTAACCAACTTAGTAAGTTGAACTTACCTTCAGAAATCTCCATTTCGCCAAAAAACAGTAATGGCAGTGTATAAACCAAGGTAACATCCAAAAGGTAGACCATTAGTGATTTCTGTTTGATCCAGTAGGTGGCCCAGTTAGCCCCAGGGTTCTGACAGAGCTGGCCTCGCATCCTCTGGGGTCGGCCATGCTTGACGCCCATAACACTGCTGGGGTGAACGTGAACCCTACCCTCGGGGCATCTCACTATGATTCTTGCTATTTTATGGGGGTTTTGTAGGCCCATCCACCTGGAATAGTTATTGCTTTAGAATGTGATATAATTTTAATGATTTAAGAGGAGTGTTTGATGGGGCTCTTTGATGCTCATGCTTATTCAACTGCAGGTGAGACAGTAACACCATACATATGTATGTTAACATGCCCCCGACCCTCAATAAGAGAAAGAACACGTATATACCTACTAATTTAGGCAGCAAAACGACTTTCGGACCATAACTGTTTTCTGCTCTAATGGATTTGAAAAAAAAAAGCTCTCAATTTATTAATTAGAAAATAAACAATGACTGGTTTTCACTTTTTAAAATTTTCTGTCTTGATATTTTAATGAGGCATTTTTTAAAAATCTTTCTGTTGTATTATTTCGCGGACAATTACCAACTTAAAAATAATAATTGAACTTCAACTAACAGCCAAATTGCAACATTGAAAGTACTTTTGTATGGACGTCAAGGCGACTACAGAGCTCTTAAGAAGCCAGGAAATGGATTCGCCAACTCAAACTTCTAAAAGTGATATTAAAGTTTTTTTAATTAAAAAAGAGAATGTGGACGTTTTTATAAAAATATATTAACTTTTGAAAATACAGCCAAAGTTTGAATTATTCTAAAAATATTAATTTAGTTGTCTTTTCAAAACTAACAGATATTTAATAAATAATTAATTAGTAATTATATTTAATAAATTATCATTCAGAATATTTAGATGTTTTTGGGGTTCGAGTCCGCAAATCCATTTCCTGTGCACTTAAGAAGAAGATAATAATTAATTAGGTACTAACCTAACAGTTGCCATATTAGGGTAAAGAGCCGCAGCAACAATAGCTTTAAACAGGCTCAAATTATCGGAGTTCCTGTTTTCCCAATGTGCTTTAATGTTTCCAGAAGACAGAAATCCCATCTGATGTAGATTATCAGCAAACTGCTTCTTCATATCAGACAGTAGTTCTAGGGTGCTGTGGGAGAGAAAGTGTTGGTAGGCAAATTGGCGCTGGCTATAGCCTGCGATTTCCCATTGATACATGGCTTCGGACATCGCTACGTGATCGCTGGGCTCACCCAGGGTGAATCCACGTTTTACTTCATCAATTTCGGCTTCTTTTCCTGTAATTTTATACTGAAATTAATATCTTCTTTCATAAACAAATTAGATTTGTATTAAGACACTGTAATCGTCATCGCGAAGTCTGCGTTCTCCAAAGAAAATGAGCTTTCGCACTTCAAGTAATACTCGACTACTGTTTTTCGCAGAATTAAAATAATGTTGGTCATTGTTTTAATTAATCTTCTCTCTGTGTATTTTTTTTTTATCAGAAAATAAAAAGCTTTTTTAATAATATAATACAAATAAATGAATTATCCGCAACAGAAATATTTTTACGTACAATTACCAACATAAAACTAATAATTGAAAATCGACCAACAGCTAAAGTTGTAATATTGCAAGTAAGTTTGTGTGGGCGCCCAGACGACTGCAGCAGATCCCTTAACACGTTAAGGGTCCAAAACAAAAAAGTAAATATAGTTTTTTTTACATATTTCAAGCCAAGTCCGCTTTTCGATAGTTTATTCCTTTTCTCACAGGCCCATAAGGAATTATTTTGCCATTACGCTATGGCGCGCAAGTTACATTTCATATACAGTAGTATGAGCTTGCCATTCAGAGTCGCGTGACTGGCCATAGTGAATAGCAACGGTACGCTAACACGTTTGTATGATTGGTTATGAACGTGTTAAGGTGGACAACAAGGATAACACAATAAATATATTTTATACACTCCCAGACGAATAAAAAATGCCATTTTGACAGCCCACAAATTATAAAGATGGTCACTAAAGTTAATCCTGGTCTGGTTGTGTATAAAATATAATACGTGTTATTATATTTGCAAGTAAAACATAATTGCTCCCCCAGCGTGAAATCACGTTTTACTTGAACGATTTTAGCTACTTTTTCTTTAATTTCAAAGTTAGATAAACAACGTAGTTATTATAAATTCAGATTTGTATTAAATGTTAATTGCCAAAACAAAATATCTTTTTTTTTTTGTGTGTGGCTGATTATGTTTTCAACAAACACGTGATACGAATGGCCAAGTCCTCATTTCGGTAGTTCAATTTTTTCCCCACAGACCCTAAGAAGTTAAACTTAAGACTTAGCATGACTAACACATTATATTTTATACACGGGTAAACCATGGAAAACTGTACCGTCTTTTTAATTTGTGAGCTGTCAAAATCGCCATTTTTTTTTATTTTTAGCGATAATATAACAATAACATAACTAAGTACATGACACAGTACCTATAACAAGTTGGAATGGATCCTTGAATCCCCAAATAGCGGCGATGGTGGCGGCGCGGTCGAGGCAGCCGAACAGCGAGCCGAGCAGCAACAGCTTGCCCGCCGCGGGGTGCGCCGGGAGCCGGGCCAAGTGCCAGCCTAGAGGGGTGAGCACCTCGTTGGCGTCTAAGGCACCGCATCTGTGATATTCAATCAATTATTTATCACATATTACGTAGTGGCCGAGTTGGTTAGACCTGAGACTTTATAAAATTAAGTATATTTGTTTGACAACACAAATTAAAAACTGAGCAAACTAGTAAGTTATTAGTTTTATCACTGGCGTAGCCAGGGTTTAATATCGGGGCGGGGAGGGGGGATTTAAACTTCCAAAAAGTTTCAGTTTTTTACTTGAAAAAAAAAAAACGCCATCGTCACAATAACACCAATTATATGTAATTTCTCCTTGTCCAGAATTTGCTATTTATATTACATATAGTACTCTTTGTCGTGAAAAAAAAGGTCGTCACAATGATATGGACCATTTGTCTTTTAAATTAGTGTGATACGGGGGATTTCATCCTCCAACGATACCACATGCCTACGATACCGTGCCAATTTTATCTATTTCATAGATTTCGGGGGAGCCCGTGAGTTTTATTATATTATTTCAAAATAGAGTCCATTCACATTAATACATCACCGATGGAACCACTGAGAATATACTTTGCCGTAGAAGGCCGTTCCTCACGAGATTAGTGCGACCACGTTTGAACTCATTAAACCAGTTGTGAACAGTGGCACAAGATAAGGCTTCATCGTGAAAGGCCAATAGAAGTCTTTCATAACTTTCTTGTTGACTTTTAAATGACATCCAAAAGTCATAAAAAATCATTTCACGAAAAGTTTCTCGCGTTAAATTCATGCTAACGTGACCAGTTCTAAAAACTTTAAATCCAACCCTCGTATAGTGCCTCAGAGAGCATGTTAAGCTGTCAGTTCCAATTTCACTATATCAACTTGTGAAACTGTTTATAGATGGGTTATTGAGTCTATCCAAATATCGCGACGAGCTAGTCACTTGTTTGGTTGTAGGACTCATAACATTGGCCATCGGTTACGACGAGGTGGGAATAAAACCCCTCCGCTGGGTACCCTGAGGCCGACCAGGCGTTCTCGGGCGCCGTAAGGCGTAAATTCATTTATATTTTTACATATTTACACCCATAAAGTAGAGTGTAGTCCAAATTTATTTTATTTCCGCCATAAGCAGGATTCGAACTCACGACCTACGAATACTATGCCAAGGTCGCAACCATTAAACCACGGAGGCGGTTAAATTAGTGAAATTGAGGCCAACAGCTTAACGTGCTCATCAAGGTAATAATAATTTAAAAAGACTTACTGCCTCAAATGTTTAACTGCCCACTCTATAGTAGTCATGTCAGGTGGATCCAGTACTTTAGGCAAAGCATCAGCTGCTTTGCCTAACCGAAGTTTCTTTATAGTGAGGACCGGTTCCAAGAGATCACTGCGCTGTAACTCCGGTAGAGGGCGGTCTAACAACTTTTCTGCCCTGAATGACGTCATCAGATGATAGCAATACCCTTCCTGGCATCTTCCTGCCCGACCACGTCTGAAATATTTATTAATATATAAAAGATACATATTATATACATAATGGTAATATTTAAACCCCTCAACGATGTTTTTATAGCGAAGAGAAACCAATGTTTAGATATAGTAAACCATGATGAAAAATTGTTAAGTAACAAAAATACCATGTATTTAATTCATCAAAACATGCAAGGATTTCGTAGCAAATATTAAGAGATTTGTTTATTCCTCGAGAACAGTGGCATTCATATTTTATGTATCACTGAACACTGGCTTGCTTAACTTCATAGTTTGACCACACAACTTTGTTTTAGTTCATTCTGTAGAGAATTTTCTAGTCATGGTGGGTCTTTAATTATTGTAAATAATAAATACAAATCTAAAGAGCGTAAGGTTGCAGCTGTCTATTGAGCAAACAATTGAAATTTCATGTAATCCATCTGGTAGCTTCTGCGTTTTTGAATCTACTATGGAGAATATATTAAACATAGTTTTTAAGAGTAATAAGGGAATAATAGTATGTGGTGCTTTAATATAAATTTACTGGAATTTTCAGCCATAAGCTCTAGACTGCTAAAACTTATTTAGTTCTTTTAACTTACTTAATTTATTTTTGGAACCCACAAGACCGCAACTACAGGGATATGTATTGATAATATATTTTGCAATACTGAACCGTTGCACAAAATATATATATTATATATATATAAATTCCGATCATTGTGGGCACGAGGCCAGTTTAAATTTTAGTTGTAAAGTTGCTGAGCAAACTCGTTTTTTTTTTTTTTTTTATGAGAGCTCGGCATGTGACCTCACATCTACCTGATGGAAAGCAGTATGAAGTCCAAGAACAAATGCAACCAACAATTACGATCTACGTAACCGTTGATTGCACCTATTATGCCGGCTTAAGATGACTATACACGCTTCGTACAAGGACTCGAGATTATAGGAAGAAGGAAACACGCGAGCAGGTAGAGCATTCCACATTTTAATAGTGCGACAGATATACGAAGCACCAAATTTTTTAGTGCGGGTTGGTATATCTGCCACAGTATATGCATGCATTTTGTTACCCGCTCGAGTTACTTGTAGGACAATAAACGAAGCACGTATTAATATATTTAAATCACAAATTGAAACAAATCTAAATTCTCTACAATATGTAAAAAATAATCCTAACGGCCTTTACTCCACGTTATTTAAATTAATAAAAACTGAATCTGATAATGCATTTAAAAAAAAAAAACAAAAATAAACGTTTAATAAATATATTTACAGACTGGGCAACTACTGGTATTCATAAAAGTAGACTTAGATTATATGAACTTTATTCTGAGAGAACTTATAACTGTGACCCATGTTTTATGGACTACATCAAAAAGTACTCCAAAATCTTTAAAAAGGTTTGTTTTGCTGCTACATCAATGTTTATCGCTAATAAAATGAATAATGCTGAAAATGCTGAATAAAAACAGTCTGGAACGTAATAAATACAGAAACTGGTAAAATAAAACCTCGTGATTCTCATTTTAGTTTAAAAAAAGGGGACGAATTAATTGAGTCTGACTTTGGGATCGCATGTGAATTTCATTATTTCTTCTCAAACATTCCATTAGAAATAACAAAATCTCTAAACTCGTGTCCTTCCATTGCTGAAAGTATTCTATTACAAACTGTTCCCCCTTCTCAGCTAACTTTAAATTTGAAACCATACCCACCACCGATATAATAAAAGCATACCGTTCCCTAAACTTAAAAAAAAACAGAAGATCTTTGGGAAATCTCAGTTCTTATTTTGGGTACAATTATCGATTCAATCGCTCATCACTTAGCTTTAATATTTAATGAATGTATTTATTATGGCGTGTTTCCTGATTTGATGAAACATAGCAAGATTATTCCTTTGTTTAAGTCTGGAGACAGATCTGATCCAACAAACTTTAGACCTGTCTCTATTTTACCAACATTGAGTAAAATATTTGAGAAGATTACACTTAATCAAATTCTTTCATACTTTAATAAAAATGATCTTCTTCACAGTAGTCAATTCGGTTAAACAAAGGGACGATCTACTACTGATGCAGGTACGGAACTCATGAAACATATTTTAGAAGCATGGGAAAACTCCTGTGATGTTATTAGTGTTTTTTTGTGACCTGAGTAAGGCCTTTAATTGTGTTCATCATACAATTTTGTTGAATAAATTACATTATTACGGCATTAAAGGCGTCTCTGAATTTGTTGTCGTCATACGTGGGCGGCACTGAAAATTTCGGGAATCAAGGAAGTGACACAACATTACTATTTAAAAATGTATCATTGAAGCAACCATTCCATTCGGAAGTTGGGGTCTCCAAAATGGCCGTTTTGTAGGCGTCCACAGCTTCTTCAGGTGATGAAAATCTCTGACCACGCAATTTATTCTTTATTTTAGGGAAAGTATAAAAATTAGGGCTTAGGTCGGGGCTGTACGGCGGATGGTGTAATAATTCTATGTTTTCTTGCTCCAAAAACTCTTTTGTTCTGTGCGCGGTGTGAGAACTCGCATTGTCGTGATGGAGGATGATGCGGCGATTGCAGTTCTCTTTACGGAGTTCAGAAACGACCTGTGGCAAACAAATGCTAACATACCATTCTGCATTAAGCGTTCTTTGTCCCTCAAGAGGAATAGTCGCAACATAGCCGGTTTTGGAGACAAACGTGGCCACCATTTTTTTTGCAACACTCCGTGAACGCATAATTTTTGTTGGCTTTAACTCATTTTCGAACACCCAAACTCGTAACTGATTTTTTGTTTCGGGTTCGTACGCGTATATCCAGGATTCGTCACCTGATACGATGTTGTATACAGCATTTGAGGATCCTGCGTGGAATCTTTCGAGAGTTCTGACTCACCAAGTAACGCGAGCCGCTTTTTGCTCTTAACAGAGCGAATGCGGTATCCATCGGGAAAACATTTTTTTTACACCTAATTGTTCATGCAAGATTATTTGTATTTGACTCGTGCCAATGTCTAAAGTTGCCTGAATTTCGCGGTATGTCACATGTCGATCTTCCACAATCAGCTTACGCACAGCATCAACGTTTTCTTGGGTGACTGCAGTTTTTGGACGACCTTGACGGGGGTCATCACTGAGCTTGACACGTCCACGTTGAAATTCAGCAAACCAGCGATAAATTGTGGTTTTGGATGGAGCTTCATCACCAAATGCAGAAAGCATCCGATCAACACACTGTTTTTGTGTTAAACCACTTCGAAAGTCATAATAAATCATCGCTCTTGAATTTTCTCGAGTCAATTACATTTTCTCAACGACTAAACAAGTTTGACAAGTCCTTGTGACAAGACCAAGAATCTTTTTTTAAATAAATAAATGGTATTCGATTTTTAAAACCAAGGAGTTTTCAATTAAAAAGATTTTAATATGACAGGAACAGTGGAAATATTCCATTCCCGATATTTTCAGTGCCGACTACGTATCTGTATGTATGTATGTATCATCACGGGTGCCTTACGGCGCCCGAGACCGCCTAGACGGCCCCAGGGTACCCAGCGGAGGGGTTTTAATCCCACCTCGTCGTAGCCGATGGTATGAGTCTACACCGAACAAGTGGCTAGCTCGTTGCGATGTTTTGAATAGACTCAAGAACCCATCTATAAACAGTTTCACAAGTTGGTATAGTGAAACCGGGACCGACAGCTTAACGTGCTCTCCGAGGCACTATAGTGGTGTTGTCAAACAAATGTACATAAATTTTTAAATTAAAAACTTATTGCTACACACCGGGATTCGAACCAGGGACCTAAGCGTTTTTTTTTTAAGTCCAAGGTCTAACCAACTAGGCCACCACGTATATCCAGAATTCAAAGAGTATCTGTAAACAAACGTGGTATTGTCTACGGGTTCCCCAGTGTCAACGGGAGTACCCCAGGGCTCCATACTGGGTCCATTTCTATTTTTATTATACATAAATGATCTTCCCTATTATGTTAGACAGCTCTGTGATATAGTACTGTTTGCTGACGATACTTCTCTAATATTTAAATTTAAAAGAAATAATTATACTTTCGCAGATGAGATAAATTACGCTTTATCAGATACTGGATTGGTTTACAGCCAATAATTTACTATTGAATGCAAAAAAAAAAATGCCTTAGATTTTCCATTTCAAATGTAAATCCACCACGGGTAAATATAATATTAAATGGAGAATGTTTGGATACTGTGGAATCTACCGTTTTCTTAAGGATAAACATTGATCCTAAGCTACAGTGAGGTGTACATTTACAGTCTCTATCAAATAGACTTAGGTCTGCGGCGTATGCGGTTAAGAAGATCAGAAAATGACAAATATTGAGACTGCAAAACTGGTATATTTTAGTTACTTTCATAGTATTATACCATACGGTATCTTACTGTGGGGTAGCGCAGCTGATATAAATACAATATTTATACTACAAAAAAGGGCTGTTAGATCAATATATAATTTGGATTCTCGTGAGTCCTTAAGGAACAAATTCAGGCATTTTAATATATTAACGGTAGCATCACAATACATTTTTGAAAATATATCATATATTCACAAAAATAAAAATAGTGATATTCATTCTTACAATACACGAAATAAGAGTAACTTGCGTTACCTTTGTATCGTTTATAAAAGATAAACGGGTCCTTTATGGGTTTGGGTCTGCGCATGTATAACAAACTGCCGCAGCAGATTATGGACTTGCCATTAAATTTATTAAGAACACATATAAAACAACGCCTTAATAAAAAAAGCTACTATAAAATAGATGATTATTTGAATGATAAGGATGCCTGGATTTAATATTTATTATTAGGTACGAGTATATATAGTTAGTTTGTAGTTTGACAATGCCTATATACAGCAGCCATTATTATTGTGACATTTGTATTTTTTTTTAATTATATTTTGTGTAAATTATAAGTATGTACTATGACAGCGCCCTTTTACAGCAGCTCTTATGATTATTATTATAATTTTATTTAATTAATTTATAAACTTATATGTTATAGGTATGTGTGATTTAATTTAATTTTTATTAATTGTTGGATTTTATTTACTAGATATAATTCTTGTTTTGATCAAATTATGATTTCACTTATTACTATAATTGATTTATTATTATATTTTATTGTATTTAATTATTTTTGTTGTTATATTAGATAAACATGAATTGAATTATGGAACTAAACTATATTATAATGGTTTTTTTTTTTTTGGAAAATGACGTGTTCAAGTGTTACTATGTATCCTATGAATTTTATAAATAATTGAATTGAATTTTCTTATTTCATTCATTGATGGCTACTATGCATTTAGCGTAATTATGCTAATGCCAAGTGGGAAGTTTTAAGTAAAAATATAATAAGATATACTTTTTTTTTACTTTACATAAACTATTTTTATTAAAAAAAAATTAAGAATGACTTGACTAGGAGATAACATACAGGCTTCTGCCAATGTCAAAAACATTAAAATCAAACTAAATTAAATTAATGACTTTATAGTTAACACGCTTAAGATCTACATAAAACGAATGCTTATTCTGAAAATTTAGTACACTTTTGCACAATAATATTCTATACACTTAAATATGAAAAATGTAACACAAAAACCTCTTCATCACTCTCAAAGAATAATGTCATAATTATTTATTTATTTAATAGAAAAACTGTACAGAACAGAATTATCTATATGTATGTATCATCACGGGTGCCTTACGGCGCCCGAGACCGCCTAGACGGCCCCAGGGTACCCAGCGGAGGGGTTTTAATCCCACCTCGTCGTAGCCGATGGTATGAGTCTACACCGAACAAGTGGCTAGCTCGTTGCGATGTTTTGAATAGACTCAAGAACTCATCTATAAACAGTTTCACAAGTTGGTATAGTGAAACCGGGACCGACAGCTTAACGTGCTCTCCGAGGCACTATAGTGGTGTTGTCAAACAAATGTACATAAATTTTTTAATTAAAAACTTATTGGTACACACCGGGATTCGAACCAGGGACCTAAGCGTTTTTAAGTCCAAGGTCTAACCAACTAGGCCACCACGTATATAGAATTATCTAATCCTTTAAATTATAATGGCTCCAATTAAGTCAGGACAACTTGATTGGTCTCAGTCTCAGATGAAGCAAATATATCAAAATCCTTACAGTTCTGCATGATTTTAATCAGAAAACTGATTGTGTGAGGAATTAGTGCACTTTGGAAGAGATAATTAATAAAATAACTTACCTTTGTGTAAGGTTAGCCTTCGAAATCCATTCAACTTTAAGTGTAGACACACATTCTTCTACATTCAACCCTTTAATCTTGACTCTAGCACAATCCACAACATGTACTATATCATCTATAGTAATTGAAGTCTCAGCTATATTGGTCGCTAGTATAATTTTCCTTACACCCGCTGGAGGCCTTTCAAAGATCCTATGCTGTTCTAGCGAAGGTAATCGGGAATGCAGAGGCCAAATTTCAAATCTATTCTTAGGGAAATTGTAGCTGTTTTCCATTGCAGTGACACATTTAGATATATCTGAAATTCCTGGTAAAAAGACTAGGATCGCGCCGGGTTTACCGTGGGACAGGTAGACCAGTAGATTGAGTAAAAGATCATTGTTTAAATCTTCAATTCTGGAATCTATTAAGGTTCTGAATGCTTCTCGGCTGATTTTATTTCGAATCGTTTCCAACCAGGGACCTAAAAAATTTTAATAAAATTTATCTTTATTTAGAGTTAAAAGTTTAGTTCTTAATTGCTATATAATCCTAAACAGAGATATATAGTCTGCTAGATAGGTCAATAACAGTATACATTTAAAAATATTTCTTGTTAAAGTTACTTTAACTATCATCTGATTGGGCTTTAAAAATAATAAATGTATGAAGGACATTACACTCATTTTGCCCTGGTAACAAACTATGCTCTATATAGGCTTGTACTATGTGTACCTGGGTTGGTTCAATAATAGAGGATGTTTTTTTTCTAAATCAACCGCTTTGATTTTCGGCTAGATTTATTTTTTTCAAAAATGGAATTAATCAGTTTTAGTTTTTATAAAAATCGGCCTCGACACCTTGACTCTTAAAATAATTGGTAAGAGAAACATAATCACGAATATAAAGAATAGTAATTTGGTTTAAACACTAAGGGTTAGTGTTTCTATTACCTAATGTTTATTAAAAAAATATATAAATCAATTTAAAATAAAATTAAGTGACAGCCAACTAAAAATACCATTTTAAATCAATTAATAATACATTATAATTGTTTGTATTCTAACAAGTGTAGTATTTATATTTTAAATTATTATTAGTACGTAGAGAATTATTTTTATCAGTAATTATGAATACTAGAATCTCATGGCATAGGAAAAAAAAAGATTTTTTTACATTTGGTACCAACTGTTACTTGTCATCATATAAATTATTTCGGTAATAAAACTCTCCCATATACATATTCTCCTCTTTTTTCTTTTGTTATATGGAACCCTAAGAGTGAAAAGCATACCAATGTGAATTCACATTGGTATGCTTTTTTTATGAAAATATAAAGTACTTAAATAATTTTAGTTTTATTAAGTTTATTACCAATCAAATTATTTAAGTAGGCTTATTTAAGTAGCCAAAAAGAAGACAAAAATGTCATCATTAAAAAAAAATCCTCAAAAAGTAAATAAAAAAATTCTAATATTTTAATGCAGTTTTGTGCCATTTTAATATACCCAACTTTCTTCATACAACACTGTTCTATATCTGGTGTAGGTATTAAAAAGAAATCCTAAGAGAACACAAACACCTGTATATAGCACTCCCTATAACTATGTCGAAAAATTATATACCCTGTGTCCTTCCCAGGGTCTCAAACTATCTCCATACCAAAATTCATCTAAATCGGTTCAGCGGTCTAGGCGTGAAAAAGTAACAAGAAAGTTACTTTCGTATTTATAATATTAGTATGGATTTACCATGAGATTTTGGCACCCACTTCAATAATCTGGCAATCTATAACCAAACAAGAATACAAGAAGCCTATCATGTCATAAAATGAAGAAAAATTAATGACTGAAGGGGATCACTTTTATTGGAAAATTGCTGGTAGATTTTTTAAATTATATTATGATTTATTAAATTAATTATAACTACAAAGAAAAACTAGTAGCGAAAAGTAATACATAATAAAAATTAGAACTACAAAAAAAAAATGGAGGTTGGATTAAGATTTAGATTAACATTGGTTTGTTGGATGGTAAAATTTCGATTTTAGAAGGACACTGTACATATTTGTGTACAAGACTTGGCTTTGAGTTTTTTTTTTTGAAGTCAGCCTTATAGTTTCAATATTCCTGTGCTATTATTGTTGTAGTTTCTTTTTCAGACAGTCTGTTGTCAACATAATATCAAATTTCCATTTAAGTAAATACTTATATTGAAATCTAAAAAAATGAATTACTATACTAACCGACTTCAGCTTTATATTTAATATCTTTCTCCATATCATGTGCCTTCATCCCTCTGTTTCTAAAACCTTGTTGCCTATCATTTTCGATAGCTGGCAGTTGGTAGTTAAGAAGATCTATGATTTCCTCAAGGTAGATATCCTTTACGGGGTAGGCCAGACCCTCAATATGCATTAAAGGGCAGCCGTTGAAATAAGCTGATAGACGATCAGCATCCAATGTTGCACTCATCAATATTACCTTTAAATCTTTTCTTTTTTCGAGAATCTGGATACAAAGAAAAATATATTAATAAAAATGCAATAAATTATATTTATATTAGCTTATTTTAATTTTTATTCCTGTATAAAAATATTGTGCTCATTTTCCTAATGTGTGCTTCCAACAAAATGAAAAAAAAGTTTTTTTTTAATATAGCTAAAAATATGAAACTATATACTTGAGGAGAACTAGTATAATAATATAATATTATACTATAATATAATTTAACAATAATTTAATTCATTATAATATAATCAATATGATACAGTGCCGCTGTGCAGATGCACAATGTTTGGAAACAAATTGAGCATTTTTAAGAAAATTATATATTATAATGCAGTGCCGCTGCGCGCTGTGCAGATGCACAAAGTTGTAAAAAATCGAGTATTTAATAGAAAATTATATTTTACCATTCGTAACATGCACATAGTCAGGTCAACATTGGCATCGCGTTCGTGCACCTCATCCAGAATGACATGGCTTGTATTCATCAGACCTTGGTTGGACTCTAGTTCAGCCAGCAGAACTCCGGTAGTGCAAAATGATATGCTACACTCTGGTCTGCAGAGTACTCTAAAATAATAATAATGGGCCATCCATTAATTAAGTTACATGTCAAGAGGGTTGGAGGGTAGGAGGTCGACGAAGTGTGACAAGGCGTGGGAGAGGTCCTGAATTTCGTGACGTTACAATTATTATCATAATTTAAACTAATTTCGGAACTGCTGTCTTAATTTATCTATTTATAGCTGTAAAATTGCAAAATACGTGATGTCACACTAGTTAGGAGGGAGTCTCACAAATTTGACCAGCTGTAACAAGAACCAGGCAGTCAAAAATCGTGTGACGTAATTTTAGCCCCTAAAATGTTCACACATTACCTGGGGGGCAATTCTTGCACTACAAAGGAAGGTATAATAATAATTATATTTTATGAACACCCAGACCATGAGAAACTATACAAAATTATGATTTAGCCTTGACTGGGAATCAGACCACCAACCTTTCTAGTCGAACAGCATATCCAACGCTGTGACCTAAACTTTCCCCTCGTTCTTTAGCTACTCGCTCTGCAAGAGAAGAAGCAGCAATACGTCTTGGCTGTGTAACTATAATCTTTGTCTTACAGCCTTGTCTTCTCATCATTGCATCATCCAGGATCATTTGAGGAACCTATAAAACGAAAATAAATGGAATAGATAAACATTGGTATAACCCGGCAAAAGTAGTAATGAGAAAGATTGCCTTCCCTTTAATGTCTGGAAAATGTCTAAACTGCCCGAAATATGAACTGCATAAAATCTACATATGTATTAATAAAGAGTGTCCAGCGGGAACTTTAAAATTTCATATAAAAAAAACTACATAGATTTTATTTATTTTTATTAAAACAAAATGTACAACATTAATGCGGATTTCATTTCTTAAACACTATATCATTTAAATGATGACCGTTTTTTTGTACGCACTCCTGTAGTCGGACCCATACATTTGCAATTACGCGCCATTTCGGCAAGACACCGCTAGCCGAAATGGCACACCAAACTGTGGTTTTTAAGCAATGTAAACGTTTCTGGTAGCGTTCTCTTGGGTTGTTCGGGCACCAGTATCTCATATTCTGTTTATTTGCATATCCATCAATGTGGAAATGTGCTTCGTCACTAAACAAAATGTTTCCCAACGTGGTAGGTGTTCGAAAGCGTTCCAGCATTGTTCTTGCGAAGGTTTCTTGCAAAGGATAGTCACTTTCGTTGAGACCCTGAACAATTTGCTTTTTGTATGGATGGAGTCTTAATTTCTTCTTCAAAATAACATGCACTGTTGACTTTTTGATTCCTGTGGAGGCTGCAATTTTCCTAATCGACTTGCGTGGATTTCTAATGATTTCAAGTCGAACTTCAGACACACGTTCAGGCGTTGCTGCTGATGTTGATGGTCCTGAAGGAGTTCTGTTGAGCGTTGTCCCTTCTTGCCTAAATCTTTGTACCCACGACCAGATAAGTTGCGTGCTCGGCCCATCACTTAAACGCCGAATATTAAAATGAGTACAAAAAGTTCGATGCGCGCGAACCAACGATTCACAACCGCGAAAGAGCGGTGCGCTCCCGTCTAGTGACTCATGACTACTAACAAATCCGCAAGTACCGCGCTTTCAATTGTACCCCTCCCGCCCACCTCACCCCGCTATTACTTCGATAATTGTAGTTTAAAGTTGAAAAATTCCCGCCTTTAGTAATATAGGCAGCGTCGAATTTAGGTACAGGTCGCTCCTGGCCACTTATATACACTATACCACTAATTTTTATTTTATTTTTAACTAATATTATAAGTTAATTTTTACTTAGTCATATTAAAACGCATGATAAATTTGCATGAAATTTGCCACAAAGTTAGACAATGACTTGCAATAATATATATGCGACTTTTTCATTGTGTAAAAAAGGCTTGTCCATATTTTTTATTTTTATCGAGAGAGAATTTAGACACTGGCTTGATACTGCAATAGGGTATTAGACTCCTTTTTGAAACTCGTTTAATATGATTCTTCATTACATAATAAACACACTACATTGATATTTCCGGGATGTCTATTCTATTATTAATAAAAATCAATGTTAAAGTTTGAATTTCCACAATGGCGCTAAAAACGCTGTTTCGCAGTCTATGTCAAGTGTGACGTCACACGCAAGTAACCTTGCGGTCCGATTCGCGACAAAATCGATGTCAGCGCCGGTCCGATTGAGCGTAAGCGCGCTAACGATAGATGATTTGACGTTAATAGTGACGTCATTACAGACGCCATCTTGGACTTAGTGATTTTGCTTCTGGGCCGTGTTCGTAAACTAACACTTTAACACTGGGTAATGTCACTACACTATATGCATCTCTTCTTCTCTAAAGCATTTTTCAATATTTTTATCGCACTCTGTAACACTACCCAGTGTTAAAGTGTTACGTTTCCGAACACGACTCTGGGTGAAATCGCTGTGAGCGCTGTCAAAATGACATTTATCTAGACATGTTTTTGAGGAAAGTATTAAAATTTCTAAAATAATTATTAAGTAGATAGTTAAAAGTGTTGTGTTCTCATTTATTTTGGTATTTATGTAAACAAATATACAAAATACATTAAAATTCATGATTTTTTTATGGCGTTTTATTTGACATTCAAACAGAGTGAGAAGACAATATTACTATACAACTAAAACAGTTGCGAGATAGAAGGAGATACAAGTGAAGTTCTTGTGAGCGCGCTTAATCACTGGTCCGATTCATTAGCACGCTAATAGCGCCGTGAGTGATAACATCGCGCTTTTTCAATCGGACCGGCGATTATGAACATCAGCGCTGACAGCGGTAGTAGTAGTAGTATTCTTTTTCCCGAAGGAAAGGCAAAGAGCATGTGCCCATACAGCCTATAAGCGCTGACAGCGGTGTTATCGCCATTCGGACCGTGAGGTAAACAAACAAGCAGATTAAATAATCTCCTATATTATACTCTATTCTATTTCATCCACATGATTTATAATCTGTGTATTGTTTTGTTTACTTGCGTGTGACGTCACCAGTCATCAACCAATCAAAGATGTTTTTGTTATAAATAAAATTGTAAAAAATATTCAATTTTATTTCGTGTAATTTATATACATAATTTAGTTTAAAATAAAGTGAAATATGTTTTTTTACGCCTTTGTCTGATAGGATGACTACAATTTATAGTATATTTTTAATGTAGTCAAATAGCCTATTGGGCTATATGTAAATATGCCAATGAATATAGGTTTACCTGGGTTGACTTTCCACAGCCAGTTTCGCCACTGATCACTACAACTTGGTTATTTTTAATAACTTCCAACAATTCTGGAGTCTTATTGTATGTTGGCAATTTTTTGCGAAATGTTAACATTTGTTGGTACTGTGGACTTTTGAGCATTTCCTCATGTTCACACAGGTAAGCTTCATTAAGACTGTCTTCACTTGATGTATGATGAGGTTTTTTGGACATGATACACTCATCAAGTTTTTCTTCAAAACTACCATTGATAATATCCTCATAGGTAAATTTAAAATTATTAACTCTAAGAGGCTTAACATCAGAATCCACATAATCTTCCAGAACTTCTTTTTTCACTTCAATAAAATCAGGGACAGATGAAGTGCTAGCGTTACAAGTAATTTCAGTATTATTTATTTTCGTTGGTTTAGTATTATCAGCCACTTCGTCTTCAATTATTTCCTTTTTAACTTCAACAATATCAATTGCAGAAGAAGTGCTTGCAGCATTGCTTATAAAAGATGCAACAGACACCCTTTTTTTAGCGGAATATTCAATTTTGACTTTATCTATATACTGGCATCCTACATCACCTTCTTCAGTTTTTATTGGAATAAACTCAGGTAAAATATTTGGTTCTGATTTTATATCTTTTACAATAAAATTCATTTTATTTGTCATGTTAAATACTGAATTATTATCAAATGCATTCATGAACTGTTGTTTAAATAACTTCCCTTCATTGGTTTTAATAATATCTTGTAGAAGTTTTTTGATTCTTTTTTCCACAGAATATGGCATAGAGAACTTAATCTATAATAATAAAAAAAAAGATAATTAAAAAGTATATTACACATGGTATAGTGATACCTACTCTCTTATCACTGCAAAATTATAATGGAATACTGGCTATAGCAAAATTATTAAAAAAGTTCAAATTAAGATTCTGATTATAAATATATTCGCTGGATCCGGTTTTTATTAGTTTCAGGGGCTCCTTGTATAAGTTTGTGCCTTAATATATAATAGAAGTTAATTTAAATTTTTAACTACTTTATATATCTAATATATGTTTCTTTTTCAGATCTGTGTGCCGTCCTGTATTGTCCACGGGCCCTTGTGTTCCCCTATGTTGAATTTCTTTGTTTGTATTGTACTGTTTATACCTAGTGTTAAATGTTTAACCTTAACTAATATTTATTGACATTTTTCTTTTATAAAACAATAATAATTGTAATATTATTTTTATACTCCTATGTGCCTTTTCAACAACTTGACATTGGCAGAGTTACGCGTCAAGCGAAAAGCCATTCACCAAAAATAATATAGTGATACCAGATATTGTATATAATATTAATTTATTAAACTTTATTGTGAAGCTGTAGACACAGCTTGACACAGTGAAACCTTCGGCTATTAGAACATTTAGTTTTTATTTCATTGGGCCTATATAAACAGTTTATCACATGTTTGGTGTAGATGGATACAATACTATTTTGCTGGGTACCCATATTACATAAAATGGTAAATAATAATATACCTTTATATTTATTACAGTTACAAACTATTAATAAAGGGTAGACTGGTAGAGAATTCCTAGCTACATTAAGTCTGCCTTTGTATATATATAATAATATGTGGGACAAATTACACATATTGCTCTGGTCACAAACTAAGCTCTAGGCTTGTACTATGTGTACCAGAAACAATGATATAATACATATTATATTTTATAAACACCCAGACCATGACAAACTGTACAGAAAAATCGTACTAATATTTTTTGCCATGGGTGGGAATCGAACCCACAACCTCCGGATACAACGCCAAAGGCGCAACCACTAGTCTACGGAGACTGTCTTATAAATATAATAAATAGATAACTTGCAATTATTATTAACTAGTAAGTCAATTGATAAAATTATTGACTACATCAAATTGTTCTGAATTTGTTGTGGCAAGATCATAAAACCCTTAGTCTGTAAGTTGGTAATACATATATTACCAACTTACAGACAAATGGCCTTATTCATAAAAACTTATTGGAGCCTTGAAGAACACTTTAGTTATGGAATGTTTTGTCTCTTTTACACATATTCATTTTTGTTGCTAAATAAAAGAGACAAAACATTCTATAACTAAAGTGTTCTTGAAGGACTCAATAAGTTTTTATGAATAAGGCCATAAGGGTTTTATATAATAAGGGCTGATATAATTTCATACCAAGGTGGTAAAGTTTAAGTGTTTAAAATTACCTCATTACCTTTGTAATTTCAACAAAGAAATTTATGTATTTTTCAAATGAGTCTAAGAAATCTTTTTTGTGTAATTTATGGGTAAATAAAAAACATAAACTGGGATAGAAAAGGACTTAAAAAAGACAATGATTACTTAACTCACCTAAGATTCGCAGATGACATAGTTATACTATCAGAATACCCTAATGAATTATAAAACATGATTGAAGCCCTAAATAATGAAAGCCTTAAAGTTGGACTGGAAGCGAATTTTGATAAAACTAAGATAATGACTAATTCAATTCAATGCACAATTAAAATAAATGACAATGATTGAATATGTAGACCAATATATATACCTTGGAAAACTATTGACATTCAAGAACAATAACAATAAACAATTAGACAGACGAAGGGCAATAACATGGAACAAGTTTTGGACATTTAAGGACATATTAAAAATTAATTTACCAATGAATATTAAGAAAACAATTATGGACATATGTATTTTACCAACCTTGACATATGGATCTCAAACCTGGACATTTACATTTACAGAAAAAATTAAAACTTGCCAACAATCAATATAATATTATGTAGGACTATTTACACATATTGCTTTGCTTACAAACTAAGCTCTAGGCTTGTACGATGTATACCAGAACAAAGATATAATACATACTATATTTTATAAACACCCAGACCATGACAAACTATACAAAAAAAATAACTAATATATTTTTGCCATGGGTGGGATCGAACCCACAACCTCTTGATACAACGCCAAAGGCTCAACCACTAGTCTACAGAGGCGGTCAATGGAGAGAAGTTTACTGTCAATACAATTAAAAGATAAAATACCACACATACAAATAAGAAAAACAACAAAAATTATAGATGCACAGAAAAAAAAATGGAAATGGGCGGGACATATAGAGAGATTAGAGGACAGTAGATGGACAAAAACAATAATGGAATGGACAGGACCAAAGAAAAAAATAAGACCAAAGGGGAGACCACCAAAACATTGGTTAGATGCAGTGTCTCCAACCACAACGTAATTACGGTAAATCTGCTGTATTTTTTATAGATCTACCACCTACTGTAGATACATTATTACAGTACCACTTTCTACCATAATTTCATATGTATGAATTGGGCCTTATAAGAATCCGTATTAAATAATTTTAGGATGAATTCCATAGATTTTGGTAAATAAAACTTAGATAATTAAAGAACAAAAATGTTAAAATCGTAGGTACTGTAGGTTTTTTTTTTTTTTTTATCAGGCAGGCAGTTGAAACAACAGATAGAAGCCAGTAAAGTGTTAAGTATTTCTTAGCTGGTGTGGTTTAAAGTTGTCCAAACAGTTTTTTAATTGATTGATAAATTACATTTATTTACATTTTTACTCTTGATTGCGGCAAAAAGTGGAACTAATCAATAGTTCCACTTTTTGCTGCGCAAATTCTTTATTATGAGAGAGATTCTTTTTTTTTTGCTCATTAATATTTTGAGGGTTATAATTGACGCCTTATAGGATTATATATTGTTTTCATTTTCTTTTTGCTCACATTAACATTTTGAGGGGTAATTACTGACATTGTCATACAATATAAAAGCAAAAATGTGTTACCTACCGTATTTTTACAGTATTTTTTTTCTACCGTAATATTTTACCGCATTTACCGTATTTTTAAACTAACAGCACCATATTTTTGACAGAAATAGTTGGAGACACTGGTTAGATGACATAAAGGAGACTGTAGGAGAACAATGGATGGAGACAGCAAGACAGATTTAAGTAGAATAAATTGGAGGAGGCCTATACCCTCAAAGGGACCTTGTAAATAATAATAATAATAATAATAATAATAATAAAGTAACTATGTTATGTGATAATTTATATTGTAATGTATATTTAATTTTAATGAACAATAATAATAAATAGTTAGTAGAACCATTTGGATAATTTGTTTATGTCTTCTTGGGCTTCAATAAATCTCATCATCACAAAATCTAAGAAGATATCTTGTGTAAATGTCTGTAGATGAAATTTAAAACTATTAAAAATAATAGGCGACACAGAATAGAGCCTTGCGTATATATTACTGGCATTGCAATGTTGGATACAAATATGTGGATATTTTTGGACAACTCTACCAATTTAAAATTTGGCATTCAAGACTGTTAGCAGACAAAGTTTGCCATCCTCTAGATATGGTTGTGTTTCTAAAGCTGAACCCATAATATAATGATGATTATATAAAGGAAACTATAGTAAATGTTTGATACTGTTATGTACTTTATGTCATTTCATGTGTTAATGGTAATTGTTATAATAGTATGTTAAATATATTTCCATGGTCATGGTATTTAGTTTTCGGCGGTCACCATTGTGTGAGATAAGCACACTTGTAATACCTTAAGCGAAAATAACGCAAGCAAATTGTGTGACGACGATCGATGTACAGTTCGCTCGTAATAAGGCCCCACATGATTTACACAATCGATTGAAAACGAGAGGTCCTTGCTACCGGTCGCCAATGCTTGATGAATGTAACATAAAAGCAGGAAACATAAAATATTGTTTTTTGTGCAGTGCTGACTTATCAAAATGTAAAGCATTACAAGTGTAATAATCACGGATGCATAAACAAAACAATACAAACCGTGTATTCACGTCTTTTTCGTCTAATTGCCACTACATGATCTCTGTAAAATAAACCAATTTCTTTTCCTCTAAGACCAGCAGGATGTCTTATCTTCTCAGATTCATTTAGGTTTTGTTTCCAATATCTTTTTTTTCCTCGAGGCATCGTTTTTACACAGTTAGATAACTATTATAATAATGAAAAGCTAGATTCACAAAGGGAAAACCAACAAAAGTACTTGATGACTTGATTGATTTTTATCCAAAGCCGCCGCCATATAAGTTCCGAAGCCGGCACTTTTTTCAATTCATTTTGGCCTTCTGTCACTTTGGTAACAATATTGCCACTGACACACGGAACACAATACTCAAGAGAAAGAAAGAAAGAAGCACTGACAAATTTATGCTACACAACTTAAGTAGCTAGATAGCGCCGTAGTACTCTATTTTATCTGTGGATAGCGCGGAGTAGTGAATAGCAGCGGCCACATTCTGTTTCTTATAACGTGATCGTTAGATTGTCAAAATAACGATTTCCGCTATTAGAGCGCTCTTCTCCAATCAGAGTAGTTGTATAACCTTCGCTGATTGGAGGAGAGCGCGCTAATAACGGAATTCGTTATTTTGACAATCTAACGATCACGTTATAAGTGTTGTTTTCTCATGCAGTGGATTACGCTTCAAAGATAATTCAACTAGAAATACATATATTAAATAATAAAAGATTGGTAGAACATTTACTTGAGTTGACAAAAATAACAAAGTGACATGACAAGTGACAGATATCTTCTAAAGAATCTTTCAGTAAACAAATAATTTTAATACTTTCCCTTACTGAATAGATTTAACAAGACCAATCTTGGTACAAATTTTAACAAATCCAGGGCCAGGAATAGGCTTAGTCATTACATCTGCCAACTGGTTCGCCGAACCGATTTTTGCAACACATATACTGCCATTCATGACCAATTCTCTCACAAAGAAATGTCTGATGCGAATATGTTTGGTACGACGATGAAATTCGGGATTATGTGCAAGTCTAACAGCTGCTTCATTGTCTACTTGCAATAATGGAATTTCATTCATGACAGTCATGTCATTAAATACTCTTTTGAGCCATATTAGTTCTTTGGCTCCTTCACTAGCAGCAACTATTTCTGCTTCAGTCGTAGATATGGCGACTGATGCTTGGCGTTGGCTGATCCAGGATACTGCACCACCAGCAAAGCAACATACCACTCCACTTGTAGATCTTCCTGTCATCAAATCTCCGCCATGGTCTGCATCACTATAGCCATCAATGATATTTTTCACACTATTTGAGTAATACTTTATGCCGTGACATATAGTGCCTTTAATATATCGCATAATCCGTTTTACCATTAACCAATCATCTCTGGTGGGTTTTTCTAATTTTCGGGATACCACACCAACTGCGAAGGCTATGTCAGGTCGGGTACATACCATTAAATAAGCCAAGGCTCCAACAGCCTCTCTGTAAGGAAACTTTTCATTAGGCATTTCACCAGGATCTAGATTTTCATTTGTATAGGTGTAGACACAGGATTACATTCAGACATACCAAAACGTTCAAGAATTTTCCTTGCATATGCCTCTTGCTTTACAATAATGCATTCATCTTTCTGATCTATTTCTAGACCTAAATAATATGTAGCATCTTTTGTAGTGATTTTTATTTTCATTCTTAAATCATCTAAAAACTCATTAATGATTTGTTCATCTGTAGCTGCTACTAATCCGTCGTCAACATACAGCGTTACTATTAATTTCTTGTTATTAATATACTTGCTGTATAAGCATACATCCGCGCTGCTTTGCTTAAACCCAATCTCTAGCAATATATCTCTAAAACAAGTATTCCAACATCTCGGAGCCTGCTTTAAGCCGTACAAGCTTTTATGTAATTTACATACTCTGGAAGAACCATCATTAAACCCTTCAGGTTGTTGCATGTAAATTTCTTCACTTAGCTGACCATATAAAAATGCTGTGGACACGTCGAATTGTCTTAATGATAATTTCTCTTTAGCAGCTACACTTAACAATGATCTTACTGTTGCCATTCTTGCCACGGGACTAAATGTCTCCTGATAATCAAAACCTTTCATAAAAATCACTACAAAAGATGCTACATATTATTTAGGTCTAGAAATAGATCAGAAAGATGAATGCATTATTGTAAAGCAAGAGGCATATGCAAGGAAAATTCTTGAACGTTTTGGTATGTCTGAATGTAATCCTGTGTCTACACCTATACAAATGAAAATCTAGATCCTGGTGAAATGCCAAACCTTTCATGATATAACTGCATCAAATCTGTTGCCGTAGTCGTACATGCATGTACCTCTGGTAAAATATTTATTACATCCAGTTTGTACAGGCCTCCATTACGAATACGCTTGCCATCTACTTTGACATTGCCTTCTATATTAAATGAACAGGTATCTGCTGTCGATGTAAATTTACTATTCAGATTCTTATCATGAGCTGCTAATACTGAGAAAAGATTTTTTTGCATGGACGGTACATACCATACATCAGTCAGTGTTATTCTTTCAAGTTTATTGCCAACATTTGATTCAATCTCTATAAAACCTTTTCCTTCGGCCTTAATACAGCTTCCATTTGCAGTAGTTACTGTATGATTCTGATCAAAATGCTCAAAGCTTGTAAATAAATCACGCCGATTCATCAGACATCGCACATGACTGAACTGTCATTATAGATAAATTTATGTTTTGCGTAGAAGGAGAGGACTTATTGTTTTTAGCAGGCCTTCCATCTCGAATCCACTTTTTACATCGTCGAACTCGATGACCCATCTCTGAACAATAATTACAACGTATATTATCATCTCTCTTCTTTATCTGACTTCTACTTGTACTGGCTACCAGTGCTTGTTCCGAAATATCACTAGATTTACAAGTTAGAGCCCTTTCGTATGCACATAAATGACTGGTCAGGTTCTCTACGGTTCTCTCTTCTTTTGACATTAAGAGCCAGCTTGACTTAAACGAAAAATAATGCTCTCCGAGAGTATCTAAGATTTTGCACATTAAGAGGAGTTCTGGCAACTCCCTCTTATCTTCCGTACCTTTCATAATCTCTTGATTTAACTCGTTCCATATATTTTTCAGCTTTGACATATGTGTGGCAATGTCATCTTCAGAATCTCGTTTATAACCAAAGAATTGCATACAGAGGTTGTAACTTCTGTCTTCACAAACCCCATCAAACAATCTATGAAGTTCCAGCCATACTTCGCGTGCGGTTGAAAAACGCATGACTTTTCGCAAAGTGTCTTCACTCAAGTTTGTAGTCATTAGAAGCAGCGCACTACATTCTACTTTCATATAATTAGCTAACTCCACATTATATAAAGAGACTTCGGCATCGCCTGCTCCCTCAACCAAATTAGGCTTTTTTAATTTACCTTCTACAATATCCATTGCACCTGGTGTGCCTCGCAATAGTATAGATATTTTATATTTCCAGGTCGGCCAATTACCTTTACCGTCTAAGTATCCGATTTGCAATTTTGTTGTTAGATTTTCCATTTTTGCGTAGCAATTTTAGGTGCGGGTCCTTAACCTGTTGTTTTCTCATGCAGTGGATTACGATTCAAAGATAATTCAACTAGAAATACATATATTAAATAATAAAAGATTGGTAGAACATTTACTTGAGTTGACGAAAATAACAAAGTGACATGACAAGTGACAGATATCTTCTAAAGAATCTTTCAGTAAACAAATAGTTTTAATAATAAGAAACAGAATGTGGCCGCAGAACTCCACTTTAATGGGCTTATGTTGACGAAAGCCCATGGACAGAATTAACAATCAAAACTATTTGCTGTTTATATAAAAAATTAAATTAATCCATAGAAAAATAAATTAAAATAGGATCTAAGTAGATATTATTATATACGAATATACATAACTAGGTAGGTAGGAGCTAAATATCTTAAGGCTGTATTCTGAAAATCTAGAACTACAAAACTAAAAATGTTTGTTAAAGAAATTTACTCGATACTCACAGAAAACTATTATTATGCAAATAGTAACTCTTTAACTTGAAATGTATGAAGAGATTGATATAGTCTCCCATATATTATTTTAATAAAAACCGCACGCACGGGACCAATTTAGACAGTATTTTTCTTTTATAAATTGTGTACATACATTTTATTTATAGGTTTATTTAATATTAGTTTTATTTATTAGATTATTTTGCTTTAAAATATTGTTAGGTTTTAATTATTATTTGAATTTAATTTATTACTGAGATATTGAATATTTACTTAAATTTATTTGCCTTGTGTTTTATAAAAATGTATTTATATTTTCCAAAACATGAAAATTTTATACTTATTAACATCTCTGCAAGCGACAAAACTACAACAATTTATAGTGGTAATAAAATTGATATCAATAGTTTATTATGTATTTTAAAAATGTATAGAGAGATTTTTGCAAGTTTAATAGAAAATTATTAATTAAATAATTACAAAAACTTGCCAGACAGAAATCTTCATATAAAATCCATGACAGGCCGTCATTGTGCGGGCCACTGATAAAATAGAGTGCGGGCGATCCCGTCTGTGAAAGGTGGCTCCGCGTCGCTTTTTTCTATTTCAACAATTTTATAGTAGTAGTTCAACAATTTTATTATCTACCTAACATTTAAACACTAACATAATAATGTATTGTCTTATTTTATAATCATTAATATTATTACAAAATCAATGTTTATTTTTATTTTAGCATATTGTGTGATTGTTTGTATCTCATGACAAATATACAATATTTATGAATAGGGACCAATACGATGTAATTTCTATAGAATTAGACCGATTTACTATGGCCGGCCAAATGATGCTGTTACCAAATGGGCGGCGATAAAAAAGGACAATACGAAATAATAATAAATAATTTCTAGCATAGAATAATTCGAACTATGTTTAAGAAACTGGTGGTGGGCAATTTCTAGAACATTGTTTGAATTATTTTACGCTAAGTATAAAACTAAAATTCATATTGAAAATATTACGCTAAAAAATAATTATTATGGAGCGTGTTTCCAGGATGGCGCTAACAGGATCATATAATATTTGGTTGAGTAGAGAGGGTAGTGAACACAGTGCAGGTGAGAGTTCAAAAGGCCTTTAAACCTACTTCGCGGTCTCAAGTCCGGGAACGCTGCAGTTCATTCCCCTGCCTTTCAACCACGCGATGGACCCGGCACCCGCACGGTGAATCCATGGTTTGCTAAGAACATTGTCTCTCTCCACATGATTGGTGGAATGCCAGGTCTCTGAGTTTTCAACAAATTAACTGCTACTGTGTTTTATAACTAACTACACCATGAAAGGAGACTACCGCCTCAATAATCGAAAAATTCCACGCCTGATCCAAATCATAACTAGCGACCGTTCTCTATAATCATAAATAATATTTTTTGATGGATAATAAACCATGGTAACTACTAAAGTACGGATAGTTTATATGATATTTGTCTGTAAGTGTAAATAATCATTTTTCATGTATTTATTGGTGAAACCACCTACTAAGTATGACAATACTTATGTTAGACCGAGAGCTCGTGTCCAATACAACTATAATAGTAAACAATATTTATTTTTTAAATAGTGACAGCTGCTTTTATAAAATAATATTGCATTTTTACAATATTTAAATAAAAAACATTTTCCAACGCTGAAAAGATTTTACTATTATATTTTTACAATTTTATACATATACCTACCAGCGGCCACATTCTGTTTCTTATAACGAGAACGTCAGATTGTCAAAATAACAAATTCCGCTATTAGCGCGTTCTTCTCCAATTCGAGTAGTTGTTATCCTTTTCTGATTGGAGGAGAGCGCGCTAATAACAGAAATCGTTATTTTGACAATCTAACGCTCACATTATAAGAAACAGAATAAGTAATTAAAGTTTATAAGAATTATTGATAAAAGTGAATGTGTATGGGTGTAATAAATGTAGTGCACGTCTGTGTGTGTTGTTTGTATGATGCGTGTGTGTAATGTATAAAGAGTATATTTTTGCAGACTTTGGTGTAACAGTAAGGTCAATTTTATGATAATATATTATGTTATGTCAAAAAAACGATAGACTAATTATTGGGAATGGACATAGGTATAATATCTAGATGATCAAAACCGATACATACATACATACATATCATCACGGGTGCCTCACGGCGCCCGAGACCGCCTAGACGGCCCCAGGGTACCCAGCGGAGGGGTTTTAATCCCACCTCGTCGTAGCCGATGGTATGAGTCTACACCGAACAAGTAGCTAGCTCGTTGCGATGTTTTGAATAGACTCAATAACCAATCTATAATCAGTTTCACAAGTTGGTATAGTGAAACCAGGACCGACAGCTTAACGTGCTCTCCGAGGCACTATAGTGGTGTTGTCAAACAAATGTACATTTTTTTTTTAATTAAAAACTCATTGGTACACACCGGGATTCGAACCAGGGACCTAAGCGTTTTTAAGTCCAACTCGGCCACCACGTATATTAAAACAAAACCGGTAAACCGAAGATATTTTGTAAAATGAAAGAACGTGATACTTAACTTGCATAATTTAGTACGTGCAGATTTTAAATGATATTTATGCCTTATGAGTGTTAATTAGAGACAAGTTCAAAACAAACGGACAGATAATTGATAGATATAGATATATATATATATATAATGTAGAGATTATGATTGCTTTGAATAACCTGAGTCTGAGTACCCTGAGGCCCTGTAGAAGTTATGTATATAAATTTGAATGTATGTGTATCTAAGTTATTTTACTATAAAAAACTAATTTATTTAAAATAAAATCTTTTGCATAAAATATTCCAATTAGGTAACTCCGGAATATTTTTAATGTAGATAGATGGGTAAGTAGATTAAAGTGACGCAGACCCCAAATCTTAGTAAAGTTAATTCATATGACAGCATTTTTTTAAATAAATACTTAGACTGGCTGAATTAGTCCAAAATAAAAAAAAAAGTTTTGTTTAATATAAATTCTTAGTTTATTACAAAGCGGAGTCTAGTAATAGTCACTCTTACCAATGCCTTATAATAAATTTAAACTGTTAAAATTAATATATTTTAATAAAATGTACCGGTAATATCACACTTTGTATGCATGTCTGGAAATTATATTAATACATCAATTTTCTTGAAACATTAAATCCTCGCATATAAAATTACGTTTTTTGACTATTTCGACAATACATTACTTAAAATAAAATAGTAAGATTTCTAAAAGTAGATATCTAAAATAATAAACTGTCACACTCCATACAATGAAATTTCAACAGAGTGACTTTTGGGCTCAACTGTCCACAGTTAGAATAAATTGAAGAAATAATCTCAAACATTTTTGAGTGAAATCTGACAGAAGGTGATGACGTCACATATACGAATTCCCCCTTAACTAAAAACTAAACTTTAATATTATTATAACTAATATATTTACAAATAAGAGATATTATATTGAAATCAAATATGTATAATAAAAGGCTTATTTTAGATGGAAGAGGAATATTTTGAGAAGGTAATAAATAGTTAAGTGATGATGGATAATGTTTACAACTGAAAAATAAATGATCTAAATCACCTATGCCTCCTCCACAATCACACATAATACACTCTTTTACTTTAATTTTATTTAAATGAACAGGAATACAACAATGACCTTTGGCGTTCACTGCACTGAATAGGAACACTACTTCAATAAAACTAGTTAATTGTTCGAGAATAAAATAACGACTGATTTATTATTTTGAATGTTGTGCCTTATTCACTAAAATAACAAACGAAAGTATGATAATGAAAATGTGACCGGCACAGACCAATCCTTATACGTGCCAATGATGAAGTTGATGATTTGCTTAATACTTTATACTTAGCAAACCAAGGCCTAAAGGTAACAGTGGGCTGCAAAGAAAATAAATGAGAGCCCTTGAATTTGGAAGATTTTGTCCACAAATCATTCCAAGATTTTTCTAAACATATTTTGGCTAAAGCCACAAGATCATAAGTATAATTTTTATAGTAGTCCAATTTTCCATGTGCAACTGCTTGTTTAGCAAAATAATCGGCTTTTTCGTTACCATATATACCACAGTGACTAGGAACATAAACTAAAACAATTGAAAGATGATTAACATGACAACAATGTAATAACTCTTTAATTTCAAATATTATTTCTGACCTAAGTTTAGATGAAAATGGATTGCTAATTAAAGATTGCAGTGAACTTAATGAATCCGAAAATATAATACTATCATTAATTTGATGTTCTAAAATGAAGAGAATGCAGTGTTTGATAGCCAAACATTCACCAGTAAATACTGATGATTCGTTTGGGCTTTTGTAAATAAAAGATGAGCCTGAATTTTGATGAAATATGGACCAACCTACACTACCTTGTGGTGATAATTTTGAATCGTCTGTAAAAAATAAATCAGAATTAGGCCACTTAAGATCAACAATATGAATAAACATATCATTGCAATTTTTTGACTTCTTATTAATGCCTAAACTTAAGATAATTTGCGGATCAAAAATTAGTGATTCAAATGAACTCGAAAAGACCGGAAGAGACGAGTTTGTGACTATTGGAGATTTCATATTTTTAAATTTGGAAAAAGAATAAACTAATCTTGGAAGAACTTTCTTATTTATCCAAAATTTTTTTGTAGATTTATTTTTAAAAATATATTCAGATAATATTTTAACTTTCGGAATTAAGGGATTATTAAAAAATTGTAAAGATTTAAAAAAGAATTTATCACACAAATATTGACGACGCTTCTTTAAAGGAGGATCAGCACATTCCACCTGCAAGGCATTTATTGGAGACGACTTCATCGCCCCAACAATTATGCGCAAAGCTTTAGATTGGATATTATCAAATTTTCTAATAGCTAATTTACTACATGGTTCCAAAATAAAAGAGGCATAATCTAAATGGCTCCTAACTATTGCGTTATATAAAAGGCGTTGACTAAATGGATGCGAACCCTACCAAGTTCCGGATAAAACACGCATTATATTTAAATTTCTTTCACATTTTAAAACAATGTACTCAATATGTTTATTGCCATTTAATTTGGAATCAAAATATACACCAAGAAATTTTACAAATGGTTTAGTTACTATTGTAGAATTGTTAATTTTTATGTCGATTAATGGAATTATTCTCTTTCTACTAAATGCAACGACATTAGATTTAGCTGAAGATAATTGAAGACCATGATTGATTAACCAGTAATTTAATCGGAACAAAGATTCATTCAAATTATTTTCACAGTCTTTTAGAATTTCAGAATTAGTATATAAAATAACATCATCAGCGTATTGTAAAGAGCGACACATAGAATTTACCTGGGAATCTAAATCAAAAGTATACATATTAAACAAAATAGGACTCAAAACCGAACCTTGTGGCAAACCTTTCCAGATAGTTCAAGGCAAATTATCACCTGGTTGATTAAGTAACCGTAATTTTACTTGTCTCTGACAAAATAGACAACTAATAATATCTGCTAATTTAGAAGAAATACCAATATCTAAAAGCTTCTTATCCAACGATTTTTTATCAAATGCTGAAACAGTTTACACATAACGGATGATAACGCGATGGGTCTATATGAAGAAGATGAAGATGAATCTTTACCAGGCTTGAGAATTGGAATGATAAGTTGAGTTTTCCAATCTTGAGGAATTGTTCCAGAATTAATAATTAAATTTAAAATCTTAAAAAAATACTCTAAACTAGAATGTTTTGCATGAACTAAAAAAGAATATGGAATACCATCAGTTCCAGGAGCAGAATCTTTTACAGATGATAAAATTATTTTTAATTCTTTTAATATAAAAGGCATATCTAAATGATGAGATGAAATATAGGGAAAATTTAAAGATGTGATACTTTCTTCAAGACTTGGAACATAACAAGGATCAAGTTTATTATAAAAAGATTCTGTCCAGGTAGTATAAACTGTTGAATTACTAATTTTAAAATTCTGGGAAGATCTAAATCTTTTTATATTATGCCACACCAAAGATGAAGGAGTATCAGGAGATAGTGAAGCACAAAATTTACGCCAACTATCAAATTTTTTCTTTTTCAAAAAACGTCTAGATTTAGCTAATATATGTTTATATTCCATATAATTTTCTATGGTCATATTTCGACAATATTTCTTTTCAGCATTTTTTCTTTGTCTTATCATACTTGAGCATTCTTCATCCCACCACGGAGATGAAAAATGCTTATTATGAGACGATTTAACACAAAAACAATCATCCGCCACACTTATTATACTTTTAAGAAAATGCTCATAGCACATAATGAAATTAGAATTTGTAACATCCGGCAAAGATGAAATTTTGTTATTTAATTTAGAACCATAATTGTCCCAACCATCAGAAGAAACATTTAAAATTTTATATTTTAATAAAGGTGGCAAACTATTATTACAAATTGCAATTGGATAATTTATTAGTATGGGAAAATGGTCACTACCATAAGAAATTGATTCAATATTCCATAATAAAGAGCTAGCTATATCTGTCGCGACGTTACGCGAAATGTAGCGAGTGCCAAGCTTAAAGGAATTTGTCTTTTGTCTATGACACGTTGGTGAGTCTTTTAACACTCTGTAGCACATATACTGTGGAAATTGGTTGCCACCTATTTTCTTTCTTTCGAGATAAGCTCTCGTAGAGAGTATTAAGTTCCTTGGAGATAAGACTTCGTCGGCACATGTGGTCTTGTGTTAAATTCTTACTTCTTCGCCTGGACGGACGAGAGGACGTCAGGATCAATGCGCAGTGAAAGCTAAGTACCTTTAGGGGCTAATTAAGTATCTGTAAAGGCGCATTATGTACAGTAACATACTAACCAAGCACATTACTTGACGAGCATTTTACACTTAATATTTAGTGGATAGACTGTTTAGTCATTAGCGGGTCTGTTAATATTATGGTACGGGAGGACCGTTAAAGGACCATAAAGACCGCGGACACCTCACTCGTAGTGGCATAGGATAAAGTGGATCATCTCGACATACCCAACCCGGGATCGTACGAGACACTGTCCTTCACTCATCGATTAACTTAGTCGATGGGCAGGATTATGTTTCTGACGGTGGCTTGGGAGACCGCCCCACACTTACGTGGAGAGATATAAGTAAGGTTCCCCCAAGGGCAGGGGGTGGACTCCCTGAACTTGGGGTCACCGTCACGGCTTGCGTAGCGGTCGATGTGGATTCCGTTATATAGGCGTTGTATCAATATATAGGAACTCACGGATGCTACGCATAGGCGTGGGTTATGTTTCGTCTACTACTTTGTACACAGCAGGGGTCGTAAACGGAGTGTGTGTATTACTGTCAGTTCGAAAGGCAGTAGTGTATAACTCAGTCTGCGTCATCTGGGGTGTAGAATACTTACACAAGGCAGATGGGGCAATATTGCAGCTGGAGGTCGTGATGACGGACTATCGAGATGCCTTGGAGTACGAGCTGATCTGTAATATTGATGCTCAAGTGGTGCCGCACAATACATGAGGTTAGAAGTACAGAATGCTTAATGACGGGAGTCGGCGCGGTACGTGGCCTTCTCTTCCATTCAATTGGGACGTCAGGGAGCGGGGTGTTTACCCTTCCAGTTTGGGCATGGTCTCTTTGACATGGTCACTATTCTAATTGGGCGTGGCCCCTGTGACATGTGGAGTTTTGTGACTGCCGGATCGCGGGGCACCGAGACGATAGGGCGCGCGGCCCCTGAAGGATCGCGGTGTTTACCGAGCCGAAGTGGGTGTGGGATCCACTCATAGTTCATTAGTTCTCTTATAATATGTACCCGAATGACACTGACTCTCAAACTACACCTGGGGGAAACATATTCTTATATATTTATATGTATTGTATTGTATGCCTTTGGATGTACTTGGAGTTGTGAACTAGGCTCCATGTCCCGTGCATGGAGTCATGGTAGTTTTAATTGTGCAGGAGACACCAAGATCCTGAAAGCCTGCGCACGGGACGGCGCCTAGTAGCCATGCAGTCGGAGCTAGTAATGCTGATGAGACGGTCATCAGCATCTGATGGTTTTGCTGCCGATACAGCAGGGGGAAAGACAGGTACAAATCATAATTATACATACACCCCACAACCACATATTAAAGCGAAGCAGATGTAAGATATTTTATTTGAGACAGACAGGCTGACAGACGGACATGAACTGAGGCAATGCAATTACCACATCGCGACCTAAGGAACGCGCTCCCGCGCGCTATACACACATGGCTATACGTCTATATACATGCCCACGCGCGCGCGCGCCGGGGCGCGTCGCGACAATATCATTGGAACATAATGATATATCAACAGCACTAACATTTTGAAGTGGAGAGGTCCGACGCGTAGGACTTCCGTCGTTTAAAATACATAAATAAAAATCGTTTAAAAAGTTCACTAAATTGTTCCCAAAACTATCAACAGAAGGCTGATCCCCACAACGTGTGGTGATAATTATACTTCGTATACCTCCGAAGACGATTACATTACAAGCAGCAGTACGTTGTATGGTGCCGGTCGTTGTCACATTTTTACAGAACAGAGACAAACAGAAAAAAAGGTGTCTGTCTCGCTCACACCTGCTCCTTACCGATGCCGTAGCGCCCCCGCATCATTACGCATCATTACGTTTTTGTGTGCGGTCAAGGTCGCATGCGCTTGATGAGTGATTTTTATTCTCGCGAATTAAAACTATCGTGGGTTTCTTTTTCCGCCATTTTGTTTTATTATAAAAGCTATGAGAAAAAGAAAGACATCAAAAGAAGGCAACTACGAGAATATAATGAAAAAATTTAAGAAACTCGAGAGAAAGGTAAAGAATCGGCAGGATTTCAAATCCGATTCCGAAAACAATAGCTGTGACGAAATATTTCCCGAAGGTAAGTTTTTTTTGTAGATACCTAATCAGGGTTAAAATTTAATATATTTTTATCAGTATTTAACGCTAATTTTGCTATATGCAATTCGGTTATACAATTCTTATTGCCTTTTTATGTACACGTAAATTGTGTATTTCATTTTATTTATCCAAAAACGAATAAAGGAGGAAAGGTTCCTCTCATGGAGTATTTATTGTACTTTAATTAGTTTTACTACTAATTACTACTTGTCATAGCTAAACGTAAATCGTTTATTAGCATTATATGTAGGTATTCTAAAAGGATACCTCAAAAATAGTTAATTTTTCGTTGTTACCTAGCGTAAACCGTTTGTGAACAATATATTTTATTCTAAATGGATAAAATTGCCTAAAAAGAAATCTAAATAGTTTTGTTTTGCTTATTCAATTAAATATATTTTATTCTAAATGGATAAAATTGCCTAAAAAGAAATCTAAATGGTTTTGTTTTGCTTATACAATTACATTTTATTATAAATGGATAAAATTGGCTAAAAAGAAATCTAAATGGTTTTGTTTTGCTTATACAATTACATTTTATTCTAAATGGATAAAATTGCCTAAAAAGAAATCTAAATGGTTTTGTTTTGCTTATACAATTAAATACAATGTAAACAATTAAAACATGTTACCCAATATTTTTAATAAATATTTACCTATTTCATTGTAAACAATTAAATCATGGCCAAGCAGCCCACAAATGTCTAAAATGTGGTTATTATATCATATATTTATACTAATGATGAGGTACCATCTGTACTTTACTGATTTGTTGGACATACTAGGACTTGTCAAATGATAGAACCCTTGGGGAGAATATACATAAAGATTTAACTTCTAAATGGAAGTATATTTTACTTAATGGCCTTAGTAAGCACTCTAAGTCAGATCTTTTGAAAAAAATTATAACACCAGAAAATTGTACTGCCCGCCCAAATTAAATCTAGAAATTAAGGCAGCTTTGACTAAAATTAACAAAAAGAAGATATGCCATAATAAACACAATATCCAACGAAGAAAGGGAAACTGTAAAAAACACAAAAATGGATGATTGCCTCATTGGGTCCGATTTATCGGAACAATTCAAGTCTGCAAAGGCCATTACAAGGACCTCAGGCCTCAACCACCAGCTACGGCAATGGCCCTCAAAAGACCTATAGCCACTTCATTTACTCCTCGAGCAACTTTAAACATACGGGGGACTTTACGGGTAGCCGCTGAGCAGCGAGTGAACCCCGTAGCACGGCGGCAGCCTCAGCGCCAACCCCAGCGTCAACCAGACCTGACTCGACAAAACAGGCCAGTGCAATTCCGCCCGAGGAGATATTGACTCAGGTAAATAATATAAAATTAGCTGGTAGATTACAAAATTTCTATAAGAGGTGGCAGGAGATAACTAATGATCACACAATACTATTATGGATCAAGGGATGTAAGATTCCTTTTGAAAAGGAACCCATTCAGTGCTATATACCTAAAAATGTAAATCATTCAGAGGCAGATTGTACTATTTTAATGAATGTGTAAGTGAATATCTTAAACTAGAGTATATCTCTAAATGTACCTTGTGCTGAGCAGTATATTTCCCGATTTTTTACAGTTCCAAAGCCGAATAGAACTCACAGATTAAATTAAAAAAAAAAAAAAAAAAATTGAATTCAGTACAAATATACATTTTAAAATGGAAGATTACCGTATGGCTTTGAAACTATTAAACTACTATTTATCTATTATCAGTTAATAAAGCTGATAGAAAGAAGTTATGTTTCTTATGGAATTCCATAATTGTAATTTTCTTGGATTTATGTTTAATACTTCCAACATGACAATTTATTTACTACAAGAAAAGAAAATAAGAATTAAATATGGGCAAAAAGTTTATTTCTCAAAATAAAAATAAATAAATAAAAATAATGTACTATCAGACAGCTGGCTCAATTTACTGGTATTCTTACCTCAGCATGTCCAGCTGTGAGTTATGGTTGGGTTTATACCAAGCTGTTGGAAAGAGAAAAGTTTTTGGCACTTAACTACACTGATAATTACAACAAGAAAATGTCTTTAGGTCCTCATCTGACTATAGACTTTAAATGGTGGTTTAATAATACTCACCTAAATAAATTGTCACGTGACATATGGCAGTGGTGTGAAGACTGCATTATATTTATTTTTGCTTCTTATATAAGATCCGCTGATAATGTTGTTGCTGACCAGGGGCCTTATTCCGAGTTTGCAACCGCTAATCACGACAAGACGTTGCGCAAACTATAAATATGGAAATATAAGCTCTATTCCAAAGGTTATATAGTATGTATTAGGTTGGCTATTTTAATGCCGCCATCTTGAAATACACGAATTCTTCGAAAGTTTGAACATGTATGTAGCATTGGAATTTCAACTTTATAATTAACAGGATAGAACTTACATTTCAATACCCGGACTTACGAACGTGTCAAAACTCGGAATAAAGCCCCAGGCCTCGCGAAAACTCTCATCGTGCACGGAGTGGGCTCTTGAAGATTATGCATTTAAACGAGTTAAAATATTATGCCTTCCCACCATTCAGTCTTATCACTAAGGTGGTACATAAATATATAACTGATAATGCTGAAGGTATTTTAGTAGTTCCATATTGGCCTTACCAATCATGGTTGGTGGCAGCGAGATTATTAGGCAGTCATTCGAAAAGCGAGGTGTCCCAAATTCGTCTCTAAATTTACTTATGGCATCCCTATCGAAAACAACATTAAGTCAATATAATTTTGCCCTTAAATCTTGATGGATTTTTGTGAAAATAACAGGTTTGATTATTGTAATGCAAATATAACCCAAGTAATATCATACTTGACAGAAAGTTTTGAATCTGGAGCTAGCTACAGCACCTAAAATACCTCTAGATCGGCTCTAGCATTGGTTTTAGGCACAAATGTAAGATCTAATGACTGTATTACTAGATTATTAAAAGGAGTATTCAGGCTAAGGCCATCCACTCCCAAATAGGACATTACTTGGGATACCATTATTGTTATTAATTACTTGAGCCAATACTATCCATATGATAATGTAACTCTACAGGACTTATCATATAAAACCATAACACTTTTGGCTATTGCTTCTGCACAAAAAATGCAGACTCTGAGTCTTATTAAAGTTACAAATATAACTATTAATGAATCTAACATAATAATTAGGGTTGATGACCTCATAAAGACTTCTAGGCCTGGGTCCTTTCAACCACTTGTTAAAATGCCTTACATAAAAGAAAACCCAAATATATGCCCGGCTCTAGCTCTTAAAATATCTTAGAACAGACTCTACTAATAATTTCTTTATAAGCTTTAGAAAACCTCACAAAAAGGGTAAAACTTAGCTTATAAAACAGTGGTATAGACACTTTAATATTTGGTGCACACAGTACTCGCCATGCGTATACTTCTGCAGCGCGTAGGAAAGGAATTAGTTTACAAGTGGTTCGGAGGACTGCGGGCTGGAGTGATTCCTCAAACATATTTTTAAAATATTATAATAGAGAGGTTACAGAAAACGCGGATTTTGTAATAACATTATTTTCCTGAAACTTGGTCTGTGGAACCAAAGTTTTAGGTAACTACATTGTTTCGATTGAAAATCAATATAGTACTTGGTAAATTTTCAAATTTTTTTATAACATTAAACATCTGCTTGTAATGTAATCGTCTTCGGAGGGATACGAAGTATAATTTAGAATTAAACGAACTTACCTGGTGAAGTTCGATTCTAATTATACGAGTATCACGAAGAAGACGATTACCTAGTTCCCTCCCAACCCTTTAATATTTATTTTTACCCATTATTTTATTTTTTCAAAATTTTGAAATTTTAGTATAAACTTTAAACGTAATGATGCGGGGGCGCTACGGCATCGGTAAGGAGCGGGTGTGAGCGAGACAGACACCTTTTTTCTGTTTGTCTCTGTTTTGTAAAAATGTGACAACGACCGGCACCATACTGCTGCTTGTAATGTAATCGTCTTCTTCGTGATACTCGTATAATTAGAATCGAACTTCACCAGGTAAGTTCGTTTAATTCTAAATTAAAACCTCCTAAAATTATAAAAGGCGGTTTTAAAAATTCTAAAAGTATTTTTAAAAACAATAATGATTGTGAGTCAGGCGATGATATATACAAAGAGATTATACTAATGTTATTAACGATACATCCAACTACATTAACATTATCAGAATGATGAGGAAGAGAGAGTAATGAAAAAGGGAGAGAGTTTGATATAAAAAGAGCTGAGCCGGCCTTACCATCTTATCTGTCATCTCGGACGCAGTTAAAACCACTTAAGCCAAAAGGAGAAAGAGGCTTTAACCACGTCTCCGAGACAGCAAAAATAGAAGGGCAATATTTATTGCACAAATATAATAAATCGGTCTTCTTATTTTGAAGACTCTGGCAATTCCATTGTAATATTTTTGTTTGGGCTTGAGCCATGAGTAAAAGAAGAAAGTAAATTATTTAAAATAAATTCAACGGTAAACTATTATTTTTAATTAATTCTATAAGTAAAAGGAGAAGAGATTCAATTGTAGATTCCGAAGATTTTTTTCCAGTTTCATTTTCGACGTTATTAGACAAGGCACATTCGTTTGTAGAGTTTGGAACATAACAATCTTTTAAAATTTGTTTATGAAATTCTAAGTCATAACCCTTATTTAAATTGGGTTTAACAGGTTTAGGTTTAGAAAATATAGTTTTTTTATATGATGTACTCTTTACAGTTTCGGCAAAAGATTTATTTAAACGAGGTTCTAATTTGTTAGCTTCCATGTATGAAATGGAGTTTAGTGACATACGAGATTTGATATTTTGCTGCCTACTATACTCTGGACACTTTCTATTGATAGCAAAGTGATTGCCAGAGCACACCAAACAACAGGCCTCTGATTCATCAAGTCCACAAGAATCACCATTGTGGTCTTGACCACATTTATAACAACGGGGCTTCGATCTGCAATTATTTTTTGTATTTCCGAATCTACAACATGAGTAGCATTGAATTGTTGGATATCGATACAATTGGACGTTAATTTTATTAAAATATAAATATATAATCTCAGGCAAAATTTGACCTTCAAAAGTTATCACAACAGACTGATGGTTTCCATACAAGAGAATCATTGACGGAGACTTTATAATTAAGTCTTCTAATGATAATAATTTTAGATGGACTATTAGGAATTATTGAGTCAGACAAAATATCAAAATCATCAATATTACTAGGAACCCTTATAACTCCAATTTTAGTAATTCAAAAGGACGGAATGAAAACATTATAACCTTGTTCTATTATTAAAGAATTATTTACAAATATGTTTGCGTCCTTATACGATAAAAATATTTTTTTATTCTATTTCGACCAATCCGGACAATACTGCCAGATATAATACCACGAAAATAATTTTTTTGAATAAATTTTCCAAATATGATAGGATTAATAATAATATTATTATTTTCAGAGTTATTAACTTCATTTTTTTTTTTGGACATGAACTACGTACGGACCTTTATCACTGTCGCTGTACATATTTTTAAAGTTTGAGCTATCTATTGAAGACATGAAGGTAAAAACCGTGCCCGTCCGCGCGCCGCTACTGGAGTAAGCATCATTCAATTTGCAGGGTGCGGCGCGAGTGACAAATTTGTCACTCACACACACTTTCACATTTTTTACATCCTCAGTCGTATTTGTGCGTTCGGCGGAGAAAGTGGGAAAGAGCTCCGCTTTTATTGTCGGAAAAATGGTTAATTGTGCATTAAAGCTTATATAGAAACTACTATTAATAAAAAGTACCTAGTGTGACGTCTTTTAAGTATGTATTTAACATGTTTTTCTTATATTAAACCTTAATAAAAAATAATAATAAAACCCATAATTAAAATATCAATATCTGACGGTAACTGTCAAACTATGTGCGTCAGTAAGAACTAGTGATGTGTTTTTATTTTTCGTTCATTTTCACTGTGGTAAAGACTGCCTCGTTGACGTTTGTAGCTAACGCACGTAGTTCGGAGTTTTTTTTCAATAAAAGTCCTTATATATAGCCAATTTTTGTGAATTAACATTTTTCCTATGTGATTTTGGTGTTGGTTTGTATATATTTTGGTGTTTCTTTTTGTGTTTTAACCGACAATCATGGAGCCGATCCCTCCGAAACCTCCGGATCCTGTCGGAGTTTCAGAGTTCGACTCATTTTCGGGGTCCCCAGCCATGTTCTCACCGGAGCCGGTAAGTGCCCCCACTCGTAAAAGACAATTAGTTACTCCACCAGATGAAATTGGTAATCCTAAAAAACTTGTTACAAATCAAAATAATACTACCCCCGCTGTTCAAACAATTTACACTCATCCCAGCCTAGAAGCCAATCAACGTAAATACTCTAGTACGGATAAAGCCCCTTTTATAGTCCACGTTATGCACAAAGAAGATTCGCCAGATTCTGGCCAAACTATTAATCGCATCAAGTTTGGTCAATTTTTGGTACATTACAATATTCAGAATATTATTATGGGAGGGGTGAAAATGGTAGGCCGTAATCGAGTGTCTATCGAATTTTCCTCTTATAAAGATGCTAATAATTTCTTGGAGAACCCTTGTTTAAATACTCTAAACTTTGTAGCATCTGTTCCAACATTTCAAATCTCTCGAATGGGGATCATACGAGAAATCCCCTTGAAAGTCTCTATGACTGAATTAGCAGAAAATTTAATCAGCCCATCTAATTGCGGCATAGTCCTAAAAGCTCGTAGATTAAATAGAAAGTCTTTGATAGACAATTCTCCAGTCTGGTTCCCTACACAAACCATTGTGGTAACATTTAAGGGCCAAATCCTCCCTGAAAATGTCTATTACTGCTACTCTTCTCTGCCTGTCTCTCCATATATTCTTCCATCAATTCAATGTCAGCAATGTTGTAGGTTCGGTCACATAAAATCACAGTGCCGATCAAATCCTCGATGTTACAAGTGCGGCCAATCCCATTTGGGTGTAACTTGTGATGTTGTAGAGTCTACTTGCATACTCTGTGGAGGTACTCACATGGCCATATCTCAGGAATGCTTTGAACACGGTAGACAAAAGTCTATAAAGGCTTTAATGTCTCAAGAAAATATATCGTTTATAGATGCCTCTGCAAGAATTCCAACCCGCAGTTTTGCTGAGGTTGCTAAATCCTCTCTAACCCCTCTTGATAACCCCCATCCAAAGTTTTCCAAAACCTCTTATAAAAAAACATTTTTCTTACCTCCAAAAACTCACAAGCAGGCATATAGCAAAGGCTATGATACAGTAGCCCATAATTCTATTGTTGGATCTTATGACCCTCCTCCCCCTGCCAATGGTTGTGCTCTTCAAGCCAGCAGCCAAGATAACTCAAACGAAATCTTATTAGAAATTATCATTACCCTCCTTATTAATTTATGTAGTAAAACGCATAAAATACCGAACAATATCACAATTAAACTGAAAGATCTGCTTTCTACTTTAAAAAACGCCCCAGACACAAATAATTCAATGGAACACCAATAGTATTAGAAACAAGAAAGCTGACTTACTTTATATTATAAATAAATTTAAAATTAGCATTGTGGCCATCAGTGAAACCTGGCTCAAACCTGGGGCCAGGTTTGTCCTTCCACGGTTTCTCAGTGTGAGAGACGACCGATGTGATGGCTACGGTGGAACTGCTATCTTTATAAGAAGTAATATTTCCTTCCAGCAAATCCCAATCCTAAACCAGAATCCTGAGCTTAATATTGTTGCTATTAGAGCATCAAATATTACCTTTGTTTCTGTTTATATCCCCCACCCTAATCGTTCTCATATCTCCCTTTTCCATTCTCTTTTCTCTTATCTTCCTACTCCAATCATTATTTGTGGGGATTTTAACTGTCATCACCCCATGTGGGGACCTCGCTTGGCTGACTCTTTTGGCCTGGACTTTATGGACCTCTTAGACCAAATGAATTTCTGTATCTTAAATGATGGGTCACCAACACGCTGACCTAACCCCTCTCAGCAGCCTAGCGCTATGGACCTTTCCATCTGTTCTCCTTCACTTACCTCTTGCCTCTTGCTTGTTCTGGACAGTTCTTTCCCAGTCATTTGGAAGTGACCATTATCCTATTATCATTTCAGCTCTAACTTCTTCCCCAATTACCTTAGATTTTGATCCACTATTAAAATATAAAATTAGCGAAGCAGACTGGCAGCAATTCTCCTTACTCACAGAAGAGAAAACAAACTTGTTAAGTAGGGTGGATGATGAAAATTATTTAGCAATATATGACCAATTTATAGCTTTATTAACTGCTTCAGCGGATGAGTGTATTCCCAAAAATTCATTTGGAACTATGCGAGTATTGTCTCCTCCCTGGTGGGATTCTGACTGTTCAGCTAAAGTCAAAGCTCGTAAAAATGCTGAACGGCTTTATAATGGTGCAATGTCTATGGTTAACTTTGTGAATTACAAGAAAATTGCAGCTGAAACTAGAAAACTCTTATAAACTAAGAAAAAAGCTGGTTGGAATAAATTTTGTGAAAACCTATCTCCTCGTTCTCCTTCATCCTTAATATGGAAAAATATTAGAAGATTCCGTGGCGCTATATCTGATAATAACACTTTGTCCTCCAATGACCCATCAGTTTGGATACAGAAATTTGCAGATTCATTGTCCCCTCCCCCTGACCCTATATTGGATAGCTTCCATCCTTTAATAGGCAGGTTTAACTTCCAGGACCCTATGGATGGCCCCTTTAGTTCAGACGAGTTTAATAGTGTTTTGAATAAACTTAATGATTCCTCTCCGGGCATTGATGGTATCCCATATTCTTTCCTTTGTAAGGCTGGAAGGAATTCTCAAAATCTTCTCCTACAAATTTTAAACAAAATTTTCCTTAAGGGTACTCCTCCAGAATCCTGGAAAAACCAGATTGTTATCCCTATTAGAAAGCCCAACAAAGATCCGTCCCTTCCTTCATCTTATCGCCCCATAGCCCTCTCTTCAGCCCTCTGTAAGGTTCTAGAGCACTTAATTAAGAATCGACTAGAATGGATTGTGGAAAGTAAGGATATCATTTCCAAGTCACAGTTTGGTTTCCGTAAAGGCAAAGGCACAAATGATAGCCTGGGAATTATCACTACAGATATTAGAACAGCTTTTTCCAATAGTGAATCTGTAGTAGGGGTTTTCCTTGACATAAGTTCAGCTTATGACAACGTCATTCTTCCTCTGCTCAGGCATAAAATGCTCAAGCTGAGCATTCCAGTGAGGAATGTCGAAGTCATAGTCAGCTTGTTAGCGGCCAGAACTATATCTATCAGATACCGTGGTCATCATCTTTCTCCTCGGAAGGTTTATAGAGACCTCCCCCAAGGATCTGTCCTAAGCCCCCTTCTGTATAACATCTATACTCACGACCTGGACCTAACTGTAACTTCCTTCTGTAACATTCTACAATATGCAGATGATCTTGCCCTTTACACCTCAACAAAAAATATTTTAAATTCTCAGGTCCCATTGAATACTGCCTTGTATTACTTAAATAATTGGCTAAAGGACCATGGCTTATCTTTATCTTCATCAAAAAGTGCAGTAGTAATTTTTTCTAGACAATATAAAACCCCTTCACTTAACATTAAAATTAATGATCACCCTATTCCTATTTATCATTCTTTTAAATTCCTTGGTGCCATATTAGACTCGAGAATGTCAGGAGTTCCCCATTTTGACTATATAACAGAAAAATGCGAAAAATCCATTAACGCTTTGCGTTGTCTTTCAGGTGTATGGTGGGGGTCCCATCCGTACAGTCAAAAGTTACTATATAATGCTATTGTTCGGAGCCATTTGGACTATGCATCCTTCCTTATGACTCCTTGCAATAAGTCTGCTCTAAACAAAATTGATAAAGTTCAGTACAAGGGTATTCGTATAGTTCTGGGCGCTATGAGGTCAACGCCTATTTTGGCTCTCCAGAATGAGTGTGTAGAACCTCCTCTTTCAGTTAGAAGACAATATCTCTCTGACCGCTTCCTTTTCAAAATTATTCTAACACCTTCTCATCCTCTTGTGTCCAAATTAGAAACTCTATCAAGGTTTTCCAATTCAGCTTACTGAAGAAATAAGAGCAACCCTTGTTTACTAAATAGCTTCCTTAAATTTTCCAATATTAAGTACCCTGTCCACACCTCCCAATGTTTTCCTATTTTTAACTATCCTTATATCTCATTGTTCTATTCCCCCAGTATTACTTACTTTGATATTGATAAGGAATCAGAATATGCTGATAACATTTTCAATAAAGAAGTAAACAAACATTGGTCGGACAGATTGCTAATGTTCTGTGATGCATCAAAGTGTGATTATGAACAGTGTGTAAGCTTTGCTGTCTGGATACCAAAATATAGCATTATTTTAAATTTTAGAAGTCCCCCTCAGTCCTCAATTTTTACAGGAGAATCCTTGGCTATCTATGAAGCAGTCTCATACATCCTTTCACATAATATTAAAAAAAAAAAAAAAAACTGATTTCCAAAGTTGTTTAAAGGCCTTAACTAGTAACTTTTTTTCAAGTAAACCTCACCCACTTACAATAAAATTAAGACATTTATTACATGATTGCAGTATGGTTGGTCTGGATATTGTGCTGGCTTGGATACCAAGTCATTGCGGTATTGTAGGTAATGAAACAGCTGACCTATTGGCTAAAGAGGCCACAGTTATTGGTTCAATGGATAGTTTTACTTTATACCCACAGGATTTATCCCCACTAGCTAAAGTGGACCAGTCTTTGGAGTGGGGAAAAATCTGGAACTCTGACCCCCAAAAAGCTAAACACTATAGGCTTATACAACCTTTTATCCCAAATAAACCATGGTTTTTTCTCCTTAAAGATTTCTCTAAACAGGTTACCTCAACTATTTGCCGAATTAGATTGGGACATAATAGTACTCCAGTGCACTTGTATAAAATTAAAGTTAGGGAAAGTGCTCTGTGCGACTGTGGTACAGAACTGGGAACCCCGGATCATATATTTTTTAGCTGCCCTCATTATCCTTGCTCCCTTTATGATATACTTCCTCCAGATACCCCCCGTCCTACTAACATAAATACTTTGCTAACCCTGTCCAGCTTCTCTGGATTCGGGGCTTTAGCCAAACATATTAAAAGAATTAAAGTAAAATTTTAAACTACTCCCCCTCTCAACTTATTTATATATAGTAATAATTATGCTGATATATTATATACCAAATAATGGGCCTATACATGTTTATTCCAAATATATGATAGGATTTAAATTTAAATTTAAATCCCTTATATTTATCTATAATATATGTTTCTTTTTCAGATCTGTGTAATGTCCTGTGTTGTGTTTATATTGGCCCATGTGAAGTCTTGTTTTGTCTAAATAACAAATGTTTATTTATATGATTATTTACTTATATTAGTTACCAATTCTTTCTGAGTATCTAAAATCTTTTAAATTTTACATTAAATACTCCTTCGTGCCTTCTCTATAACTAGACATTGGCAGAATTACGCGCAAAGCGAAAAGCCATTTATTAAGAAAATGAAATGTGTTTTTATTTTTAATGAGAATTTCGATACTTTAAAACAATTTATAATCATTTTAATTTAATTTAATTAAAAGGTATGGCGACAACAGAACCGTCCAACGAGGTTTGTCAGTTACTATTTAGTGATGTGATTTTATCGTTGATAAACTCGATATTTGTAAATACTTTCATGGTTATGAGATATTATACATGTCGGTAGGATGTGTGGGCGTTCGTTGCCGGACTGGTCGTCTTCCATTACGGTAGACGAAAATAAGACTCGATATCCACTCAGTATAAATAATTAGATTAGTTTACTCAACAACCATCTCGAAATAATCACACAGGAATCGGATGGATACGGATTACTATTGGAACGCGGCGAGGTCGGAGCGAGGTTGCGCCACGTGCGTTCAGTTCGATGTCTCATGACAAAGCGTGTGTAAAAATGCCGGAATCTTCAATGACAGCTCGCACAGTGTTGCCAACCCCCGTTTCCGAATACGCCCAAGTCGAATCGATTCAGTTCGGCTTGACGTTCCGTTTCGAAATCCACGACATACAATTGTTTTTTTTATATAATACTAATTATATTTTCTATACATGTAGTTTCCCGAAAGATCCGGCATTAAAACGTAAATGGGTAGAGGCAATTAAAAGAGAAGAAAATTGGTTACCAACAACCATACCCGTGTATGTACAGTACATTTTGACGAATCAAGCTACGATTTAATTAATAGACACTTTTGCATTTATAATATAAATGCGAAAGTGTCTATCAGGGTGAATTCGAAAGGATGTACTTTGGGCTAATATGGGGTTCTGCTAATAAAATCTAAGTGTAAATCTAGTGGATTTAAAATATGTAGGTATATATAACAATAAATTGAAATACCTACTTTATTAAATTAAATTATTTATTAAATTAAAACACATGCACAACTAACTACATGTTACCTTCTAAACGCAATTTCAACATTTTTGACCGACCTCCAAGAGGAAGTTATAAAAGTCGATGCAAACTACAAAAGGCGAAAAACTATGAGGTTCTGCTGATAAAATCTAACAACATTTCCTATGGAACCATATGTCGCAAATGAAAAATAAAATTAACTTCCCCATACAAATTGGTCATTTTGACGTTACTAGTTTTTATGGAGCAGGCCATTTTATTTTCTTTTGCGATACATGGTTCCATGGGAAAGTTGTTTGATTTGATCATATTAGCCCAACGTATATTCTTTCAAAGTTATTGAGTCTATTCAAAACCTCGCGACCGGCTAGCCACTTGTTCGGTGTAGACTCATATCATCGGCTATGACGAGGTGGGATTAAAACCCCTCCGCTGGTTACCTTGGGGCCCGTGATGATATGTGTGTGTATTACAATTGTATATCAATAAATAATTAATAATCTTTGATGATCCCTATAAATTCCAAATTATTTGGTTTATATCGATAAGTAATAATATTTGTTGTCGGTGGCAACACTATCGAAACTATTAAGTATGCTATTTAATATTTAGCTTAAAAAAAACTAGTGAAAACTAATGAAATATTATTTAAATACAAATGAATAGCATTAAAAACTAGATTTATCTAACCAAATAATCCTTATTCCACAAAATTAAAATAAATAAATTTTAATATTAATAGACGCAGCGGCCACATTCTGTTTCTTATAACGTGATCGTTAGATTGTCAAAATAACGAATTCCGTTATTAGCGCGCTCTCCTCCAATCAGCGAAGGTTAAAAACTACTCTGAATCGTTATTTTGACAATCTAACGATCACGTTATAAGAAATAGAATGTGGCAGCAGCTTTCGTTTTGAACGTCAATCTGTCCTTCGGCAGTAAATGAAATTAAATAAGAATAAAATGGAAAGTGCCCTAAGGTCTATAATCACATTTTCCAATTTGATAACAAAGAATGGCCGCCCGCCAAATAAATAAACCAAACCAAATAAAGTGGGATTCAATATATAATAGTAGCTTTTATTGATATCTCTTGTCTGAATTTTGATTAATTTTAATCTTTTTTATATTAATTTTAATATTCTTAATTAAATTTAACATGTGTGGTAATATTTATTGGAAATAGGTAGTTTGAGTTCTACCCACAAAGATAATTTGTAAAATAAAATAATAATTATAAACAATCAATTCAAAAGGAAAGGGAACATAATATAGCGGCTACGAACATGTTTTAGATCACGTTCGAATGTGATTTTAGTCTTTAGGCCATCACTTTTATTACTTTAGTAAGTTTAGTACAAGGACCTATACATAATTATTGTTAGGGAGTCTCATGTCCGTATTAATAATCGTTGCTAAGCCAGTGCTTAGCACGAGCCACTGCTTAGAACTGTCAAAGTGACAGTTGTTTCTATAATAGTCGGTGCTCCGAGCGGTGGCTCAGCCTAAAGCTTAAGCCGTTGCTCGGCTAAGCATTAGTCACGATATTCCTTTACATAAGTCATGCTCAGCGTTAGATTCTTCATGTTAGTCTGTTATTTCTTTAGATTCTGTTGTTTACATAATTATGAAATTTCTTGTCGTTTTAAAATTATTAAGGTGTTTTTTTCGTGTTAAATTTTGACAAATGTTTGTTTACAAACAGCAACACACCTAAGTGACCATTTGAAGACGTAACTGAGAATAAAGAAAGAGATGACTATATTTTCCACAGCCTGTCTCATCTCAGAACGGTCAAAACTTTTCAAAATTTTAGAACAGTGGGTTTTATTTTAACATTCTCATTGTTTCTACTTTAAAAAGAATTCAATCCATACAGCCTAAAATACAATAAATTATACAACTAATTTTGTCACAAAATAAAATAAAAGTGTTAACTGTCATATCATTCAACCCTATGTCAACCACAAATATTTTGTAATTTACATAGACGTATATACCATGGATGAGTTTTAGAACAACAGTAGGTCTGCCACGAATTTATGCAAACAATTTTTACTATAGTCGCTAGTAAGTAACTATAGATAGGAATCAACGAATAGGATTGCTTTATTTTTCAAATAAACCTCTCTTATTGGTTGATTTCTATATAAAGTTACTAGCGACTATAGTAAAAATTGTTTGCACAAACTCGTGGTAGACCTACAGTTGTGTTATACTTCATTATGGAAAAATTACCGAGAAGAAATGAGGCTTAAATAAACAAGCTGCAGAATTATCCGACTAATATTATAAATGGAAGTTTGTGGGTTTGTATGTTTGCGCTTCAATCACGCCAAAAATACTAAACCGATTTGAAAGAAACTTTTGTAACATATAGAACATGTTCCGGTATAACATATACTAGTCTATGTGTAAAACTCGATCGACGAAAAAGGACGCTCGATTTTCGCGTCGTCGTCGACGCCCCATCCGTGTCATTCAATATTTGCAGCGGCCCATGTCTGCTAAAAATTTACTTCAATTAAACCGTAATTACATCATAATCTTAATTACGATTCAATTTAATCTTATCGGGACATGTGATAAGAATGCTTTTTGTGTTTTGACTTTTGTTTCTACAATGCTTTTAATCTCTCGAGTCCACAAGTTAGTGTAGGTAGTAGGATTTGGACCGCTCAAATATTTCAGACAATTTAAAGCATTTATTTATTATAAATACTAACTAGTAATATTCCCTTATAACGATTTTTAATGAATGCTTAAACTATTGAAGTGTTTTGACACTTTCTGTCGCACTACTTTTTTAAAAAGAGTGAATCAGTCAAAGCTCTCAATAGTCTAAACATTCAATAAAAATAATTATGAATAAGGGGATAGGTATTTATAAAGTTTGCCTTCTAATACCATAGTAAGTAGTAGTAATAGTAAAATGAGGATGGTTTAATCCCTTAACTGGATACCCTGTGGCCAGTTACCAGTTCTCGGAAGCTAAATGGCACCCATGATGGTATTTATGTTTATTTTAGTATAAAGTATATTTTTTTATATGATCGGTAATCAACGTATGACTAAACTTTTGTACTGGCTGCATGTCCATGAATATAATTCAATGGTAATTTATGCACAATAGTTTGCGACGTTGCCGCTATGACTTCTTACGTGAAGTATGACAACATGTTTATTTGGAAATCGCTATTTAGATTAAAAAAATAAATAAAATAAAAATTGTTTATTTCAGAGAAAAGTTACAAAAATAATTTTAGCGCGCAGTTCCCACTTTAGGTTTCCGTGTGTTGTGGGAAACTGGCTTCTTAGTTACAATGCACATAAACAACTAATAACAATCAATTTGAATATGTTTATGTCTAATCATGTGTGTGAGTATGTTCATATATATATATATATATGCAATATACGTGTGTTGAGTATAATAATATGTTAGTGTATATATATATTATAAGAGTGCGTACTTGAGTGTATGTATGTGTGAATATGCATATTGTATTTGTATGTATATTTAAATGTAATTTAGATTTGTATTATAAATAGGTTTTCAGTAGACTCATAGTCAAATTGTTCCAACCATTTTAAAACATGTTTTCCAAACACATAATTACTATAAGTTTTAAGATTTTTGTTATTTTTCAGCAACTGGTTATATATTCTAGGAGCTATAAAGTTAAAAAGATTTATTGAGAATTAAATCGATATCACGTGACGTTTATAAGTTTGGTTCCGTAAACATAAAAATTCGAACCCTTTTGGTTTAACTGGTCTGTCCGCGTCAAATATCTCGAGAACATTGGTCCGATTGACTTATATTTTTTTATAGGTATTGGTAACCCACATATTTACAATTGCGGATAAAGCGCCGAGAAGAAATGAGGCTTATATAAACAAGCTGCATTTTGGCGATGCTGACTATTTTTTTCAGGGAGCCCTCTATAAACTCACGAAGTCAGTCGGTTTTGATTACCACCGCCCAAACAGACGCAAAAACCGTCAAGTGACAAGTTTCGGTATCTGTTTGTGGGTTTACCGGTGTGAGACTTACTCGTAATACAAATTTATCTTATTACCTCCCGTTTCGTAACTGCATTGGGGTGTTGGGGCGTGTGTCGGAGCGAGCAATTGAAACACGAGTCAACGATCCATTTATTACTCTAAATATCTTAAATCTATTGCGTGCATGCTTACATCACTATACCACCGGGGTTTTTTTTTATTTTTTGTATACAATTCAAAAGAAAATATGTTTGTTAAAAGAAATAAAATAAATTATTACACTAAAAGTAAGATTATCTATACTTCTTTACTAATCTATACTAATATCTATACTATCTATACTAATATTATAAAGAGGAAAGATTTGTATTTTTGTATGTTTGTAATGAATAAACTCAAAAACTACTGGACCGATTGCAATATTTTTTTCACCATTAGAAAGCTGCATTATTCAGAAGTAACATAGGCTATATAATATCACGCTAGGTCCTATAGTTGTGGAGCAGTAACCAAAAATGTTTTAAAAACGGGGGAAAAGTATCGTTTCTGAGGCCTTCCGTGGCGTGCGCTGAGCATATAGTTAAAGTTATACAAAAATGCTCTATGGATGAATTGTTCATCTTTAAATATAAATAAAACGTAAAACTATGTAAAAAATCTTAAGTCCCCCCGTGCGAAGCCGGGACGGGCCGCTAGTAAACTATATAATGCAAATGCTTAATATTAAAAGGATAGGAAAATATAAAATACTTTCGTTACAAATGTCGACATACAAATGTAAATAGGTCACCTTATCAATAATTATACCTGGGAGGTCTTGTATTCCAAGAATTCAGCATTGGAATTTATGTGACTTAGGTATGAGTCACATACCTATTTTATGGAAAAACAAACGATATTTATAATGTTTTGTCTAAATATGAACATATCGATATTAATATTATAAGATTTTGTCTAACTGCATTATGTGCAGATTGTAAACGAAATTTTAAAGCTGATGGATAATATACATATGGACTATATTTAGTTTCAGAATGAATAGTTGTATTAAATGCAAAAGACCAAAATGGTAGCCATTGGCTCCATGTATCTGAATGTCCATCACATTGAATTCTGAGAAAACTTCTTAAGTTTTTGTGTGTATTCTCTAAGGCTTCCTATGCTTTGATGATGATAAGCTGTAGAATGCAACTGTTTAATATTTAATAATTTACATGTCTCTGCCATTACATGTGATAAAAATTCTGTACCTTTATCAGTTGCAATACAACTGGGTACACCATATCTTAAAATAAAATTACTTGCAAAACTATTTGCTACACTAATGGTATCTTTTGACCTCAAGGGATAAACTTCTACAAATTTAGAAAGTTCACATTGCAAAGTTAAGATATACTTATTATTATAATAATCCTTATCTAAGGGACGAACTATATCTAAAAATATTTTATTAAACGCTGACGATGCAGTCGTTGTTATTGCCATTGGCTGTTTAGTATTCTTAGAATGTTTCATAATTTGACATTTTATACATTCAGATACAAAGGTCAAAACATCTTTCTCGAGTGTTGGCCATGTATATTTCCTTTTTATATTATTTAACATACGGCGTATGCCTGCATGTCCACTTGTAGGCAACAAGTGGTAATCGTTTAAAATCATATCTTTTTCTTCGTTTTTTTCTATTCTTATAACATTTGACAATATATTTATTTGTGGTAATGTCCACTTATCTCTACTTTTTATTTCACACTTCGAATCTTCTATAAATGACATATTATCTTTTCCTTTTACAATATTTATTATTTTTATATCTAATTTATTACAAAAATCACTTAATATATCCACAAAATCCGCTCGGGTAAAATGTAGTTTATATCTAAGATTAAAGTAAATTGAAAGTATTAGGTACGAAAGATAAGCAATTTTCTTCGCACGAAATTAATTTCTTATCTCTTATTACTTGTAAATCCTTTTCGGAAATGAGAACTAAATCAACACTATCACTAGCTTTCCTCAATAGTTCTACAACTCTAGGGTGATCAGTCCTGTTGCTGGTAGAATTATTCTGGGAAGTGTAGTTATTATTGTTAACTTCCTCTTGTAACTTTCTTTGTCTCCTGGGGCCCTACCGGGAAGCCACATGAAATACCGATCGCCACGTCGATCGATCGAAAGCGAATGTAAAATGTATGTGATTTGACGTTTCTCGGCGATCGAGTTCTACCCATAGACAATATTTCCTATACAATTTTATCCATCGACGCGTCGATCGGTTTGTCGATGTGGCTTCCCGGTAAGGCCCCTGGTCATTACCGATATCGAATTATTTACCGTGTCGGAGCGAGCAATTGAAACACGTCCTTACGAGTCAACGATCCGTTTATTACTCTATATATCTTAAATCTATTGCGTGCATGCTTACATCACTATAGCATCATTTAACCGGCATAGCGGAAACGACCAATGCTGTTGTTAAACAATATTGTATTGGTTCTTCTCATTCATGGACTTTCACATACCGTACTCCAATAAATATATTTATATTTATATATCATATACTGCGAATGGTATCACTTTAGGATGTTCGCCTGATCAAAACAAACAACTTACCCCAAGAATCTACTCGTATATCTCTAAAATGACTAAAAATATTTGCTTCTCATATCTCATATATAAATAGGTAATTTTAAAATAGCCAATTTGTATGGGGAAACCAAAAAAAATGCTCATTTCCGACATACGGTTTCACATTGACCTTTTGCTTTACTGTTCTCCATTTAGAATATTCTGTGCCTACGACTATTGTGACTTGGGGCTTTATTCCGAGTTTTGACACGTTCACCGTCGCGCATTTTGCGTAAAGTAACGGGTATTGAAATGTAAGTTCTATCCTGTTAATTATAAAGTTGAAATTCCAATGCTCCATACATTTTCAAACTTGCGAAGAATTCGTGTATTTCATGATGGCTGCATTATAATAGCCAACCTAATACATACTATATAACCATTGGAATAGAGCTTATATTTCCATATTTATAGTTTGCGCAACGTCTTGTTTTGTTTGATTAGCGGTGCAAACTCGGAATAAGGCCCCTGGTCTATTCTTAATTCAAATATTTCCTGTTGCATTTCATAAAAAGTTTTTTCTTGTCATGTTCAACACTTAACTGTGTTGCTATTTGTACATATAAATATCCATCCACAAATTGAATTTTAATAAATTATATTTATTTTAATGATAAAATTACGATAAAAACTAAAAAAGATGTAAGTAAAGTAGCTTTGTATATGTCTAAGTCAAAGTTTCATGTAAATCTTTACAGATATTTATGAATCTTGAGCAAGCTTTCCTCTCTGCCAAAATACATGGTCATATTGGCCATATATAATATATACAACAAGTTCACGTTCAATCGGCGTCATTTGGTATCGTTTCATGTCGCAAAAATGTTCTCCACTCACTCAAAAAAATGGTTAATTGTGCAGTTACACTATGTCTAAGGTGATCTCTCACTTCAAATTTGGAAACCATGGTGTCTCCTATCATTTGTGAGTATAATTTTCATTAAATATTCATATTATATAAATATTCATATTAAGTATTCAAATCTGAATTTCACTTTTATAATTAATGATTCTTTATTCAAGGGATAAGGTTTACATTTTTGTTATTTAATACATAAAGTTAATTAAGTTGTTTTACAGATTTTTAGGATCTCTTACTCCACCATTTGTGGTATGTGAATATATTCAGGTAGGTACATTGTATTTTATATTTCGTTAACATTATCAAAACCACAAACACACGAGAACAAAAAGAGAATGTCACAATAATATTTGACTACATGTATAAAAGATCATGTCCACTTGGTATTAAAAAACTCTGCCAAATTGTAAAAGCATTTCTCGTGCAGCCAGTTTAGGAGGCATGTTTTAAATTTATTTTTTGGATGATCCTGCAAAGTTTTAGGAATCTTGTTATATATTTTTATTGCCAATATATGTGTTTTTTTTTTCGAAAACCCTAGTATTAATGTACTGGTCTATTATAAATTTATTTGGGTATCTAGAATTACGTGTCAATACGAATACGAATAGGTGGATGTTTTGTTTTGCAAACATGATCATTTCGTAGATACAATCCTCTTAATGTTAGATTCTTAAATTTCTTGAATAATGGCCGACAGGATTCAAAAGGCGGTATACCACATAAATAAATTGACGTCCTAAAGCATCTTATTACACATGTAAAAATGCAATAATAATAATAATAAGGCACACAAAATAAACAAAATTAATTTTAGTAGCCCAAAAATTTTCGAGATTTTCGACTTTTAATTTTTTTATTGAAAATTGCCGATTTTTGGGCTACTAAAATTAATTTTGTTTATTTTGTGTGCCTTATTATTATTATTATTGCATTTTTACATGTGTAATAAGATGCTTTAGGACGTCAATCATTAAAATAGTGCATAAGTTAATTGAATAGACCGTAGTAGACAAGTGAAAGTTAAGAAATTACAAAAATAATTAGCAATTATTAAGTTTAAGTTTTTAATTATTAAGTTTTTTTTTCTCTAAGGGATATCTAAAAAAAATATTATGGCAGTTGTTCGGCAGATGTATTTTAAAATATCTACGTATCATAAGCTATCGAGGTATAACAATCTAGAATATGTATTACATTTCGTGGAAAAAAAGTAGTTGGTGGGACGCTTCAGGTAGTAGTTCTAACGGACCCGCACCTATTGTTTTTCAAATTAAGACGCACCGTGCCAGCGAGACAAGTAATGATTTATGCAGGTGTAAGTGAAAGAAAAAATGTGTAGAGACTGATTAGGGCTGGGAATACAACACAGGATATTGTTTTGGTTGGTATTCTGCTTTTGTGCTTCGTACATAGTAGATGTGATATAGTTTTGCTCTTTTTCTCGACTTGGCTGTGATTCTGGACTATTTCTTCTGATTTGTGACTACTGTGCTTGTTAACCGGACTCTGATTTGTACTTGTGATACGGAAGTGTGAAGATGACGTCCTACACACCTGAGGAATATGCTTATTTGTTATGGATACTGCGATTGTGTGTCTGCGCAAGCTCGCAACGAATACATAACTCGCTACCCCGGTCGTCGAGTGCCGGATGTGGCCGTTTTTGACAGAGTTTATCGAAGACTTCGAGAAACTGGAGAATTTCTATTTTGAGACGAAGTACAGACATGGGAAGACCACGAATTGATGATAACGAAGAACAGGGGCCTTACCGGGAAGCCACATCGACAAAAAAAAACGATCGACGCGTCGATGAATAAAATTGTATAGGAAATATTGTCTACGGGTAGAACTCGATCGCCGAGAAATGTCAAATCACATACATTTTTTTTTTCGCTTTCGATCGATCGACGTGGCGATCGGTATTTCATGTGGCTTCCCGGTAAGGCCCCTGGACAATGAGATAGTGCAACGCTTTCGAGCGGATCCGACTACTTCCACTATTGTTGCCCGTGATCTGGGACTTTCGCAATGGAAAGTATGGTTTACAGTGCATACTGCTGGCCTATACCCCTACCATTACACGCCGGTACACGTTATTGAAGAAGGAGACCCCGCGAGAAGGTTGGACTTCTGCAGATTCAGGCTAAATGCTGACGTAGAAGAACCAGATTTTCTAAGAAATATCTTGTGGACAGATGAATCCAAATTTGATAAAGATGGCATAACTAACTATCACAACGCCCATTACTGGGCCCCAAAAGAACGAAGGAATCCCAATAAGAAAAGAGTAAAGGGGTCCCAACGAAGATTCAGCGTGAATGTGTGGATGGGCATTATCTCCAATCATTTGATTGGACCTTACTTTCTACCGGACAATCTAAATGGGGAAAGCTACGAAAACTTTCTCAGAGGAGACTTGAATGATTTGCTGGATGATCTGCCACTCAACTTGATCAGGGACATGTGGTTCCAACAAGATGGCTGCCCTGCCCATTTCAGGAGAAGTGTCAGAGACTGGCTGGACACAAATTATCCAAGCAAATGGATAGGACGAGGTGGGCCGTTGCCATGGCCAGCAAGAAGTCCGGACCTAACCCCCATGGATTTTCATGTGTGGGGGCGCATGAAAAGTCTTGTCTACAGCGAGCCAAATCCAGTTCCGTCTGTGGAAGAATTAAGAGAAAGGATTGTGGATGCAGCAAATCAAATGAGGACAACGTTGACAACTGGAGTAGTGAAGACTGGTCTCCGTAGAAGGATGCGACAATGTGTTAGAAACAGAGGCGGCCAAGTTGAACATGAACTGTAGAGTAAGAAAAAGTTGTGTGAAAACCTGATTTAATAAATAACATTTCTTGCTTACCTATTGTTTTACTTTACTTTTAAGGGCTAAGTATTAACTTTCTTTCCCCCTGTCGCCTATCAAACTAAGTTTTTGCCACGAAATGTAATACAAATTCTATGTTATACCTCGTTAGATAGCTTATGATACGTAGATATTTTAAAATACATCTGCCGAACAACCGCCATAATTTTTTTTTGATATCCCTTAGAGAAAAAAAAACTTGCTAATTATTTTTGTAATTTCTTAACTTTCACTTGTCCACTACGGCCTATTCAATTAACTTATGCACTATTTTAATGATTAACGACCTAAAGCATCTTATTACACATGTAAAAATGCAGTAATAATAATAATAAGGCACACAAAATAAACAACATTAATTTTAGTAGCCCAAAAATCGTCAATTTTCAATAAAAAAATTAAAAGTCGAAAATCTCGAAAAGGGTTAAATTTAGGGTAGGGTGTTTCATAGAGAAATAAGTCAGAACTGATGGGTACTCCACGCCCTGAACGGATCTAGCACGACTTATCCTGTAACCCTGTTTACTTTTGTTTAATTTATGTGTTTAATTACTTTGTAGATTTTAGTTTTTTATTTACTTTACTGAATAATGGAGAAAATTTTTTTGGAGACACAAATTATAAAAACATTAATTTCTGGAAGAAATAATGATGATGATGAAATAGAATTCTTTTATATATATGTTTGGCTTTTTTTACGTTTAAGGTAAATGTCAAAATGGCAGATGTCAGAAATCAGTATTTTGTGGAAATTATCGTTTTGTTTGCATTGCTAAAAATACTAACAAATGTTGACATGATCTAAATAAAACGCCAAAACAGCTGATTTTCATGCTAGCGCGAAATACTGGTATGGGTTAGCTAACAAAACGCAGCGTTTAGACCTGTGTCGATCATAATCGATCGAATCACAGTGAGCCGCTCACGACCCACAGGCGAGTAACCCGATGACGTATTCTAAAAACACCCGACTCGTCGCGTGACCCGAGACCCGCGCGCTCAAGAGACGGCGACGACACAAATGAAGAGTGCTAGCGAAGGAGTGAAAGAAAAATAATTATTTGCTTGGTTGGGGTGGCGAATATAAGACCGCCATACGTGAAAAAGATTATAATATAAATATTAGGTACCTCATCATAAAACCGCAAATCACTCTTGCAAAATATTTCCATAAGATGCACATAATTAAAACCGAACGCGGCTACCTACATACATACCGAATGATATAGGTAGATTAATAAACATAATTCTTATTATAAAAAGTTGATAGGCGGGTTGCAGCGATTGATGCGGCTTATGATGTACTGAGGTTTGTTTACCTCACTGGGTCGTCGAGACCCGTGGGTCGCGGCGATCGGGTGCTTTAACCCGGGTCTCGAAACCCGTGGGTCGTGATCGACCCGGGTTACAAAAAGTGATCGACCGACCCAGGTCTAGCAGCGTTGTAATTTTATATCGAGCATCGATCGATGCAAGTATCAAAAAGGCGATAGTGTTGCCGTTTTTGCTGCGATCTGGTGGATTTTGTGATCCTTGACGCGATAAAATTTCTAAAACTAAAACTGGAGAGGTTTAAAGTTTTTTTACTATATTTTATTCATATCTCGCGGAATTTTCAGATGATGTAGCGTTTTCTAATTTATAGAACGGCAACACCATAGATAGGCTAGAAATTGAATAAAAAAAAACATCGAAAAGTTCGCTAACAATATCGATACATCGAAAAAATAACATCGATATATCGATATTTTTTATCAAGCCTATTCTGTGATTATTTATTTTAGTCTATGCTATTGATGAAATTGTTTGTGTTGGTATCGGTATCAATGTTTGGTATTATTATTTTAACAAATTCGTCAATTGAGGTGTATTTTAAGGGTTAATTACATTAATACACTTAATAGTAAACTTTTTTGTAATCTTTAATTAAATGATAATCCTCTTGAGTTTGTCTGTTTGTCAAAGCTTTGTTCAACAGTATTTCTAGTAACAGTAATTTATCATTGTAAACAATGGTGAGCTGTGCAGTAAAATCATGTAAAAACTACTCCAATAAAAAATGTTTAAAGGGCAAATCCATAACATATCATATGTAAGTATTACAGACACAGAGAAAAAAAAAACTACAGGTAGACAGGCTGGCATAATTATTTGTTACAGTTGCTTAAAACATTGGTTGGTGTTTCAATTAGGTTATAAACCCCATGCACTCTATATCTTCGTAATATGGGTATATTTATAAGTAAATTTAATGTTAGTTGATTATACACATACATTGGAAGAATGAATCCCTTTTGCATTTTTGGGACAGCACACGGGGAACTACACGAGGAAATAAAAGGAAGCAGATGGTTGTTAGAATCAAGTTGCTACTGAGACTAGAAAAAATATATTAGAGTCCTGCGACAGTGACTTAATATTCAAGATCATTGTAAAATTAATAGGAGTCTTCACCATCATCATACTATATAGTACTTTGCATTTTAAGGTTTCCTAATGATGAGTATACGAAAGAGCAGTGGATTGAGGCAGTTGGCCGGGAAGATTGGACTCCAGACAATAATACCAAGATGTGCTCTGTCCATTTCACAGAAGACTGCTTTGACATAACAACAAAAGGAAGACGCCTCTTATTTCCTTCAAGTGTACCAACACTTTTTCTAACCGAGGTAGCTACTTATATTAATAAACATACACATGCCTGCAAGTTAATGCTTTAATTATAATTTTCTTAGGTCACTGGTTTAAATCCCAGTATACTAATGAGTTTCTAATTAAAAAAAATATGTACACATGTTTGACAACACCATAATAGTGCCTCAGTGTGCACATTAATCTGTCAGTATGAGTATGAGTTTCATTATACAAATTTATAAAACTAAGTTTATATAAACACCACAATGAGCCTGTTGCTAGTTTGGTGTTCACTCAGATTATTATTTGCAACAACTAGGTAGGAATGAAACTCCTCTGTGGGCAGAAACCCATGATGTACATACTATATAAAATTATTTTTGCACTTTCATGTGAAAACATCCATGAAAGTTTTATTGTAATTCATAAAATAAATTTATACTTTAAATAAAATTAATAATAATAATATGTAGGACAATTACACATATTGCTCGGGTCACAAACTAAGCCTAAGCTTGTACAATGTGTACCAGAAACAACGATAATACATATTATAAAATGGTTTCAGACTTTTCATACTGCACCTACTTTTGTATCTGCTGAAATATCTAAGTCACGAGATTCATCAAATGTAAAGGCTTTGAAAACTGAGCTGCTACGTGCAAAAAACTTGTGTGAAAAAAGAAGAGTAGATATAAAAAGATTGACTTCAAGAAATTTTAAACTAAAGAAAAAAGTTTCCAGCTTAGAAAAAGTTTTGAAAGAACTTATGCAAAAATTTATAGCATTGAGGAAGAAAGTCCCAGGGTCTACACCTTTAATAATGCCTAAAAAAGAATTGAAAGAGCAGCTCACTTCTTGAGAGTATTCAAATCAGATTTCTATCTGTCATTTGGTTTTGATTTGTAGATAACATAGAAAATATGTGTGGAAAATACTAATGAGGTAATTGTTATGCTTCTTATGAAAAAACTACTATAGCTTAAGTATAAAACCATATACATGACAATTTGTAATTAAATAGGAGAGATTTTTTTATTTTTTTAAAAATTATTATATGGAAGATTACACTGTTGAAGCCATATGGAATTTTAACCCTGTACAATTTGAATAAGTTAAATGAAATTTTTAATGTTTATCCTATATTTATAAGGAAACAAAATAAAAAGTGTATATCTATAAATATATATCTTTTTAATTTGTATCAGTAGGGATATGAATACTAAATGAAATTATAAGGTTTAAATTGATTTGTTTTGTTTACATGTGTACTCTGAGACTGCCTTATTTTCCAGTATGATATAAAACCCAGTACTTTAAACCAGTATGATATAAAAACCAGTTCTTTAACCAATTTGTTTGTCTTTCCCAGTTTTCAGTTGACAGTTGAGTTATTTTAATGTGAACAGAGTATAAGTGCAAAAGACTAATGTTTAAACTGATATCTATACAGCGGCCATATTCTGTTTCTTATTACAGAAACGTTAGCTTGTCAAAATATCGTAATCCTTAAAAATGACTTTAAATAATCAGCAAAAACAATAACTAAAACTTCATGTATTGTAGGTACATTTTGCTTGAAAGCTTTTAGCATTCCGTGTTGTGACCATTGTACATAAAGGATTTCATTATTTTTCAAATCTAATGTTTCCATTAAAAGAAACAATATAGCTGTTAATTCCTATTGTTTTAGCAGAATAAGGGTACAGCCCTTATTCTGCTAAAACTTAGGAATTAATAAATCAACTAAAGGATGTTAATTCTTTTATTATTAATAGGTATTAAGGCAGCCAATCTATTGACTAAAATATATTTTTAATGCTTATAGATAAATTTATATAATAAGTAAATTAAGCCTTCATGGCTAAATTCAAAACTACAAGGAGAGAAAATCTAAAATTGTATCAAATTTCTGTTTGACATTTTTTTATTATACTATAATATAGTATAATAAAAAAATGTCAAACAGGATCAAATTCTATAATATAGTAACTATATTATAGAATTTGATCCTTATATATTTATTAATATGACACTATCAGCTGGTCCAATAATACATGATATATATTTTTTTCAAAATTAACCAGTTTATTTATACAAATTATAGGAAACAATATTTTAATGATGCAGTTTTAGTTTTTATCAAAATCAGCCCTGAAAATTATTTGAGTATTCTTTGCCACTCCTTGTACTACCTTGAATTCATCATAAAATCTATAAAATAAAAATAAACCTGTATTAAAAGTGTATTATATAATTTAATTGGTGGGCCTGTGATTGGTGGTAAATGGATGATGTGACAACCAATTATAGGCTTAGTCTCTATTTTTAATCATATTAATTTCAAAATATTTAAAAATAAAAGTTTACTGTATAGTATAAAGATATTTTGTTATAATAAAATACTAATTATATTTAATAGATAAATAATTTGGAAAATATAGCCTTTAATAAGAAACAAACTTCGTTTATTGTGCGAGACGCCGGTTGGAGGAAGAGGGCCGATCACCGTTTTTTGTTGTCGGTGGCCGATGAGTTCAATGAAACTTCATTTCTTCAGTAATTTTCCATCGGGCAATGTTCGGGCAGCGTTTCTTCATAGTCCCATTTCAGGGGACCCGGGACCAAGCCTCAGGAGTGTACTTCTCGTACCGGATTGTCGAATTGAACTGATTGAACTAACTTTTTCCTGAGACTTGGTGCCTGTTATATTGTCGACCCGCGCACGCAATCGACTGTGTTTCGCTACTTGCGAAAGTGGGCGGGGCGACAACATTTTTCGGCTACCGCGCGAAACATTACCCTAATGGGAACCATTTATTTTCATATTTACAAAAATCCTAAAACTAAGGTTAGTACAGTTGTCCGGCGTCACCCACAACATCTACGCGGCTTACCGCCCCCCCGGTCCCACGATCGGTACCGCAGACCTCCGCCGTCTCTTAGACGGGAAAACACCCACCCTGGTGATCGGGGACCTCAATGCGAAACATCCCGCGTGGGGTTCCCGACTTATCAACCCAGCCGGTCGGGCCCTCTTCGACGACTCGGAGAGGAAGCGGTACGAAGTTCTCGGACCGGATTCGCCGACTCACATACCTACGGCGGCGAACCACGCGGCCGACGTTCTCGACATCGCCCTGGCCCAAGCCATAACGAGCCCAGTCCATGTCGAAGTCCTCTACGACATGGACTCCTGTCACCTACCTCTGCTCGTAGTGCTGGGCAACCAGGTAGACGTCGCCGCCGCGAGAGGGCGGTACAAAACCGACTGGGACCAATACAGATTGAACCTCAACGCCCGTTCTCTTATTGGTCCCCTAACTACGCCGCAAGATGTTGAGGCTGCAGCCGGACGACTCATGGAGTCCTTTATCTCGGCCAAGGAGGCGGCAACCCATAAGCTGCCTCCACACACAGGCGAAAAACGCCTAGCCCTCCCACATCACCTTCGGAAAAAATTACAACTTAAGCGGCGACTCCAAAAGCGTTGGGCGGATTTCCGCGACCCCAACACTAAGCGGGAGCTCAACAAAATCTCTGAAGAGCTCTCCGCAGAGATCGCCGCATTCCGGGGGAGATCGTGGGAGAACTACATGGACTCCATTGGCGAGGACGGTACACTAGGAGCCCTGTACCGCCTCACCAGGAGACTGACCCGAACTCCCCAACCCATCCACCCCCTAGTCGATCGAGCGGGAACAAAATTCTACTCCCCCCAGGACCGAGCTGACCTCCTGGGTACCCACCTGAGGGGGCAATTCATGCCCTATCCCGCCATCGACACCCAGTTCAACAAGAGAATAATGCATACCGTGCGGCAATTTCTAAATGGTCCCAATCCGGAGCCCCTCCCAGGGCACTTTTTCATATCTCCCGCTGAGGTGGAGCGCGCCGTGCTCCGCCTCAAGCCCAAAAAGGCCCCGGGACCGGATGGGATCACTAACCACCAACTTGCGCAGCTTCCCCGCAAAGCCATAGTGGCCCTTGCCAAATTGTTCAATGGGGTGCTTCGAACCGGACACTTTCCCACCGCTTGGAAGCGGGGAAAGGTCATAATGCTGCCGAAGCCCGGCAAGGACAAGAGACAGCCGAGCAGCTATCGGCCTATAACCCTGCTTCCGCACCCGGCTAAGTTGTTTGAGCGATTGTTCCTCCGGAGGCTGAAGAGCTACGTCGAAATTCGACCCGAGCAATTCGGCTTCCGCGAGGGACACAGTACGACGCTCCAACTAGTCCGGGTGCTGCACCACATGGCGAGCGAGCTAAACGCAGGCCGATCCACGGTAGGAGTCTTCCTCGATATCGAGAAGGCCTTCGACCGTGTCTGGCACTGCGGCCTAGTGTATAAACTCCTCGACTCGCCTGTGCCCCCATGGCCACGCGGTTAGTGGCCTCCTTCCTCAACAACCGCCACTTCCACGTAGCCGTGGAGGGGAAGGTCTCGGTAGAACACCCCATTTACGCAGGCGTACCCCAGGGAAGCTGCCTCTCACCCACATTGTATGCATTATTCACTAATGACATCCCTACCCTCTCCGATCAACTATATGGAGAGGATGACGTAGTCCTGGCGCTGTTCGCGGATGACAGCGCCTACCTCACCTCCCACAAAAATCCCATACTCGCCGCCGAGAAGATGCAGAGGATGTTGGATGTCCTCCCTTCCTGGCTCGACAGATGGCGGATGTCTGTAAACGTTGGAAAGACATCCGCCCTACTGGTTACCCGCCGCCGCCGCCGTCCACACAAACTGGAACTCTGGGGACAGGAGATCGAATGGGCCGACTCCATCAAGTACCTGGGGTGCATCATCAACCGGTCGTTGAGCATGAGCCCAATGGCCACACAATCAATCAACAAGGCCAAGGCCGCTCGCTCCATGCTCCGGCCGGTGCTAAGATCCACCCTCCCACTCCGGGTCAAGGTGTCGGTCTATAAGACCTTCGTCCGTCCCCAACTAACTTACGCGGCACCAGCGTGGCACCAATTACTGTCGGCCACGAACAAGACACGACTCCAGGGCCAGCAGAACATCTCTCTGCGTATGGCGACTGGCGCTCCGTGGTTCGTGCGCAACAAAACCATCAGCGATGACGTGAAGATTGAGTCGTTAGCTGAGTTCGTAGAGCGGCTCGCCCGTCGAATGTACGACCGGGCCGACAACGGACCCCACGAGCATCTTCGCGGCATCGCTCCGTTGCACGCACGGCCGCCGAATGGCAGGCCTACGCCGAGAGAGCTTCTCGGCGGCGAGTTTTCCCCCAACCCTACCCAACCACCACCCTAAATTCTCTAACCCGGCGCGCTGCCGCCTGTAACGCGCCGGGAAAACCCAGTCGGGTTTAAAATTAAATCCGCCACCACATAGGTCCCCCCGTCTTCAGTGGGGGACCTCGCGCACACCGCGACATGTCCCCGGCGGGCTATCGCCCGCCGAGTACCTGCACCGGCAACAGGGTCTACCCTAGCCGGAACTCGGCCCCACCGAACAACCGGGGCCGACAGACCAAGTGACCTAAAACTAACACATTATAATACAAAACGAAATACAAATCAAACACATACAAATACAAATAAAAAGGAAAACAAATTAATAATATTAAGCCTAGTACACAAATAATAAAGTCTTAAAAACTACTATATAACACAAATAATAATATGAGATCTATCTAATTATTAATTAATATTTATTATTGTCATTGTATATGTATTAATCTATAAATCTAAAATAACAAAAAAAAAACCTAAATATAAACAAATATTACCTAAAAATAATACAAGTACCTAGCAAAAAAGAAAAACTACCTAAAAAAAAAAAAATTATATAAAACAAAAAACTTACCTACCTATATTTACAAAACGAATACATCGTCTAGGTCACACCCATGCGGCATGGTGCCCAAAACACTGGCAGCGTTGCCTCTTTGTATTGCTAAGTAATACTAAGTTTTTGGGCAACGTAACTGCCAGCCCTTGGGTCACCTGAAACGAGAACCAGTCTTTTCCTGAGGTCTTTAATAAATAATTTTGTGTCGGACGACCACGGACCCAGTGTTTCGAACGCAAGCGCCGCAAACTCATAATCTGCAGTTATTTGTGAGTATTTGCGGCGCTTGAGTGTCTGAGCGTGGCCGGCCGCAGCTCCAGCCTCACGGCAGGTGCCCTGAATGTGGCACGCCGCTAGTGTATCCACACAAGTGGCGTCCCACACCAGGGCACGTCCCATGAACCATGGTATGAGTGTTTTACCGTCGGGCCTTTTGCCATCGTCTCTGAACATTCCGGGTGGTTCTAATATTGCCGGGACAGAGGCGGTAGCAAGACTACGACGGATTAACTCATTTATGGTGCTGTGACGGAATATGCGGCCAGCGCTTCTCGAACACGACAGTCCGTGACGTCCAAACTGATCCACGATCTTGCCGCACGGGCAGACGTGAGGCTCGCAAATCTTAATACCTAGTCGTAAACCTACTGAAATTTGTAAACTGCTAGAGTCTATAATATTTCCTAAATTTTTGGATGGCAATGCATGTAACCAAAAACCAGATTCTTTTTCAGAGACAGCTATGAGTCGCGCTCGATCAAAGTCATCTGGGCATCGAGTGAGGAGCCTTGATTGTGTCACTTTTAGTCCAGGTTCATCCCATGAACTCTGCTTTCTAGGTTCGATTGGAAACTCTTGGTCTGGGAAGAGAGCACCCCAGGCAGACCTAGCTTCCGGTATATCAACTACCTCACAGTCAGTGTGATTATGATTTAAAATTTTACTAATTAGAGGTAGTGTGCTAAAACCGGATGAAAGAAAAGCTGGTAGTGTTAGACTTGAAATTGATCGTATGCCCAGACCTCCATATTTAATGGGAAGTGTTGCTTGAGCCCATGCTCTGTCGTCAAAATATAAATTTAAAATTTTTGATAATATTTTTTTTAAAGAATTGTCGACTGAAGATATTACAGGGAATTTCCAAAATGGGCAGCAACGGATTAAATACATTAATTTGGGGGCAAAAAAGCAGAAACGAAGTAAATATAAAGCCATGTGTGGTTGCAAATCTAGTAGCCGTTCCGAGGAGTCTTCAAAAATAGTTAATTTTGAATTTATTAAAGGAGGGATTGCTTCGTCAAATATTGGAGCTCCTAAAAGATAAAAGGATTCTTTTGTCTTTACTATAATGTTTGGGGCGATAGAGTTAAACTCTTCTAGAAGGTTTATTCGGTTATCGTCAGTTATAAAATCAGAAAAAAACACTTCACACTTATTAAAATTTAGAGACATACCAATTTCAGAAAAACGTTGTGTTATTAATTTTAAATCATTAATTACTGTTGATGCATTCCCCCCTAACGAGCCATCATCCAGAAACCAAAGGTTAAAATTTGAATTTAATTGTGTTATTATTGGATGTATAGCTAAACTAAAAATAATTGGTCCGAGAGGGTCTCCCTGCTGGCAGCCCACAAGGGAGGGAATTATGTTTTCACCAAACATTAATTTTGATGGTGTACTATAACATTGCCAAAGGTATTGAAAAATTTCTGGTAATTCATTTTGAATTTCATTAAGAAAAGCACCCCTATCTACGGTATTAAAAGCATTTTTTATGTCAATTTTTAAAAACACTTCATAATCACTGGAATTTAAAAATTTCCTTGCGGCGTGTACGGCTGCCTCACATCCACCTTTGACTCCAAAACCAAGCTGTCGAGGTTGAAATTTTTCTATTAGTCTATTGTGAAATTTACGGCAGCATAGCTTTGATGTCAAGCGCCTCAAAGTGCTGCCTACAGCAATAGGGCGTATTCCTCCATCTTTTTTTGATAGAGCGATAAGATTTGCTCCATACAGGATGGGTATTATTTCTTCAGGAACTTGCCCTGCTAACATAAGGTTGACTAAAGAGGTAAGTTCTTTTAAAAGTAAAGATCCAGACTCTCCTACAAGTGGTCCTGTTAAATCCTTTAAATGTTGTGCAGTTATTCCGTCTAAACCTCCAGCAGAGCCGTTTGGGAATGTACGAATTGCATCGACGATATCCTCTATTGTTACCTCTAAATTTTGATGCGATGCAAAAGGAGGGTTTGGAAACTGTGAAGCAGCGGAGGGTTGTGGATGTTTCTCTTGGAGGGCCGTCAATGTCTCGGATGAGTTAGTGGCTATGGAGTCACTAGAAAATAACAATTTTGCTGCACCATTTATATTACCATCAGATAGTTTATTTTCTATTGATTTTAATTTATTGTAATTGTGGGTTGATATATAGGAATTTTGTATAATATTTAAGGACTGATTGTTTTTTATACTATTTTCCTTAATTTTAGCTGTTAATGATATTGCTTTATTTCTGTCTACATGTAGTGTTGAATATGTAAATGTAAATAGTTTCTCCCAAGACTCAGTTGTGTTTTCAGAAACCACCCTAGCCACGCATTGAGAAAAACTTCGTGCTACTGATATTCGGGCACCTCTGGGTATTCTTTTTATTATTGGTAGATTTTTTTTTAAATTTGCGAGCCTCTCCACCAATGTGGTACTCGAATGTCCAACTGTGTCATGCTGATTGTCAATATTAATATCAGGTGGTGCATTCGAAGGCAGCGAGTTAATAATCCGTGGTATGTGACGACGGCTTTGATGAATGGATAAGCCTCTTTGACCTTTGTATAGTTTTTTATCACAGCAGATGGAACATTCGAGTAGCACATCAGAGGCCGATGTATTCGTTTGGCTACCTAACATAAAAATAATTATTTAAACTAAAAAGGAATAATAAGAATCTTAAATAAAATTATAATAACTACCTATATAAGCTGTAAAAAGAAATAGTATTAAAAGTATTAATAATAATAAAAAGTTCTATGTAGCCACATGGGATGTAGGTATAATATTTTGCTCCAATTTAGTGTAGGCTCTGTAGGGTGACATCAATGGTATAATATTAAATAATGTTTTTCTTGACCTTAGGTTTCAATAGGTAATTCTTTAAAACTATACTTTGTTATTCTTCCTCGATGTTGAAACAATGTGACATAAATGTGTTCCTGATAGTCTTCGCGTAGTTATTTATATATTTCATTATAACTAATTAATTCATAAAACTTATAATATAACTATATAACTAATTAATTCATAAAACTTTATAATAACAATCTATAGGCTTAATACTAAACAAATCTGTATTTGGTGCGTTTATCGGCTGTCCCGTACATCCTCCCGCCGCACATCGATGTTGCGACGATTCGGTGTGGTATTCTTCGGTGCAGGGACGGCCGGTTCAGAATCAGCTGGTGCAGTGACGGCTGGTTCAGGGACTGCTCCGGGGACGGCTGGCTCGGTAGGCGACTGCTCCGGGGACGGCTGGCTCGGTCGGCAGCATCAGCGGCTTCATGGCGGGTCGACGCAGAGTACCCAACCTCGAGGCGCGGCGTCTCGGCTGACTTCGACGGGGCCCGGGCTTCCACAACTGCCATCCGCAATGTAGACGGCGCCTCCAATCTTGATGGTGACGTCGCTGCCGTGGATCTCCCGCCGGTACCGCAGCTCGGGTTGGTGCTCGCGGATCCATCTGTGCCAGAAGGGGTCTGCTAGCCGCTGTGAGGTGCGCCAGTATGCTCGTCCGGTTCGGTGTGGAGAAAAGGCCGGATCTGTTCAGGGGGCCTTCCGCACGGTGTAGGTACTCGCTCCTACTCTGCATGCAGCACGGTCGGTCGGTAGAGCGTCTTCCTCGTTCTCCGTGCAGAAAGCCCGGCGGCTCACGGTCCTTTTTCTCCGGTTACTGCCTCGGAGCTGGCGTGATGGAGAGCTCGATGATGAGCTGCGTCACCCGATGTCGGTCGTCCAGTACAGGTGGGCTCTTCACACGTTCGGTGATGTCGACGGCTGCCGCTATGCGTGGCCGCAGCCGGATGAGGCCATCCACTTGTACGGCGAGTGCTCGTAGTCGGCTGTGGGTTGACTCGGCTCCGACGTCGCGTAGGCTCCGGAGGTCTTCGGTGAAGGCTGCTTCCTGGCTGGTTTTGATCAGGAGTCGTTCTGCGCGGTGTAGGTACTCGTTCTCAACGAAGTTCGGTGCGGTCTTCGCCTACAACTCGTTGAACGTCTTCCTCATTCTCCGCGCAGAGTGGCGCCAGTCAGGGTCCTTTTCGTTGTACCTGTCGATCCGCTGGTAGAGGGTCTTCATCTTCACCGCTCGACGTAGCCCGATGATATACTCTATCACCCTCGCGGTTGTCCGTAGAAGATTCTCCCATCTCGAGAATCTTGCGGCTTCGGGTAGGCTTTCGGCGGTGTTCGTGGTCGATGCGGTGACGACGTTGACATTCTCCTCTCCGGTTGGTTTGGTCATCGTAGGCTGCTCCGTAGGCCAAAAGTCGTGGTGTTGGTGGAGAAATTCGGGAGCCTTGTTCAGCCTTTGATGCGGGTTTCGCGGCATGTCGAGGTTGAAGGCGAGTCTGTCGTTAGCAAGTCTCCAGATCAAACCCAGGACCCCCTCGGCTTTGGTGCCGTCGCTGATGTTGACAGCATGTGGCGGCGTAGCGTCGTAGCTGAGGGCCTTGAGGACGGCTGGTTCGTTGGAGGCCCACTGTCGCAATTCAAAGTGGCCTCGCCGATGGATGTCTCGAACCTCGATGGCGATTCTGATCGCATCTTCTTTGTTCCGGAATTTTGCTGCATCCGGATGAGAGGTCTTGTATTTTGACGCGTTGAGATTTTTGACGTAGATAGCTGTGGTTGGTGAGCTGGTCGCGCCGAATATCAGTGATGTCATTCTGAATTCTTCTGGCGGTTTGTTGTCGCGACGGCTCCCTCGCCATAGGTATCTCAATGCGTTGCGATCTTCAGCTTTAATCTTGATCTGCATGAACATCTCTGTAATGTCGGCGGATACGGCGACTCGATGTTCCCGGAATCTCATCATAACTCCCGGTAGTGACTGTAGGAGGTCCGGTCCGGTGAGCAGTTGATCATTGAGAGATGTTCCTCCGCTTTTGGCAGCTGCGTCGTGCACGATCCGTATTTTGTTTGGTTTCATCGGGTTGAAGACAGCGAAGTGAGGTAAATACCATATTTTTCCGGCTTTATCGGATGGTGATGCAGGCTCAGCGTAGCCCTTGTAGAGGAGAGAGTTCATTTGTTCTTCATATTTAGTCTTGAGCTGCGGGTTTTTATCAAGCTTCTTCTCAATATTGTGTAGACGGCGACGGGCGTTCTCGTAGCTATTTGGCAGTGCTACGACGTGACTATGTTTCCATAGTAGCGGTGTCTCGTAGCAGCCGTCATCCGTTTGGCTCGTGCCCGTAGTCAGCGTTTTCATCGCTTTCTCCTCTAGGTCGGTCTGCGGTAGCTTCGGTGTGATGGTGAGGGACTCGAGGGCGAAGTATCTCTTCATCTGTTCATCCATTTGGTGATCTTCAGGCGACAAGTGGTGGATGAAGTGGACCTGCTGTCCGGTGGTGCGTGTTCGGGTCCCGTGTAGCACCCATCCGAGCGGTGTCATCGAGGCCATAGGTTGGTGCGATTTCCCTTTTCTGGTTTCGGTGGCCAGGAGCAGATTCCAATTATCTTGGCCGATCAGCACCCGAGGATGAGCTTCTTCGTATCTCAGGCTGTCTTCTATCCCGGTGAGATGTTCGCAGTCTTTCAAGTCTTCATCGGCGATTGATTGCGCCGATATTTTCAAGTTAGCCATCGTCCGTGCACTGATTTCGTAGTCGCTCGTAGCGCCGCGTAGCGTGATGTTAACACGTCGTGACGTCAGCGCAGGTATCTTTGTGTTAGCGATGGCTTCAATACATAGCGACTCCTCCGGTCCGTCGGCTCCAATCTGGCGGGCTAATTCGCTGTCTACGAGCGTTATCGTAGATCCGTCAAGTAGCAGTGCGAAAGTCTTTATTTCTACCGCCGGTCCGGAAACGTAGATTGGTACTATCTTCAGATATGTTCTGAGGCGATGTGGCGTCCAAGTTGAAGCGACGGTTTCTTTTCTTTGTTCTGTTCTCGGAGCATAGTGAAGGAGGCTGTGATGTGTTCTGAGGCATCCGTCTACGCCGCATTTTTGTCTTCGACAAAAGTGCCTTGAATTCCGCGGGCGTAGACATCCGAAGCATAGTCGATGTTCCTTTGTAACGTCCCATCGGTCATCGCTGTTCAGGCCAATGAAAGTTGAACAACCGCTCATTCTGTGGTTGCCCTTACACACGGGGCATCTGGACTGCGCTGTTTCTATCGTCGGGGCTGTGGCGTTGTCCATAGGAGCTGGCTGTTGCTTGTGGTTGCAAAGGTTCGTGGCTTCAGTGATTTTGTGAGTTCTCTGCATGGCGCGTCTTGAGGTTGCGATGCCTTCTGCTGGGATTATTTCTGGTTTTGCAAATGGTGAGCTTAATTCTGCTTCTCTTTGCAAAAAATGTGCCATGGTCATGATGTCTGCCTTTGACTGCTGGGTTGCTGAGAAGTCGTACCAGCGGTACGTTTGGGCTGGCGTCAGTTTCTCGACCATGTTTGTCAGGAGCTCCGGTGTCAGTAGATACGAGAGGCATTTGAGAGAGCGTAGGGTGGCTACGACGTTCGCTAGGCGGCTCGCGGCTATCCCGATGTCCTTCGGCTGATCTGTGAGGCGTGGTAGGGCCCTCAGACGTTCTATGTACGTCTGTGCGATGGCATCGGGGCGCCCGAATCTTGTTTCCAGACGTCGTACTATTTCGTTCGTTGGCACTCCATATTCCAACAGGCTCTCGACTGCTTCCTTGGCTCGTCCTTTGAGACTCTTCCGTAGTCTTCCTCGGTTTTCAGTCTCCGTGAAATTGTTCGAAGAGTCCCGGTATGCGTTGTAGAACGACAGCCAATCTTGGTGAGATCCGTTGAACGTCGGTAGGTCGATCGATCGGTAACTATGCCCGTCCCTGGCGGCCATGGCTATGGCTGCCGCTAATTTGGAGAGGTCAAGGACAGTCGTATCTTGCAGTCCGCGCACGGGCGTCCGGGGATCGCTATCCCCACCCCGATTTCCGCTCAGCCAACCGCCGCGCAGCAGGATACCCCCACTCCAACGCTCTCGAAAATAGCCGAAGATGGACGAAGCGTCGGACGGCCGCCCGCCGCCGCCTGCATCGCCATCACCTCCGGCCACCGTATCCGGCGACACCGATGCTCAGGAGTCCTTCCTAATTGAAAGGGTCCGAGCATCGGGACTGTCTCCGGAGGTCCTCGCCGAATTTGTGGCTGCCATTGCCAGCACGCAAACCTCGGACGATGATGAAGACCCCGAAGCCTCCGGCCAGCCGAAGCCCCACTTGGACCCGAGGGTGCAGTCGGTCGTCGAGCGACTCACCCTAGGAGTCAAGAGGCCCCGCAGCCGCAACAGCAGCTCATCACCATCTCCGGAGGAGAAGAGGGAGCGCCGCGAACGCCATCCCGCGGCCCCCGCTCTCCTCGCCGACCCCGACATCCAGCCGACTCCGCGCCGCCGCTCGGACCCGCGCCTGCACCGCAGCCACTCCACCGGGGTGCTGCCGTCGCCGCGCGCCCTCCGAGTGGAACTGGAGGAGTCCACCCCGGACCTACCGGCACCACTCCCGCAGCGCGACCCAAGGCGCGCACGGGTTGTGGCGCCGAAACAAGAACCGGACGCGAGCGCCGCTCGCCCCGCCACCGTCGCCCGTGCCGGCGCCGCTCGCCACAGCGATGCGGCCCGCACCGGACCCGCCCAGCCGACTGCGAGCGCTCCGCGCCCGGTCGCCTCTGCCCAACCCGGGGCTACCACCCGCCCCGGCCTTGCCGCCCGCCTGACCACCGATGCCCAGCGCTACATACCGCTGGGCGCCCGTTCGAGTGCCGCCGGCCCTCCGACCGCGGCCAGGCCGGCCTTCGCCCGCCCAGCCGCACCATCCCGCCCCGGCGTCGCGGCTCCACCGAGCTTCGTGCGCCCGGGAACCAACATCCGACCCGGAGCAGCCCAACAGCCGTTGGCCGCCGCCCGCGCCGGCGCCGCATCCCAACCTGCGGCCGCCGCACGTCCCAGCACCGCCGTGCAGCGTCCTGGCACATGTCGCCCAGGCACCTCCACCCAATCGGTGGGTCCCGCTCGCGCGGGGCCCGCCGCCGCCGCCGCCCAGCCCGTGAGCTCCCGCTCCGGGCCCGCCGCATCAACCGAGGGCACTCGCCCCGGCCCCGCCACCCGCCCCGCCGGTGCAGAGCTCCACTCGCCCTGCAGCCACCGACGGCGCCCGCCTTGACACCACTGCACCCGCTGCCGGCCACTCTGCCGTTGCTGAGCCTACCTTCGGAGGGGCCCAACTGCGAAGTTTAGGCGGCATGGATATTGTAAACACATCAGGTACCTCCGTCTCATACGCCGCGGCCATAGGTTCGAAGCCCTCTGCTTCGAACGCGGCCGCCGGCGGGACGGCTTCCATTTCTATCCCCCCTGCGGCTGTAAAACGGGAATCCCAACCGCGCTTTCCGCCCTTCATTGTGGAAAGGCTGCCAAATTGGGCATTTCACTTCCGGGTGCTCAAAGCTAAGCTAGGGCACCCTTTCAACGCACGGCCGTTTGGGAACGGCATTCGATTTTTGCCGCGTAGTGACGCTGAATTCCGTGAGGTTCAGCGTTACTTAACCCACATTGAGAAAGAAGAGAACCTCTCGTGGTTCTCTTATTCACTCCCGGCAGAGCGCAGCCTGAAGGTTGCGATTCGAGGTCTGCCGGTCAACACAGAGGAGCCGCAAATTCAAGAAGCACTTCGGGAGCTCGGATACGACCCTGAATTTGTTAAACAAATTCAGGGACGTTCCGGGCGTCCCGGATGCATATTCTTCGCCCAGCTGCGACGAACCGCAGACCTCACTCCCGGAGTGTACAGCGTGACCGAGCTGCTGGACATGAAGGGAGTCGTTATTGAAGCCTGGAGGGAAAGAAGGGCCCCTCGCAATGCCACAGATGCCAACAGTTTAGGCACTCCTCCCACATGTGTCACAGACCGCAGGCCTGTGTCAGGTGTGGAGAGGGGCATCCGGCAAAAGAGTGCCCTCGCTCTCGCGAGGACGCTCCTAGCTGCGCCAACTGCGGTGACCACACCGCAAATAACACTTCCTGCCCCGTTTTTCGCCGTGAGCTGCGAAACAAAGCGGCGGGAACCATAGCCCTGTCGACCGCCGGCAGGGCCCCAGTTTCGGGCCCGGAGAGGACGGGACAGGTGGCGCGGGGCCCTTCTCTGCCCACCACGCTCCAACCCCAGGCTAACGACCCAACGCCGAGGAATACCGTTCCCAAGCGCAGAAAGCGAGGGGGCCGGAAAAGCAAAAGCCGTAAGGCCCGAGCCGGACCGGACCCCGCCGCTCCAAGGGGGGGGCCCTCAGCCCCCCCGCCATCAGCGATACGATACGTGGCGCAAAGAGCACTGGAACTCATTCCAGTGAAGGCTGTGGCCACGCTTCTCCTCGACATATTACGAGCTATCGAGGCCGGGAAAGAACCTCAAACTGCTATCATGTCCGGACTCGCCGGACTCACTGTTAGCAGAGACGAGTAAGGCGCCTCACGCCTGCTTGCGCGTGGTGCACTAGAATGCCTGCGGACTGCGAGAGCAACGTCGCTCCTTGCAAATATTTCTCGGAGATCACAGAGTAGATGTGGCTCTGATAAGCGAGACCCTCCTCTCCCCTTCGATTCCTTTTAAAATCCCAAATTATATAATCTATCGGAAAGATGAGCTTACGGACCAAGGCCGAGCCTATCGTGGGCTAATGGTCTTGGTACGTAGGAACATCATTCACCAACCCCTCCCAATCCTGTCACTCCAATCCCTCTATACGTTGGGTGTGGCATTGCATATAGGCAACAGAGAACTGCACCTATACGCCGTTTATAAGCCGCCGCAGGCGAAGCTTGACACGGGGGGACTGCGTCGACTGCTGGATACGCAAGTCCCGATCCTCGTCGCCGGCGACTTCAACTGCAAGCACCCAGCCTGGAACTCCGGCCAAACAAATCCCGCGGGGAAACTCCTGCTGCGGGAATCGGAGCGGGTGGGGTTCTGTGTGTCCGGACCGTGCGGCCCGACGTACGTGCCAGTGCAGAGTACATTCTCGCCGGACGTGCTGGACATACTGGTTCACCGAAACCTGCCCTGTTCCCCGGAGCAGGAAGTTCTCAATGACCTCGACTCCGACCACCTCCCGGTCCTAGTCACTCTGTCCACCCTCCCCACTAAGGCCTCTCTTCCAGTGCCACGTAAACGTGTTAACTGGGAAAAATTCGCAAGGTCGCTTGACGATTACACGCCGACCTTCCCCATCTCGACGCCGGCGGACGTGGATAGACTCGCGTCCGAACTGACTGTACAGTCCCGCAAGTCCCTAGAGGGGGCCTCCACGGAGTCCCCCCCGCAAAGGGGCCCACCACCCCTTCCCCAGAACATCAGGGACTTACTGAAAAGTAAGAGGGACCTGCGGAAACTGTGGCAGCGTACCCGCTGCCCGTCGGTGAAGACCGACCTAAACGCGCTCGCGGCTCGAGTGAGGAAGGCCCTCGACAAGCTTTACGCCGACCGCTGGGAAGCTCGGATCCAGGACGCAACCGGTGACCTACAGGGAGTTCACCGGCTGTGCGCCTCGATGTCCGGTGCGCCACCACCGATTCATCCCCTCCTCGATAGTGACGGAGCCCCGAGGTTTCGAACAGAAGATCGTGCCCGGATTTTTGCCGAATGCCTAGAAGGACAGTTTCGTCCTAACCCACCTGACTCCATAGATCATGTCGCAGAGGTAGATCGCGTAGTGGAGGCCGGCCTCCAAGACGCGATACCCGAGACGGAACCCTCAGTGATATTCTCCCCTGGTATGGTAGCGCGTGCCTTCAGCCGCGTACAACCCAGGAAGGCCCCCGGGGCCGATGGCATAAATAATATGGCCATCAGGTGCATGCCACCGCGAACAATCGCAGCCTACACCCGCCTCTTTAACGGCATTATGCGCACGGGTCACTTCCCAACACTGTGGAAGGAGGGGCGCATCATCATGATACCAAAACCTCGGAAGAATATCAAGCTCCCAGAAAGCTATCGTCCGATAACTTTATTACCGGCGATTTCCAAAGTCTTTGAGAAGCTACTTTTGCGACACATCGTACCTCATTTCTCTCCTCGCGACGAACAATTTGGCTTTCGTAGCGAGCATTCGACGACTCTCCAGTTGACGAGAATCCTGCACAGGATGACGATGGCGTCTGACAGGCGAATCTTCTCCTGTGCGGTTCTCCTAGACATGGAAAAAGCATTCGACAAAGTCTGGCATAACGGGCTTCTGTTTAAAATCTTGTTAACAAATATACCTCGTCGCGTAGTACGAGTCGTAGCCTCTTTCTTAGAAGGCCGTAGCTACCACGTCACTGTTGAAGGTCTTTGCTCACAAACTTACCCCATCGCAGCGGGCGTACCGCAGGGAAGTTGTCTTTCCCCGGTTCTCTACTGCTGCTATACAGATGATATTCCGCTGGCTGATAAGGACGTGGAGCTGGCTCTGTACGCGGACGACGCCGCCTATTTCTCGTTCTCTATGAACGCGAAAATGGCGGCAGTCTACATGCAGAGACAGTTCGATTTACTTCCAGACTGGCTCTCGAAATGGCGCCTACGTGTAAACGTTAAAAAGACCCAGGCGATCATTATCCGCAGAGAGGACCGGGGAGTAGGCCGTACCCCCCCGCCCCCGCTCCAGCTTTGTGGACAGTCCGTTGACTGGTCCAAAACTGTGATGTACCTCGGAGTCAATATTGACCACAAACTGAAAATGAAGCCGCACGTCACAATGACGCGAGCTAAAGCGGCGGTCGCACGCTGTCGGCTGCGTCCAGTGTTTTCATCCGGACTACCTTTACAAACCAAAGTGGCCATCTATAAAATTTATGTTCGGCCTATTCTCACCTACGCGGCACCAGCATGGTACGCGTTGTGTGGGAATAAACTAAGGGCACAATTAGAGGCCCAACAAAATAAAAGCCTGCGCACCGTAACGGGCGCACCAATATTCATGCGAAATGACTCGCTACGACGAGACCTCCGGATGGAAACACTGCACGACTTCATCGTTCGTTTGACCACCCGTATGTTCTCGCGTGCAGATGCATCAGGCCACCCGCACATTCGGGACCTGACGCCTATGCATGCGAGACCACCGGATGCCAAACGACGATATGCGTGCGACCTCGGCGACGATGGGGCTCGGCGCCGATGCATAACGTTGGCTGGGTCTCAAAGGTGCGGCTGCGTACTGCTGTTCATTTTTGTCTTCAATAGTTGCTGCCCCCGGCTGTGGGAGCGGCACGGCGTAATGGACAGCGGTAGGTGTCGGTGCCTTTTCAATGGCTAACACGTCGGATTGGCTGGCGGCCAACCACTCGTGCACCCTGACTTAAGATCCGGCTGATGAAGCGTGGCTGCTTCCTTCCTCTTCTTCGCCACTGGATAAATGTTCCTCCAACACGGCCAATTCCGCTTCAGCTGCTTCGACCTTCAGGCGTGCCAATTTTGCACGCGCTTCAGCTATGCGTTGTGTACGTTTGGAGGTCCCGCTCCGGGTTGAGGATCTTCTCGTTGACGAGGCTTGAGCGGGGTGTTTTCTTCTCGTCGTTGCTTCTGTAGTCGTAGTCCGTTCGGTCGTCGGGACATCTGTTCCCGTCGACCATGCTGGATCGGTTTCTCCGGTGGTCCCTGAAGTCGGCGGTGTTGGTGTGGGAACCAACTGCGGCATGGGGTTCTGTACGTCGTCCGTAATAACGATCTGGTCTCTTGAGACAGCGGGCGACGATGATGCTGCATGACTTGGCAGGGACTGTGCTACGGCTGGTCGGCCACTGGTTGACCTGGTGATCGGCATATTCGGTTTTCTGGTCTTCCTCAGTATCCGGCTCGAAGGACCAGCTCGATGTGCGAGACGCCGGTTGGAGGAAGAGGGCCGATCACCGTTTTTTGTTGTCGGTGGCCGATGAGTTCAATGAAACTTCATTTATTCAGTAATTTTCCATCGGGCAATGTTCGGGCAGCGTTTCTTCATAGTCCCATTTCAGGGGACCCGGGACCAAGCCTCAGGAGTGTACTTCTCGTACCGGATTGTCGAATTGAACTGATTGAACTAACTTTTTCCTCTCGTCTAATCTTCTCTGTCCCCCCAACGGGAGATGGGCAACTGTGTCGAGATTGTGGTCTCCTTACAGTAGTAGCTATTCGCTAACCGTTACTACGGATAGGTCTTTGGTGACCTTATTATTGGTCGAAGGTGTGATAATGAGGACTTTGTGGTAAATCTGTGTACTAATCGACCACTCGCAGCGATCACTTTAGCCGTCCGAGTCGCTTTCGCTCCCCGAACCGCTTCCGCTCTCACCGCTCGCGATCGATACCAGGTCGCGCGGTAGTCGTCGTATGGCATCCGGTGGTCTCGAGTGCAGAGGGGCCAGGTCCCGTATATGTGGGTGGTCTGACGCATCTGCACGCGAGTACATCCGGGTAGCCAAACGGACAACAAAGTCGTCCAGTGTTACCATCCGGAGGTCTCGACGCAGCGAGTCGTTGCGCATGAAATAGTGCGCGCCGGTTATCGTGCGCAGGCACTTATTTTGTTGGGCCTCTAGTTGTCTAATTTTTGCATCCGCACATAACGCCCACCAAGCTGGCGCTGCGTATGTGAGGATGGGCCGGATGTACGATTTATAGATGGCCAGTCTTGTTTCGATGGGAAGTCCGGATGATAACACTGGGCGCAGTCTATGGTGCGCGACCAGAGCCTTAGCGCGCGTGTTTTTCACGTGCGGCCCCATGGTGAGTGTTGAGTCGATTTTCACACCGAGGTATGTCGCAGTAGTAGACCAGTCCACAGATTGACCACAAAGCGTGAGCGGGAGCAGAGGTCGGCCGCCCTTTCGCATGCCCACTCCTCTGATAATCACTGCTTGGGTCTTTTTGACATTGACCTTAAGTCGCCAAGCCGACAGCCAGGCGGGAAGAAGATCGAGCTGTCTCTGCATGTACTTCCCCGACATACTCAGGTCTCGAGAGAAACCAAAGTATGCGGCGTCGTCAGCATATAGAGCCAGCTCGACATTCGTCTCGGCCAGTGGGATGTCGTCGGTGTAGCAGCAGTAGAGGACAGGCGAAAGGCAGCTGCCTTGCGGGACGCCCGCCGCGATGGGATGCTTGTTGGAGCAAAGACCTTCCACAGTGACGTGAAAGCTACGGCCCTCCAAAAAGGAGGCCACAACCCGCACTATCCTACGAGGTATGCTAGTTTGTAAGAGTTTGAACAGAAGCCCGCTGTGCCAGACTTTGTCGAACGCCTTCTCCATGTCGAGGAATACCGCACAGGTGAAGTGACGCCTGTTAAGGGCCACAGACAGTCTGTGCAGCATTCTTGTCAATTGGAGAGTAGTGCTATGCTCGCTTCGGAACCCGAATTGTTCGTCGCGTGGAGTAAAGTTAGGTACGATATGTCGCAAAAGTAGCTTTTCGAATACCTTTGAAATCGCCGGTAAGAGTGTGATGGGGCGGTAGCTCTCGGGAAGCTTAATATTCTTCCCCGGTTTGGGTAGCATGATAATCCGACCTTCCTTCCAGGAAGTCGGGAAATGTGCCGTACGCACTATTCCATTGAAAAGGCGGGTGTACGCGGCGATTGTTCGCGGCGGCATACACCGTATTGCCATGTTTCCGATGCAATCGGCGCCGGGGGCTTTCCTCGGCTTGAGGCGGCTGAAGGCGCGCGCCACCATTCCGGGGGAGAATATTATCGGGGGTTCGGATTCTGGTAACTTTTTCCTGAGACTTGGTGCCTGTTATATTGTCGACCCGCGCACGCAATCGACTGTGTTTCGCTACTTGCGAAAGTGGGCGGGGCGACAACATTTTTCGGCTACCGCGCGAAACATTACCCTAATGGGAACCATTTATTTTTATATTTACAAAAATCCTAAAACTAACACATTATAATACAAAACGAAATACAAATCAAACACATACAAATACAAATAAAAAGGAAAACAAATTAATAATATTAAGCCTAGTACACAAATAATAAAGTCTTAAAAACTACTATATAACTAATTAATTCATAAAACTTTATAATAACAATCTATAGGCTTAATACTAAACAAATCTGTATTTGGTGCGTTTATCGGCTGTCCCGTACATTTATTTTTAAAATAATTAACTGGTTTTTCAGATATTAATATTTAAAATCTGAAATCTAAAAAATCTGCGTGACGTCACAGCACGCTATCACAGATTAAATAGAGTATGGTAGGGCGGGGCTAGTTGGGCAATCGAAATATCTCGCAAACTATTGGAAAATATGGCGGAAAGAAGGGGTCGTGGGAGGGGTAATCACCGCGCGACCGCTAGTGGCGGCTCGAAAAGTAAAAACGTCGTTTATCACAAGTTTTCGTCTGTATTATGTTTATTTTTCAACCATTGGAACTGTTACAGAACTCTCGGTCATGTCCGAACTTCATTTTACACATCAAAGAATATTACCATAGAACAAACTCAAGAATTGAACATTCTTGGTTAGATCGCGTGCTAGAAAAGAACTGCCAAAGTTACTATTATCAATAAAACCATGCACAACGTTGAAATGAATTTTTCAAAAAAATAGTTTTTAGCTCATTGTATACATAGTTATGTACACAATGAGCCAGGCTATTTTACACAATGAGCCATGGTCGGCTTCAAATAAAAAGGTGGGAAATCAGGCATTATAGTAAATAATATAAAGGGTTTTCCAATAAGAGGTGTTATTTTGAATAGCCCGCTATTTCGGTAGATGTCACTTTTAAAGCTGTCAAATTTGTCAAGTAGAAACTACGCCATTAATAAAAATGGAACGATACACGATTCAACAACAAATTGAAATTTATAAAATTCACTATAAAAATGGTGAAAATAAAACCCTTATATAAAACCCGTGAATGTCGCTCAAGAACAGCTGAGAATATTGCTGCTGTAGTCAAAAGTGTTGAAGAAAACCCAGGTTTGTCCATTCCTCGTCGTTCTTTGTAATTAGACATTCCACAAACGTCATTACACCGTAATTTGCGTAAAGATTTGAGTCTTAAGGCTTATAAAGTTCAGGTAACACAAGAACTCAAGCCGGCCGATCAATAACGTCGTGTCTTGCTGATTGGGTCGTTGAAATGCATAAAAATGATCCGGAATTCCATCGAAAAATCATCTTGAGTGATGAGGCCTATAGGATTTTGATTTTTTATGGCCGGAATTGGATGGTATTTGTTACGAACGCTATTTTAAATGTTAGTTTTATGTTATAAAAAAAGTATTGTCAGAAATGATTAATAATTTTAGTTTGAAGTTTTGTAAGCAAAAAATTGTTTCAGATCATACAGAATATAATATTACAGAAATTGTACCGGAATGAAATGTTAGTTCTGTTGTAGATGAAAATATACCGCCGAACCCAGAAAACCAGTTTGGAAGAGGAAGGAGAGAAAGAAAACAGCCTAGAGGGTTTGACGATTTTATTATTTATTAAGGGTGTATGGAGCAAGATTTTTTATTATTGTTTTTTTTTGGGTTTTAACAAGAAGCATGTAAGCTATTATTTTTTATTAATTTAATAGAAAAATTAAGTCTTTAATTAATATTTGAAGGCATTTTTAATTTAATATGTAGGACAACTTACACATATTGATCTGGTCACAAACTATGCTCTAAGCTTGTACTATGTGTACCAGAAACAACGATATAATACATATTATATTTTATAAACACCCAGACCATGACAAACTGTACAGAAAAACGTACTAATATTTTTTGCCATGGGTGGGAATCGAACCCACGACCTCCGGATACAACGCCAAAGGCGCAACCACTAGTCTACGGAGGCGGTCCAGGCATTTAATCAAAAAAGTGTAATTTTGAGGGGCATGTAAGCTATGCTATGATGGTTGTCATGGAAATAAGAAAAATAAAATAACAGAGATGGTCAGACATAGATATAAATATCAAGATTCCATACAAAAACCCAACAATTTTTTGTCAATAAAGTGACAACTAGCGCCACTAGCGGTAAGAATTTGAACTAATACTTAGTATGATGTGACGTTGTAAGGGCGTACCAATTTAATTAGTCAAACTATTATTTTTCATTTTCATAGTTTATTTTTGTTTGCGTTTTTTTTTTTTCATAAATATGTGGATATGACTCAGGTGTTTGTATATCGATATGTATGTTTATCAATTAGTCTGTCTATGAATCTACATCTTAGCGTCAAATATCTCGAAAACTAATCGTCCGACTGACTTGAAATTTGGAATAGTTATAAATATTGTTAACCCACATTCATCCAAAATGGTATAAGTCATAGTTACTTATAGGCTCGAGTGAAAAGGGTGTAAAAAGAAAAATAAATAAATTTGGGACAAATTAGGTCATGTGGGGTGTCACCTTAAAGGTATTTATTTATAAAGCATTAATATATTTATGTAGTTAAATTAGGTACAGTTTAGCTCCCGTTAAATGAAAATTATTTGTGTTAGAAGGAGTTTACTTTAACACAAAGAGCGATAATGGATATCGTGAGCCAACAGTACCGATCAACAACGTTAAAATAACCATCATTGATGAATATTATTTACTTTGCAATATTATATAGCAATATATTAAAAATTCAATAATGTTGGTATATTAAAAGGAGTTTAAGGTTACTCCAAAAACATCATCTCTAAAACATACTGAATGAGCTTCTGGCGAAATAATAAAATGTCCTAATTTTATAATTTATCTTAAAAAACTTTTTTTCTAAGTTTTTCTTTCTCTTTAAACTGGTTTTCAAGAAATTAATATTTAAAATCTAAGTTTGTGTCTATATGTTTTTATTTACAAAGCTGACAGTGGCAGTTTCCGGCCAATCTTTCTATATAATACGAGTCCATACTTCCCTTCGTATATCATTAGCAGGAAATCTTAAAAAAAAAACTATTGTTTTAGAACCGCAACTTTAAACCCCTAATAAAAATTGTATATATTTTAATACAGCTTTAAGTTTTATTATGAAGCAAAAATGCGCATCTTTGCTTCATTTTCATCTATCTGTTATATATCAAAACTTTTTCTAAGATATATATCATCACGGGTGCCTTACGGCGCCCGAGACCGCCTAGATGGCCCCAGGGTACCCAACAAATGGGTTTTAATCCCACTTCGTCGTAGCCGATGGTATGAGTGTACACTGAACTAGTGGCTAGCTCGTCGCGATGTTTTGAATAGACACAATAACCCAGATATGTTACGTGGCACTTTAAGGAGTTTCTTTAAAATCCGAATATCCCGTATAATTACGAATATCTTAGCCCTCTATATAAAAATAAATATTTTAATAGCCTATACATAGCGAGGAAGGCTACATATAGGCAATTTTTATTTATTTTTATACAGGGGTTTAAGATATACGTAACAGGTTAAATAGGAGTTATAACACAAAAACAATTTTTCAAATCGGACTAGTAGTTCTTGAGATTAGCGCGTTCAAATATAATAAAATCTTCAGCTTAAGAATATAAGTATAGATAATCATAACTTTTATTAAAGTTTCACACTTTTTCATTCGAATTTTGTTTGAGACATATCTTATTGTATTCAGTATAAGTATTCTAGGCGTTAAAATATGTAACGTCATTACAAGGTTAAGTCGTTGATAATAATATTTCCATACATTGAAATTGAATGAATGAAACATAACCTAAATATATTTTTTTAACATTTAAATATGAAATTTTCGACTATCCGATGATAAGAAATATTGTCTTTCTTTTTGTTGAACTTTGTCGAGTAATTTGTGCAACGTTTTACTACACAATACGGGATCTTGGCAAGTTATTTAGAGTACTTTTCGCTACCGCTCACAGATGATATAGGAGGCTACCGCTGCTTGACACAGACTGACGTATCGTTGGTGCTAAATTGATTTTTAGCACCAATGTTTTAGTACTTAAGAAACATATTTTGAGGCCCGTCCTTACTATTTACGTCAATGTGGTCAGATATGAATAGAAGATTGAAAATGTTTTATTAAAAGTTATGTTTTATTGATTATTTAAGTAATTAAAGGTATATTGGAGTAAACAGTTGATAAGTTTATTTTAATATTGTGTTTCCTACCCTAAATGTTTCACAGTTTGTAAAATAAAGCTTTTGGGAGAAACGCATTGGTATCATTAAAAGAATGTAATTAAAACCTGAAAACACGTAGTTCTATCGTATATATTTATTGGCGAGCGTCTTGCAGTAAAATATTCTTTTTGCGGTATAAATATATTGTATGTAAGATTGTAAGTACATTTTTTTTTAACAACCATGGATAGACTAAGCCTGTGGACTAAAGAAGGAGAAAAGTTTGTTAAGAAGAGCGTAAACTGTAGCTGAAAATGATATCATAAAGGCTTTTGATGATGATAATTTATTAGAAATTCATTCCTCAGAAAACACGTAGTTCTATCGTGTATAGTATTGATCTGGACAACGTTTACTTTTAACAAAGATGGCGCTACGTGCCACCCAAACAACGAAACCAATGATCTTTTACGGGAAAAATTTCCGGGCCTTGTTATCTCTCGAAGAGGTGATCACAATTGGCCAATTGATCACATTGGAGATCTTGTGATTTAACACCTTCCGACTTCTTCCTTTGGGGCCACGTGAAAGAGAAGGTCTACGCAACAGCTCTGCGTCGATTCAAGACCTCAAAGATGGAATTCGTGAGGCTATCGAGGACGTAGGGCCGCCACTTCGCGATTTGGTTATGGAAAATTTCATGAAAAGGATATGGTCCTGTAGGCGTGGTCATGGTGGTCATTTGCCTGATGTTATTTTCCACTATTACCTTCCTCTTTATAATGAAATAAATAACCGATCATTTATATAAATATAAAAAAGCGGCCCCAGCCTAGTGGTTAAGTCACTGCGCAACTGATAACAAGGTTAAGCAGATGATATCAAGACCGGCCTGGGATGGGTGACCGCTTTATACAACGAGGCTATTTCATCATAACCACCGCAACAAGCTCGCCACTTGTTAGGTGTTGCCTCCGAATACCATCGGCGAAATGAGGATGGGTTAATCCCCCCGCTGGGACCCTGAGGCCGTTTCAACGGTTCTCGGGAGCCAAACTGGCACCCGTGATGGTATTTATTTTATTATTTATATAAATAAATGACATTTTAATATTAAAATAACACCTCTTATTGGAAAACCCTTTATAAGTATATTTATTACAAAATCGTTTATTGAAAGTTTTTATTAATAAATGCTGTGGGGTTGGGTTTCGGTTGGAGAATATTCCCCGCTGCCAGGTGCAGGATCACTGGCCGGAGTATGGACCGGGCAGCTTTGGCTCGATTGCGCAAATGCTCGGTCATAGCGCCCATAGCGCCCATGCGGAGGTGCCGGCCGATGATACACCCCAAGTATTTAACAGTGAGGAACACCTGCCTTAATGGAATACTCTGTAGAGGGTTTTCCCTCCACGACCACATGGAAGTGGCGGTCGCTCAGAAAGGATGCTAGCAACCGCGTGGCGGCATTGGCTAGTTTAGAAGTTTGAAAAGGAGGCCGGTATGCCAAACACGATCGAATACCTTCTCGATATGTAGAAAGACCCTGACTGTGACTGTGACTCGGCCCCGATTTATCTCACTCGCCAAATGATGTAGCACCCGGGTGAGCTGAAGTGTTGTACTATGGTCCTCGCGGAAACCAAACTGCTATATACGAAGCTTAATATGGGCTTTCAGTCTCCGGAGGAGCAATATCTCGAACAGCTTTGCCGGATGCGGAAGCAGGGTGATCGGACGGTAGCTGTCCGGCAGAAGTTTGTCTTTGCCGGACTTTGGGATCATGAAGACTTTCCCCTGCTTCCATGCGCTGGGGAAATGACCTGTACGAAGTATACCATTGCAAAGCCGGGCAAATGTGACTATGGAATACGACTACTCTGCGGGGTAGCTGCGTTAATTGGGTAACCCCATCTGGAACAGGACCATACCTTTTTGTGCTTAAGGCGGTGCGCGACTCGATCCACCTCAGCCTCAGGTCCTTATTTATATTACCCCAGAATTCCCGCACCCTATTCTTTGTATGCACGTTGAAGCCTGGTCGACGACGGAGAAAGGGTTGAATTGCCCTTCGGTAGTGGCATAGTGGCGGTTTCACGCGTCGTCGAGCAACGGATGGACGGCTTCGGGTGTTCGGGTTAGTTTCCTGGTGAGACTAACCGCTTAATTGCTTTTTATTCATCTTTAAACGACAATTATGTATAAATCTCATTATCTATGCCGTCATTATCTATACGTGGAGCTGGAGACAATATTGTGTGATTGCGAAGCTATCATAAACTCAATACCACTTAGCTGTATAAATTCAGATTCTACGGAACGGACCTCTATATCTCCAAATTCATTCTTACAAACTATACCTCATAATAATGTGAATGATATCGATAACATTGATACAGATGCTCTAAATAGAAGATTACAATACATACAGAAATTAAGAGAAGATCTACGACACAGATTAAAAATTGAATATCTTGGCTTGCTTAAACATTGAGGAAAAAAAAAACTGTCTGTAATAAATATTGGAGATGTAGTACTTATTGAAACTGATAAAACGAGAGTTGAATGGCCACTAGGTATAGTAAAGGAATTATATCCAGGAACTGATGGAATTTCGAGGGTGGCTAAAATTAAAACGGGTGCTGGCGAGAAGGTATCCTTTAGAAATATCAAATTATGAAAATTCTGAATTTCGACGAATTAATAAAGACAATACTACTAATTCTGAAGAAGAGAAGGTGATAGAAGTTAATAAGACGCCTGAATATAAAACTTTATTTTATGTTTATTTTCTTGTCGTCGGGAAGATGTTGAAACTTTTTAATGTTTATATTTAGAATTTCAAGTTTGATTTATGCCAATGGAGGTAACTATGGCAATAAAAAAAATAACTTTGTTGTGAATAAGGTAAAAATCTTTAATTTAATAAATTATCTTATTTAATTACGCAACACGAACCTAGATATCGATCATAATTATGACTCCTCCAAAATTCATAAAAATCCATGAATGTTTAGGGGGGTGAAACAGTCAAGACTTTTTTTTATGAAAAATCCGCATCAGACTCTTGTCTTAAAATAATTCCTATTAAATATTAAGAACGGTATTTAAAAAAAAAACATACAGTCATCTTTTATTATCTCTTTATAAAATAAAACAATTTTTATTCAAATCCATTATAGTTTAGGGGTGGGAAACAGACTTGGCCCGAAAGTCATTTTGCTGCCTGAATTGTAGGTAAAATCTCATACTGAGTGACAATAGCACGTGCTCTTTCGGAGGGTCGGGGGGAAGGTTTACATGTATATGTATAGTGTAGATCTATAGATATCAAATAGTGTTGTCGAGTGATATTATCGATAGTAGTGATGTACAAAATATCTATATTTTTTTCATATTTCAGAGAAAACAAAATTTAGTTGTTTTGGTTATCCTAGCTGTTTCTCTAGAGCCTAACATTTCAATTTTGGAATCAATTTAAAACCAAACCCATGAGGAATATAATTATATCTTAGACACCTTTGTTTTTGAAATAGAGATTCAGCTGGTTCAGATTTATCGAAGAACCAGCACAGTTGTAACTATTTTTCTATTCAGTTTTTTGTTTCACCCCTAAAGGTAATTCCATAGGCGTATGAGAATTTGAGTATGCGGAAACATGTTGTACCCACTGAATCATAATTGTGCAAATCAAACCTAAGACCACCTCAGTGGTATAATAATAATAATATGTAGAACAATTTACACATATTGCTCTGGTCACAAACTAAGATCTAGGCTTGTACTATATGTACCAGAAGCAACGATATGATACATATTATATTTTATAAACACCCAGACCATGACAAAATGTACAGAAAAACGTACTAATATTTTTTTGCCATGGGTGGGAATCAAACCCACGACTTACGGATACACCGCCAAAGGCGCAACCGCTAGTCTACGAAGGCTGTCAAAATAGTATATATATGACGATACGTCGATGGGGCGATAAGAACACCGATAATGGGACGACCAATACATTGTTTAATATCAGTGTTAGTGGCTTCCACTATGATGGCTAAATGACTGCCTTAGTAGTTGCGCCTTCGGCGTTGTTTCTGGGGCTCGTGGGTTTGATTCCCACCCAAATATTAGTAAGTTTTTCTGTAAAGTTTGCCTTAATACTAACTACTGGGTGTTTATAAAATGTAATAATATTATCGTTGTTTTTCGTATATATAGTAGGTACAAGCAAGAATATATTTTATTATATTTATTCAATAATTAGAACTAAAACTATGCATGTTAAAAAGTATCAGTCTATATTCTGGCAAATGAAGGGAAAATAATACGAGTAAGGATGTACATTGTAACCATCGAAATGATGAATTCTGGAAGATGGAAAAGGAGACTTAATAACCGATATACTATAAATATCCACCGCATCTGTCCTTGTGGCTCAATCGTCAACAGCTTTGGGCTCCACGGCCTACCCTGCATCAAAAGTGCTGGCCGAATCTGCCGACATGCAGCCATTAACGATATTATCCGCAGGTCCCTTGCCACCGCTTCGATACCTTCAATATTAGAAACTCAAGGTGTTTCTCGAAGCGATGGAAAGAGACCTGACAGGATGACTTTGGTTCCCTGGAGGCGAGGCAGGGCTTTAGTTTGGGACGCCACTTGTGTGGACACCATGGCCCAGTCTCACATCCAGGGATCTGCATGTCGTGCGGGATCTGCCGCTTTCACAGCGGAAGCAAACAAACGTCGTAAATATAATGGCATTTTATAAAATTATGACTTTGTTGCTTTAGCTGTGGAATCTATGGGTCCGTGGAGCGAGGATGCTAAACAATTTTACAGAACATTAGCTCCAAAGCTTATTGACATCACTGGTGACTCAAGAGCTGGCGGATATTTCAAACATAAAAATAGTTTGGCTATCCAAAGAGGAAACGCGTTTTGAAGAATATTACTTGTTGTAGCTGTCACAAAGAAACTTGTAATTATCTTATAATTAATATATGTAATTATATTAATCTTTATTACATTTTTACAGGGTTTTTTTTTTCATGTTTTAGGTTTTTTTTTTATGTTCTAGAGTTATTTATTGTTTTAATATTTTCAGGGGTTATTTTTTCTATATTAAGTTTTAGTTTTATTTAGTTCTAGTCACTTTACTTATTATTTTATTTACATCGAATAAAATTATTTAGAACATTGAATAATTAATTTGTTTTCTTAAAATTCTACACCGAATAAGTGGCTAGCTAGCTCGTCGTGATGTTGTGAATAGACTCAAAAACCCATCTTTAAGCAATTTCACAAATTGGTATAGTGATACCGGGACCGACATTTAACGTGCTCTCCGAGGCACTATAGTGGTGTAGTGTAGATTTTACACATATTACGTACGAGTGTGCGTAAAGGATAACATTACTGACTAAGCGTCATGCGCGGGGAGAGGTAATACTTCAAGAGTTAAATCAGCATGCATATTCCTAAATAACTATCACAGAAAAAGAGCCTCATCAGACACTTCCCTTAAGTATCTTATAGCATAGTAATAATAAAAACGTATTATTTTTAATGCTATTCTTATAGCTTGGTGGATTTTAAGAGGACTTGGAGAGCGGGTAGCCTTCGACAACTGCTGGTTCCGTAGGTTTTCCACCATAAGCCCGATGAGCACCACTGAATTTACTTTTGAATATTTGGGTTTAGTTATTGGGTTTTAGAGTCTCTTAAGGTGATTCCTCAGCTCGGGTATGGAAACTAATTGCAAGAGATGGCGCTTGTGTCGCAAAATCATGGTTTTTAATTAATAACGTAAATATTACAGTCGCTAGCTTCGAAATTTTGCATTTTGCGATAATCGGAAAACATTTGGAACTTATTTAAGTATAATTTTTGCTGTATCAATAGCTAACTTTAGAGATTACAGCCCGAGAAGAAAATTATAATTTTTTAGTATCAAAATTCTGCATAAAAAAATAGTTCCGCTATTTATCACAGTTGGTGCTGCTAACGTCTTGGAAATCATTGGCAAAATTACACGATGGAAGTCATTAGGGGAGAACATAGATGTAAAGCACTTCCTTAAATCATATAAATGTATAATGGTGTGGATATCTTTGCTTCTTGTTGTAATACAAATAGGTATAGTTTTTTATTTGTTTATTTAACTGAACCTTATATCGTCTGTGATAGAGCCCTTTTATGATTACTGGTATTATTATTTCTTCCGTGGTTATATACAAACATACCAAGGAGGTATAAAATTTAATATTTAGATGCCGTGAAATAATGGATCCTTATGTTGAAGAAACTCAGACATGTTAGAAAAAGGTAATCTTCAATATCTTTCGAAGAAAAAAGTAAATTATCATCTTGTGTCAAATCGATCAAAACAACTTGATGAAATACATTTTTATTAGAGAATAAAACACGTTATAATTGTACCATTTCGTTTATTATTACCATAATCCACTGCGGCTGCACCCAAAACAACATCAACACAGTGTTCCTTCTAATATAGGTACATACCTATTTTGTCAATGTTATTCAGACTTTTAATAGTGTTAATTAATACTTGTACCTACTTATATATTTTTTTACCAAGACGCGTACCTGCAATTTTACCATACATGTTCATTCAAAAAGTGAAAATAAAAACACTATTTCCAAACTCATAATACCAATAACATAATTTTTTATTTGAATTTTTTGATAAAGTATAGGTGTTATATTTTCGGACTTCTGTAGATTCGATACACCTTGGAGGTTAAAGGGAAAGTATCCTAAATGTTCATGATGGCATTTTACCGAAAATAAACATTAATTTATTTTCAAATATATATAAGAAAAACTTCATAGGAATCAAAATACCACACTCAGGAATCGAACCGACCCAAATAAAAAAAAATAACACCTATATTTTAAAGCGCTAATAGATAGGAATTTCAAACAATTTATTAGGGTTTCAAAAAATTTAACAAAGAGCAATTTCCTTTAGTTTGCCCTTTGAAGTTACTTTCCACCATTTATTCATTTTCAGCGACACTATTAACACAGCATTATTTTTTCAAAATCAACCGGTTCGATTCCCGGCTAGGAGTTTTTTCTTTTCAAAATACGAATTTTGCAATTTTAGTTTCTATCAATATCGGCCCTGTGAGCATTTTAGATATTCCTTGTAGTTTGGTGTTTTTCTATATTATTATAACTAACCATCTACAGTTTCACAAGTTGTTATAAGTGAATATATTTATATATATATATATATATCTGAGACGTTTTCAGGCAGATTTAAGGCAGGCTACATTATAATAAATATATTAGAGTAATACCTACCTAATTAAACATTAGAAAAAACTGAAGAAAACACGTTGGTAATATAAATAAACATTAATTATCAATAATAGTTAGAAGGTATCTAAGATTTGACAAGATCCAAAGATGAGAGATCGATTCATTCGGGTGATGAGTACACCATGATTTTATATTATCTAATTATTTGCCTAATCATGCAAGATGAATGATAATATTTTCAATAATACATGGTACACCTAAGCTCCTTGTCGCAGTAATTTATTAATTCAGTGGGTCACGAATTATATAACAGAGTTTGCCCTGACTGACTTACTTATCATAGTCCAGCCGAAATTTTTAAAGCTAACTATTTGAAACGTAGCTTTTTTTCGGTGAATAGAATTAGGTAATAAATTTGTTGTCTTTTAGGCTGGCTGGTCCACCTAACGTAGAGAGTTCTAACATATCTAATAAGTTCTATCATATATAAGATAATAAACAAATCATATGTGATGGCAATAAAAGTTTAGGAACGCGATATGTGACGGCATCCAAAGTAGTTTCATCATCCATTCTAATGCAATACTTTTCGAGAAACCTTTAAAAAAACATGTGGTTAAGAAATGGGCCCCTAAAACACTTTCAGTACTGAGATCTGATGTGTTCGAACAGCTATAATTCTGATCGTGTTCTTTGGTCAGCCCGGAATGACATGTAAAAGAAACAAAAACCTTTTATAACTAAAGGGTTCTTTAAGGACTCAATAAGTTTTTTTTATGAATACCTATGTAAATCTATACCAATATTATAAGAGAGAAGATTTGTATTTTTAATATTTTGTTTGTAACGAATAGACTCAAAAACTGCAGGAAGAAAAAAAAAATATATATACTTATTTTTTTCTTCCTATAATATTACATCATAACTGTACGTAATAATGTAGTATACTGTACAGTAACATAAGATGAGTTTTATTTAAAAAAAATATTAGGGATCCGTTATACGAAAACTTCGTAAATGTAACCCAAGGTAAAATACTTATAAATTTACATCGCGTACGCTGCGAAAACTGTTGATGATAGAACAAAATAATGTACCTACTACAACTTTAGATCTACAAAATAGTTCGCGTTACCATATGTTAACTATTATAGTTATGTCACTATAACAACTTCTTTATGTATACATACATACATATCTTCACGGGTGCCTTACGGCGCCCAAGACCGCCTAGGCGACCCCGGGGTACCCAGCGGAGGAGTTTTAATCCCACCTCGTCGTAGCCGTTATTTAGGTATGTATGAAAAGTTAATAGAAATGCCAGTAGGAACTAGACCAAGGCTTTAGCCTAGTAAATCATTCGTATTCGAGGAAGTTTCAGTACAGTACAATGTGTTTTAGTTTTATTTAAATCCAGTATATGTTTTTTAATAAGTTTGTACACTCGTATAATTGCTTGTAATTTCACGTCTACTTTTAGGTAAGAACATCGTCGTCACTGCGCTCCATTTCAAATTTGATTTATTTTCGGGTATATATTTTATGATTTGTGATATGAGTGCTTATATTTTTAGAAAATATAATAGTAGGACTTTAATAACATAATTTTGGGTTTAAAAATTTAAGCTCATATAAAAAAAAAATACTTTTTCTTATATACATTTTATTTTTCTTTAAATTTTTGAGTGAATAATGTTACAATAATGTTAAAAAGTAATTCTTCATCCTTGATGATATTTATAAGCCAAATTCTTCTAAATGTGAGATTTACTTTTATTAAATTTTTAATTATTCTATCTTTCAATAATTCCTATTCTTCCTGGTCTTAAAATTATTGGCAATAATAATCTTTCATTTCTGGGCACCCCTCTGTCGTTAGAAAACATAAAATTTAATATTTCAACCAAAGATCAATTCTGAAAATCTATAGTCTATACTGGCCTGCTTTCTTACGCTGCTTATGCCTTACTTGAATATTGTTTCTCTACTTGCAAACTTACAAGTTTAATAAGAACTTCACGAAAATTTATTTAATATTTAAGACCAAGCTCGTTTACGAGCCTCGTCTATCCCTGAATCCATTCTTTAGATTTCTTCTCCTCATTTAGGTACTCTTCTAGATAATTACATTTTAAGAATATTAGTTATTCTCATAGATATAAATATCTATATATACTATTTACGTCAATGGTTATTCTGCGTCTAGGTAGTAGCATTTGTTTTTCTCATAACTGCATTTGTGGCACGTTAGTTGGACAAAAAGACATTCCCAGACATTCTTTCTCAACCACATAAAAAAAACCGCTCTAACGACTGCTAACACTCCATTAATCCTAGAGCCGCAAGGTTAATAATTAGAAATGACGGAGAACGTTCAGTATAACGTTAATACCTTAACCCAATGGCATGCCATTGGTCTGGGATGCGACTTGTGTCGATACTTTATCTGCAACACATATTGTCTCTACAAGTATTCGTCCAGGCTCTGCCGCCGAATAACTAAAAAACAATAAATATTCAAGTTTAATAAATCATTAAATATTATTTCCATTCGCAATCGAAACATAAGGTCTTTGGTGTTTAGAATCAAGACTTTTTATTGAAAAACTAGGAATAAAATTGGTAGAAGTTTATGGAGATAGCCGGTCTAAAAATTATTGAAAACAAAAAATGTGTGCAACATGCACTATGCACATGTCATTGTGTTGGTAGAAATTACATAAAAAGACTTTTTTGTCTGTTATAATTATTTTGAAATTAATAGATGATTTAAAAGCTATATCCAAAATTCACGTCGGATCGCCGTCGTCAATCGATACAAGCAAACCGAAGGCCTCTAAATATAAGTATTATAATGACAGTTTTAAACATTGTAAGAACAAAGAAAAATTAAATTGTCGTAACATATTTGAATGCATGATAAAAATTGACTCAGTAAATTTTAGCCGCTTTCTTCACGGAATAAAGATATACGCTCGTATTTACTTTTTACGGGATATCCGCTAAAACGCTTCCAGAATGGATGGACCACAAAATAAACAATAGTATCAGTAACCGAACCGAATGTCCCCGTCAGCCCGTTCGCGACTTTTTTTACTGGAGCACGGCATATGATTTTGTATCAACCTGATGGTAAGTACACCTACAAAATCCATGAAAGGGGCGATCAACAACGACAGACAAATTTGAATTACGCGAGTTTATTTTAATATCCTCGCTGCTTATTCAATCCACATTTCGTAACCGCACCCTGAAAGGACATTCCACTTCGACACGAAATCGATGCAGTAGGCTCCTGAAAACAGGCAATCCCACAGACTAAAACCAAAACATGACTAGGTCACTTGACGGTTTTTGCATCTGTATTAGCCTAAGTTATAGGAACCTACCGAGAGAAACTAAACCTAAAGAAAGGTCACGGTGAGTAGTCTCCTTTCAGGATGCGGTTACGAAACGGGCGATAGACTTGTTGATAAGCAGCGAGGATACGACGAAGAATTTGCAATACCTAGACTAAATTCTAATCTAAATTCGTCTCTGTCGCGAGTCGCCACCTATGTCATAATAGCAACATTTAGCCGGCGGAGCGATCAATAATGCTAAATAACAATGTATGATGCACTCTATTCATGGACTTTGTTCGTCTGCTTACCATCAGGTAGATACAAAGTCACATAAGTATTAGTTAGGTACACTGTAAAAAATGAACCAAGTTAGTAAGGTATGTCTCAAAATATTTACACGTGATTTTTATTTTCACTGGACCTCTATTGGCAATGACCTATCACTTGTATTAGGTACCTGCCACCTGCCTAGATTAGGTAGTACTAGGTACCTAAGTAAAAAAATATACCATCACGGGTTCTTTTTTAGCTCCCGGGAACCATTTAAACGGCCTCAGGGTACCCAGCGGAGAGATTAACCCGTCCTCATTCGCCTATGGTATTTAGAGGCAACACCTAACAAGTGGCGAGCTTACTGCGGTGTTGTTGTGTTTGCCTAAGAAAATTTCTACATAAGTTTAAAATAATTCTAACAATATAAAATCCTATCCTTTATTGAATACCTACCAACATTATGTTATTCTTACGTTTTTTTATTTATACTGAAGTAGGTATATTACGTATTACCTATTTGTATAGATACAAAATAAAAATAATAATAAAAATATTAATATTGTCATTATACCTAATGATCCACAAAATAACGCGGGCGAAGCTGCGGGCAAAAGGTAATAAACTAATAGATAGAACTCGTATAGAATTTTCAATACATAAATTTTCTTACGTTTACAAAATGAGTTTTATTACCTACCGCTTACAGTCTATATTCCTTCTGAAAAACCTATGCACTGACTCACGACCTTTTTAAAATCACCAATGCAATCGAACAAAGTTGAAAAATTTTACAAAAGTATTATAACTATAAATAAACATGTATGGCAACGTCGCACTGGCTGTCTCTATTGGATGAGAAGAGAAGGTACAGAGCGGCAACGTCGCAATAAGCACGATAACAGTAACTTTTTTTTAAAATTTATTAAGGCATAGGAAGTAAGATCACCCAATGGCAGTAACCAAGAATCGACAAAATAGGATAAATAAATTATAAAAAGCTTATATTTAATATTTTGAGCACTATTGATAATTATTTTATTAAAATAAAAGTACAAATTACAGCAATCCACCATGATAGGTGTCCACACCAATCCGGTCCGAAGCGACGAATTTGACGTCACCGGTCACACAAGTAGGTAAACAAACTTTGTTTTGCTTACTTTCATAGTATTATTTATATATATAGGGTAAGTAAATTAATAAATTATTTAATACATAATAATTTTTTAACCCAAAAACACGTAAAATCTAATTTTATATGCACTTAAAAGGTTATGTTATTATAATGTTGTTTTTGTAAATAACGACATATACTTACACATTTATTTATTTTAGGTCTTCGTGGGCATCAAATAGTGATGACACTGTGAGCTACGTACAGTTTTAAACGCATTGGAAGTCAGTGCACAATTTTAGGTAAAATATGTCCGGAACAATGTGAAATGCTACTGAATGAAGTCCAAACTCCTCGGATGGGAATACTCTAATATGTAGGTATATAATTTCAAAAGAATTATCTAATTCTAAGCTTGCCATCAAAAAGAATTCGAAGAGTTTCAAGAAAAACGGAAGAAAATAAAACAACTGTGAGGTAATAAAGTATGAAACAATGATACCTATTTTGTTTTTTATAATATCATTGGTACGAAAAGGCTATGCTTGTGGTCAATCAGAAAGTTTATTTATGCCTAAATTAGTGCTCAAATCCAAAGAAAAGTTCTGTGAGATATTTTTGCAAAAACTTGTATGGCATGAATCAAATATCATGAAAGTTGTTAGCGGGTAAGGTAAGGAAAACCCTGAGTACCGCTAGGAAAAATAAACAAAAATGTGGTCTAATGCTTTGCAAAAACTTTCCTATGACAGCAGAATTATCCGATGCGATCTGTAAAAATAGTGTTATTGAAATAAAGAGTCCCATGAGTGCCGAATTTCAAAAATTATGTAGTAAATGGGAAACTAACCCAGAAGTTTTATGTACAGATACAACTATAAATATATTTAAGAAGACTTCAAATTGGATACTTTTGTGTAGCTGATTGCAACTGAAACAAACAAAAAAGTATAAATAATCCTGTTACATTTAATGACAACTATGTATCAGATTTTCTTTTTTTTATGCCCGATTTCACCAACAATCCCTAACTCTAAAGGGCACCTAAATAAGAATTTTGACATATTTGCTATGAAATAACTGTCCCTTAACTTAGTTAGGGGCTCTCTTAGAGTTGATGAAATTGGGCATTAGTGTTGTACATTATAATTATTAATTAATTTGAAGTATGATTCCTAGTCTCCCTAAGTTTCACCCACCAGGACCTTAGAGAAATTACTCTATTTCTTTGATGGAAGCATTCTGAGTCAAAAAAGTATGGTATTTTGACAGTTGACAGCTATCACTCCTAAACTATCACTAACAAAAAACTGAGAAAGTTATCATTTTCCATTATTGGAATCACCCAAATTTATCTAATACCTCCATGCTTGTGGTCCCACTACTATAAAGTTATTAATCAGACAGGTTAGTGTGACCACAAGTCCTAAAATGTTTAATGAATGAACCAGGTGGTAATGAAAACTGAACATAAGAGACAGATGTAATATTTTTATGAATATCAGAATGCCACACCCTAAATTAGTTTAGTAAAGATCTCATCAATGAAAATATGTACTAAAAATGAGAGTTTACAGTGTTATATACATAAGTTATAAAGCAGTTGTACCACCCTGATAAATGTAAAAATATTGAATGACACCTTATATTTTTTAATTATAATAAATATCATCACAGGTGCCTTAGGGTGCAGGAGACTGCTTCATGGCAGAGGGTTTTTAATCCCACCATGTAGCCAACAGATTTTTCCTTACAGTTATACTTTCATTCTTGGTACATATTTTCTGTATTGCCTAGTATAATGAACAAAAACATCAGGTTTTCATTACTTCAGAATTGCATCATATGGATTAAAGTTTAGCTTAGCGTTGTGTGTGTAATTATCCTGCCGATGTTCATAGATTTTTGTAAGAGAGCATTAATCTAACTAGGAACATGTTGGTGAGCAGCCCTATGTATATATGTATATAATTTTGGAAAGAACAAGTTATACACGATGATTTGTGGATAAATAAAAAGCGTTAATTATGATAACTTTGTAGTTTTATTTAATTAATTAATATTGCATCTTAATTAAGCCTGTCTGCAGTCTTATGTGGTTCTTCTTGTGTAATGTTTTCTATGTTGGCATTTTAAACTGAAAATAAAAAAAATATATATATTAGATAAAACTAAGTAAGTAGGTACTAAATATAAATACATTTCTAAGATTGCACATATTTCACTCCGAGGTCTAGTGTTATGGCTAGTGTCTGTATATAAAGGTTGTCGGTATGATTCCTAAAGTTGGCAAATAATATAAAAAAACTAGTTTGTCATGGTCTGGGTGTTTATAAAATATATTATACATATAAACACCCAGACCGTGACAATCTAGAGTTTTTTATATATTATTTGTACCAGAAACAATGCTACTAATATAATATACATATAGTACAAGCTTAGTATGAGACCAGGGCAATATGTGTGATATGTCCTACATTATTAATATTAATTCTACATAATCATTAATAGGCAAGGTGAGTTTAGTTATAAATTGATACATTAATATGTACCTGAACTTCTAGATAAAATCTCTCCAAGGTCTAAATTTTATTTAAATATTATTCATATTCTTCAATAAACGTCTTTTTGTCTTGATAATATATGGCCTTTCTGTAGTATTGGGATTCGGTGTTCTTCTATCTGATTGCCATTCAAATTTTGTAGAAATACCAACACACCGGTTTCATGCGAACATCTGACACAGATCCCATCACATGATACTCCTCATAATTGTCCATATCATTTGGTAACTGGAATATGAATAAAGTACCCATTAGGATGACCAGACCAAAATATATCAAATAATTATAATATAAATATAGATAACAAACAAGACAATTACGCACACATAATTTAACGACTTATGTACCTACCAAATAAGTAAGCACACAAATAAATTGGAGACTTTAGACTTAGTCGGATCTCGCCGTGCAAGATTAGCCACTTATTTCACTAGGATTTTTTATTGATAGGTACTTTATTTAGGACACAAAAGAACTATAAATTAACCATCATAAGGCATAAATATTTACCGAGGCGAGATGCCATGCATAACACCGGTGAGCAAGGAACTTAATACTCTCTACCGGTGAGCGAGCGACCGAGCGTCCAGCGTATTTTTTTTGGCGAAAAGAAAAAAATCTATTTAATTTTTTTACTACCAAAACTTGATTTTTGGAAATAGTGGATACTTCCGAACCACATAGAATACTTTAAAAAAAAGTCAACATGCCTAATATTGCCTATTGTCTTTGTAAAATTTGTTTTTACTTGCAATTTTTAAAATGCCATCTAGTGTTTGATAGTTGTACTAGTCTTTATATCGACAAATTTAAAAAGGTACTTTCCATTCACGGATAGATGGCGCTATTTAAATATTATTGTATTTTATTTATTTAAATATATAATATGTATATTTTAGTGAACATACAAGTATTTTGCGAAAATTATACTTAATAAGGAATCTAATAAAAAATATGTCATTAACTTTTTCATTGTATATTACGAGATTACAGCCCACGAAGTTTTGTATGGAAAAATATGTACTGCTGAGGAATCACCTTAAGGATATTTTGATTTAAATATATATATATATAACGTCACGGGTGCCTTACGGCGCCCGAGACCGCCTAGACGGCCCCAGGGTACCCAGCGGAGGGGTTTTAATCCCACCTCGTCGTAGCCGATGGTATGAGTCTACACCGAACAAGTGGCTAGCTCGTCGCGATGTTTTGAATAGAATCAATAACCCATCTATAAACAGTTTCACAAGTTGGTATAGTGAAACCGGGATCGACAGCTTAACGTGCTCTCCGAGGCACTATAGTGGTGTTGTCAAACAAATGTACATATTTTTTTTAATTAAAAACTCATTGGTACTCACCTGGATTCGAACCAGGGACCTTAGTGTTTTTAAGTCCAAGGTCTAACCAACTCGGCCACCACGTATATGATTTAAATATATTTTTATTAATTTATTTATTAAAGCAGAGCTAAAAGCCTGCGCGCGTGGCGAGTTCTTCAGTGGCACTGGCTTGCGCATCTACTTCGGTTCCTCTCACAAGTGTTAAGGATGGCGAGAAGGAGATAGGTCAAATAGAAAAGAAATATGTGGTACAGTATACAATATACATATGCATTTCGCAACCAGTGCGTGTTGTCCTGTAACGGAAAGGGGAAGCTCGCTTCTGCAGGGTATCGAGAGCAGATAACAGATACTTGGCAGATCCGTCCCAAAGATTCGAACAGTATTCCACACTCGGTCGGAACTTGATTGAGTCTTAAATAGCATTATTAAGAATAATTCTATATAAGGCTCAAACTTGGGTGTGAAAAACCGACGCACCTTATTTATGATGCCAAGTTTTTTTGGGTGTTTGGGTGCAATGCTCTCAATATAATTACGGTGGTTAAGATCGGAACGTATATCTAAAGCAAGGTCATTGAGTGATGGTAAAAGCGATAGCTGGGTGCTCTGAAGAGAAGAAAAATTAATAAAAGGGTATTTTTTCGCCGTCATTACACAACATTGTGTTTTGCTCGGATTCAATTGGACCAAGTTTTTCGAACCTCAAGTCGAAATCTTTAGCAGGGTTTAATCCAACTCACTTACCAAAACCTTTCTGAATTCCTCTGTTTGCCTACGTGGACAGTACTATCATCTGCATAACAATGAATGTTGCCACATGACAATTGGTCATTGATATGCAGAAGAAAAAGACAAGGAGACAACACTGATCCTTGGGGTACACTAGCATCAATAGACTCCCAGTCGGAGGCTACGCCATCTACTAGGACTCTAATGCCACGATCAGAGAGGAAACTGGATATCCAGTTGCATAGCCGCGTCGAAAATCCATAAGATGGCAGCTTGGAGAGCAAAGCCTGTGCCCAACGCGGTCAATAGCCTTAGAAATATCTAAACCAACTGCCAAGGCCTCCCCACATTTGTCCACTGCCTCACCCCAAACATGTGTAATGAACGTGAGAACGTCACCCGTTGATCTTGCTTGGCGGAAACCATATTGACCATCATTCAGGATATACTGACCTTCAAGGTATCGCATGACCTGTGTATTAATAATGGTTTCTAAAACCTTGCACAGGTGGGCGATTCTTGCGCTTTCGAGATTCATCTCGATTCGAGATTTTTAAACGAAAAATGACTAAATATGCCATTTTTCGTTCAAAAATATACATTAAACGAAATAAATATATAAATATTGAACGAAAAATGACATATTTAGTAATTTTTCGTTTAAAAATCTCGAATCGAGATGAATCTCGAAAGCGCAAGAATCGCCCACCTGGGGCCTTAGAGAAATTACACTCCATTCCATCGATGGAATCGCCCTCAGTCAAATAAGTATAAAATTTGACAATTGTCAGTAGGCCTTGAAATCGGACGGAAAAATTGGTAGAGAAGTGGCAATTCCATAGAATCTATAGTAATCCTATATCATCTGTGGAATCACCAAATTTTCCATATTCCGTAAGGACAACGGAAAAAAAAGTTGACGATTTCAATTCTGTCTGGAATAGGCTCACGGCTTGTTCGATTTACACATTTTTTTAAGTTTTTATCATAGGAATGTTTGTTTGTATGTCCGAATTGTATTAAAGTTGTTACTACAGAGAGAATAGATTAATAAATTATTACTGCTTCAATAAAAAATCGTCCCAAAGTTTTAAAAATAAAGTGGATACTTTTATAGAGGATATTGGTGTGTCGAATAAAGTCGAATTTAAGGATAACTTCAAAAGCTTATTTTAATAAACTAATATGACAAGTTTTTAGACAAGGTACAGATTAATAGATAACAAATATAACATGTTCCATCCCACAAAGTAGTATCTATTATTATTAATTTACATCAACAACCTACCAAAAACCAACTTGAAGGGTACTACCATTCCAATGTAACCTATTTTCTGATCATAAGTATATCAATTTTAATTAAAAATGAAAGTTATATGAGAATATTGACACTCAAATAGAAAACACTTTAAACATAGGTTATAAATAAATAGCTTCAGGAGCACAATCTTGATGCTTATAATATTAAACCATATAGGTAGTATATTTATTTATTTATTTAAATCTTTATTGCATACAAAATACAAAGGCGGACTTAATGCCGCTAGGCATTCTCTACCAGTCAAACCTTCGGGACAGTAAAAGCAGTTAATAAGTGAGGTAGGTGCAATATAGTATCTGAGTATATAAACCAGTGAATATTATATAAAATACTTACAATCTATTATACACTACTTAAATATAATAGGTATAAGAATGAATTTAATAAAAAATAATAAAAGTTTATTGTTAAGTTAATAGTAATGTATAATACTAAGGATATATTTAGAAAGAATTATAATTATAAAAGACACATAGGATAAGTTGAGCCATTTAATTACCAATACATAATTTATAATGTAAATGTATATACCTACACTTTTTGAAGTTAAATGAGGTAACTGTGCATATGCAGGGCATGAAATAAGGTTTAATGTTGAGGAGGAAGGGTAGTTATAGTACGGTAAATATTAGTGATATAGGTTCTATTTATTTTACATAAAATATAAGTAGTTTATTTTACAAAAAAATATATGACATGTGTATATTTTTAGATATCTACACAATATTAATACACTCCATAAATATAGACTTACCATATCCAGGAATAAAATTTTAAACTGTAGCCCATACTATATGGCAGTTAATTATATTTTATAAGTTACCCGAGTGTATCAATAATGATTTGGAATTTATTTAATCTACAGACCAACTTAAAAACACATAAGTAATTGTTAAGTTTATAGAATAAATTAATATTTTGAAAATGAAATTATATGTAAAATAACAGAAACATTAATCCTCTTATTCAAGAAAACTTGGTCGAGTCTTTAGACTGGAGTAATGTTTTATATCTTTTTTATCAAAAAATATTTTCATTGGCAAAATACCAATGATCATACTTAAGTATGATAGTTTAGATGGTCTCTGGGTACATTGCGGATGGTTTAGTGTCAATGAGTTATTATGACCAATGGTATTCTCAGTCTACCAATCAAGTGGCAAGCTTATAATGGTATTTGTATAGACACAATATTTTGACTCCGTGGTGTTGTCAAACATTTTTTTTAAAACATTAATTAAACAATAACTGAATGGTACACACCGGCAATTGAAGTTAGATCTAAAACTGTACTGTTAGTCCTATGGTATGGTAGGGTAGTAGTATGGTCTAACCAAGTCGGACACCGTGTTCTGTAGGGATATTGTAGGAAATAAAAGTTGATTTTTTCTAATCCATTGTTTTAATTTATAATTTTTACTCGTTGTTCTAATATACTCTCTAGCTTATAGTGTAGGTACCAGAAAAAAATATACTAATACATTGTATTTTTTATGTAGGGTTTATAGCCTCTTTTGTGATAAATACTAAAATGCTGTTAACAAGATACCCACCTACCCCAATACAAAAACACATATGGTACATGATACAGTTGTCTTTCACAATATTCACTTTGAGGCAATAGGTGTTGACAAACAAATGCACTGGTACACATCGGTGTTTAAACTTGTGACCTAAAACTGTACCGTAAAATGGTCCTACTTTGCTCCAATATTTGCTCCAAATTTAGGAAATTATGAATAATTTTTGAACTATTAATTATTAAATATATTTAGATTTATTTATTTATAGAAGAACATGATATCTAACACATTTTAAAAGGTAAATCAACGTTATGAAGTATTTTATTATATATATAAAACAATGAATAAGGAGCAAAGTTACCCATTGACATGGGTATCTTTGCTCCTAAATATAGTTTACAAGCGATCTCAATAGTAAAAGCTTTTGGAGCAAAGAAAAAAAGCCTAATTCGAACTATGCTCCAACAATAATCCGATTTACCTTTTTTGATAATATGCACTGACAAAAATTTGTTAAAACCATTGAAACAGTTTTTTTTGAGAAATGCTTTATTAAAAGATTTTGTTACAAAATCACGTTGTTTTACTGGTTGTTTTTATATTCTTAAAATACAATATTGTTATCTAAACATAAAACTATCGAAATTAAAGACAATTTATTATACTTAGGTTCTTGAAAGAACCTAAGTATAATAAATTATCTTTATTTTCGATAATTTTTAAAAATTCTAAAGAATCATTTTCTTCAATAAACGAGATCGTTATTTAAGTGTACTAATTACTTAACTTTAATTATTTTTGGACGAAAATCAGTCATTACTTATTATGTATAAACTTCTTATAAACAAAAACTTAAAATATATAACATTTTCTTAAGTTGAAATCATTTATAAACCCCAAATTTGGTCTAGTTCAGGAACACAATATATGTCACGGTGGCTGCTAACTTTTTTAGGGGGATCAATACATCCCAATATGTCCTGCCAATCGTATTAGATTTTATCAATAGGTTTAGGCCACTTCCAAGATTTTAGAGACTTTTTCATTGACGAGACATATGGCCCTTGTTTAGTTATTTTTGTTATTTTCCCAGGAAACATTTCTCCTTCATACGTGAATACCACATATTGTCCAATAGCTCTCACAATAGGTTTGAACTTGCTATTCTTATTATGAGTTTCGATTGAATTAGTTTCAACTTCAATATTTTCCAAATCTCCAAGCGAAGCAAGATCTGAAGAGTCATGAACTGACATGTTGACACTTTCTGCATAAGTGCTTTCACTACTGGCTCTACGGCGGCTAGGTCTTTTCGAAGTTGACGGCTGTGCCAACTCTTCATTTTCTTTATCATCTAAAAGTGTGGCTAACTCTTCAGTTACACTTTTCCCAGGCGTGATGTTTAGTTTTCTACGGCGTCCTTTTGTAGTTCCACTTGTCGTCCATTCTAGTCTCTTAGCTTCAAGACTCTGTAGAAAAGAATCCTGCAAAGCAGTCTTGTCGACATCACTTGGCAATCTCTCTAACATTGGATTGGCGTCAAGTGGATAAATTCCACATTTTCGGAAACCTGAAACAAGGTTTACCTCCCGGGTTGGTTCTAAAACATCGATGAGTCGGTTTAGCAGAATTGGGAAACTGCTTTTTTGAATAACTTGTTCTCGATGACCTTGTGCACTTGCCTTCCACTCGGTTAGGATTTTTCTCCATGCTACCTTCATTGGGTGAAAAAAGGCAACATCCAAAGGTTGTGTTATGTGAGTGCTGTTGGGTGGCAAGCAAACAAATTTAATATTGTTTTGATCACAGGCTTTTAGGACGTCTACAGAAATGTGAGATGATAGATTGTCTCCTATTATTACTTTAGAACCCTCTTGTTTCTTTAATCTTGGCAAAATATGTGTAAAAAACCAATCATTGAATATATTCATGTCAAACCAACCTGACGGACTATTATTATATTTGGCATCTTTTGGCCCTTTCTCAGTCCATGTACTCCACAGTTGCTTAGACTTATATACTGTATACGGTGGTAATAATTCCCCGACAGCATTACCACAAAACATGATAGAGGTTGAACTTTTGGAGGTGTTACATATAAGTTCTGGGTATTTTGCACCACGCTTCGCTATAACTTTTTTATGACCAGGGTCGTCCGATAAATTGGTTTCATCAAAATTCCATATATTTTCGGGCGGGATATCTCTAACCACCTCATTCAAGTTTTCTATGTAGGCAGTGATAGTGTCCTGGTCAACGGCTGCTCTGTTGCGCTTAATGTTGGTTGCAAATCTTTGGGATAAACATGGATGTCTTTTTAAGAAACTTGACACCCACTCAGAACCTGGACAATTATCTTTAAATTTTGAAACTTTCCGGCCGATTTTCTCCAAATATGTTCGAATTACCATGCGAAGATCAAATACTAACAAGGGGAAACCATACTCGCTTAGCCTTTGAATGCAATCCACAAACAAAGCTTCTTCCTCATTTGAAAATGTTGTTGGAGCGCCTGGTGGTCGAGATGGCATTTTAGATCGTAGGAGTCTTAGCTGATTAATGATAGTTCTTCGTGGAATGCCATAATTTTCAGCGGCTTTTCTTTGTTTTCTATAGAAGCCAAACATGCTCGTAAAGATTCGGGGGTATAGTTTTTGTAATTTCTGGCGCCTAAACGTTTCTTGTAATTTCTTGGCATTTTATCTGAAAATAAATAGCAATCCCCTTGATAAAAAGTGTATTTATTACCACTTACAATAAATATTTTCACTTTATTTGTGTATGGCCACTTTTAGGGTTACTTTGCTCCAGGCGCAAAGTAACCCCATCGTACATAAAATAATAAGAGCATGAAAAAAAAGAGAGGTTAGGTTATGGCTGACTTTGCTTTTCAATGAAATATTTACATTTTCGATTACCTGATTATATACATAATGATAGAAAAGGATAATTACCTTAATGCGCTACGTTATTTTTGGGATGGAAGTGGCTTTTTCGGATACCAAAAAAAAAAGATTTCACACCTTAAAAAACAGTTGCACCTGTCATCGGAAAAAAATGGCGGATAAAAAATTTGACAATTCAGTGTTGCCATTTAAATGTCCAATATTTCGGGTGCATTTACAAAGAACTAAAGTGTTGAAAATATTTGAACATATATGTATGTATGTATCATCACGGGTGCCTTACGGCGCCCGAGACCGCCTAGACGGCCCCAGGGTACCCAGCGGAGAGGTTTTAATCCCACCTCGTCGTAGCCGATGGTATGAGTCTACACCGAACAAGTGGCTAGCTCGTCGCGCTGTTTTATACGTTATAACATATTAGGCGTTAAAACATTTCACAGAATAGGAGCACAATTACCCATACAGGAGCAAAGTAGGAATATTTTACGGTAGTTTTAAAGTCTTCAGTCTAACCAAGTAATGCACCATGTTTGGTAGGGATATTATAGGAAATATATATGAAAAAAAGTTGAAATTATCTAATCCATTGTTTTAATTCAATAATATAAACTGAAGGCCAGCTTTTCCAATAAGTTGGCCAACTACTGCTTTAGTTGGTCTATTAATTACCCCTTTTTTGTAAATTAGTTTTTTATAGGACACAAAGGGCCCGTTCGTCTTGGGAATGAGACATGATCACAATGATCATGATGACATTGTGCATACTTGCGTTTTTTTTGGTTAATTTCAATCACAATGCCACAATTACCACTATCCAAATCGAACGCAATTGTTATCACGAATCTGTCAACTGTCACTTGTCAAGTAAAATATAGGTTAAATCGTACAATCCACTAATTTTATATTCGAATTCTTTCTAAAATCATTTCGATTTAAAATACAATAAATTTGATCCTAAAAATATAAGACAGCTGCGACGTTTAAAATAACAACAACTGTCACACAACCACAAATGTCAAAATATGTTCACAACGCCTCACCTATCGACTGGGGTCATTGTGATCAGTTCACGGTAGCATACTGGGCCAAAAAAAACGCCCAATGTGGCAGATCACAATGACACTTTTGCCGCCGAAATCTCAAAAAAAACGCATAAATATACATCGTGATCGTTGTGAACATGTTTCTGTCCCAAAACGAACGCAAGCTAAGTCCATTCATGCTTTATACTCTAGATAAGGGCTCCTTTTTTTTTACTTTCCACTTGTGTCTGGCCACAGGTGTACAAATGACAGCTGCTGTCTGGAAAATAGCGAACGAAATGACCGGTTTCATTCGTTCCTAAGCCAGAGTGCCTCTCGCTTTTAATTCTCTACCGAAATTGGCAATTCTGGCTCACGCTTACCGTTGGCTTGAAGGCCAATGGAATGAAATTTCTCTAAGGCCCCTGGACTGAGGTGATGGCAATGGGGCGGTAGATATGAAAAGGTCACTTTGAAGGTGCATGGTTGACCACTTCAGGGGCCTTAGAGAAATTACACTCCATTCCATCGATGGAATCGCTCTCAGTCAAATAAGTATAAATTTTGACAGTGTCAGTAGGCCTTGAAATCGGACGGAAAAATTGGTAGAGAAGTGGCAATTCCATAGAATCTATAGTAAGCCACACCCACTCTGGAAAATATTTGACATTTGTTTGTATATAATTGGTAGAGAAATCACCAAATTTTCCATATTCCGTAAGGACCATAGATTAATAATATATATACTAGTAAGGACAACGGAAAAAAAAGTTGACGATTTCAATTCTGTCTGGAATAGACTCACGGCTTGTTCGATTTATACATTTTTTTAAGTTTTTATCATAGGAATGTTTGTTTGTATGTCTGAATTTTATTAAAGTTGTAGTTACAGAGAGAATAGACTAATAAATTATTACTGCTTCAATAAAAAATCGTCCCAAAGTTTTAAAAATAAAGTGGATATTTTTATATAGGATATTGGTGTGTCGAATTTAAGGATAACTTCAAAAGTTTTAGAATTATAATAGGAATTGTCAATATTACTTGTAAATGTGGCAAGATTATTTTTATAAATATCTAATCACCATAAGAGTGCCTTTGAAAGACCTAATTCAAACAAGGGCCTGGATTAACAACAATAATATGTATTAAGTAGGATTTTCTTACATAAATTGTTCTAGTCATAAACTAAGCTATAAGCTTATTCTGTGTGTAGGTACCAAAAACAATGCTCCTAATACATTATTATATTTTATAAGTAGGTAAGTTTAAAGTACCTTTGTGAAATATAATAAAGGTGCCTGAAGATTAATGGAACATATCCAACAGTCTATTAATCTTCTAAAGCTGAGGTACCTAACTAACAACCACATATGGTACAAGGTACAGTTAAATAGATAACAAATATAACATGTTCGATCCCCAAAAGTAGTGTACCTATTATTAATTTACATCAACAACCTACCTACCAAAAAGCAACTTGAAGGGTACTACCATTCCAATGTAACCTATTTGCCGATCATAAGTATATCAATTTTAATTAAAAATGAAAGTTATATGAGAATATTGACACTCAAATAGAAAACACTTTAAACATAGGTCATAAATAAATGGCTTCAGGAACTCAGTCTTGATGCTTATAATTTTAAACCATATAGGTGTAAATGAATGAATTTAATAAAAAATAATAAAAGTTTATTGTTGAGTTAATAGTAATGTATGATACTAAGGATATATTTAGAAAGAATTATAAATATAAAACACACATAGGATAAGTTGGGTCATTTAGTTACCAATACATAATTTATAATCTAAATTTATACACCTACACATTTTGAAGTTACATGAGGTAACTGTGCTTATGCAGGGCATGAAATAAGGTTTAATGTTGAGGAGGAATAGGGTAAATATTAGTGATATAGGTTCTATTTATTTTACATAAAATATAAGTAGTTTATTTTACAAAAAAATATATGACATGTGTATATTTTTAGATATCTACACAATATTAATACACTCCATAAATATATACTTACCATATCCAGGATTAAAATTTTAAACTGTAGCCCATACTACATGGCAGTTAATTATTATATTATATTTTGTAAGTTACCCGAGTGTATCAATAATGATTTGAAATTTATTTAATCTACAGACCAACTTAAAAACACCTAAGTAGTTGTTAAGCTTATAGAATAAATTAATATTTTGAAAATGAAATTATATGTAAAATAACAGAAACAATAATCCTATTATTCAAGAAAATTTGGTTGAGTGAGGCTATGTAATGTTTTATATCATTTTTATCAAAAAATATTTTCATTGGTAAAATACCAATGATCAATATCAAGTATGTTAGTTTAGATGGTCTCTGGGTACATTGTGGATGGCTTAGTGTCAATGAGTTATCATGACCATAGGTATTCTCAGTCTACCAATCAAGTGGCAAGCTCATAGTGGTATTTGTATAGACACAATATTTTGACTCCGTGGTGTTGTCAAACATTTTTTTTTAGAACATTAATTAAACAATAACTGATTGGTACACACTGGCAATTGAAGTTAGACCTAAAACTGTACTGTTAGTCCTATGGTCTAACCAAGTCGGGCACCATGTTCTGTAAGGATATTCTATTTATTTATTTTTTTATTTTTCAAAAAAGGTACAGCAAACGAACAACAAGTTAATTACATATTAATGGCACATTTTTTAAAGGATACAAGGTAAACTTGGAGTCCTCATAAGAGCTATACTCAACATCAAACTAAATATAATAGTAAACACATTAGACAAATCAAAAATTAATTAAACATTAAATAAAAACATAAATTCCTCATCAAACTGAGATTTGCAATAAATTAGTACTAAACATTTTAAACACTTGTACATTAGATAAAATTCAAAACATAAATTAAAAGCTAAAAATCGAAAACTACAAAATTATGACATTACATATTCATAGATTATTATTATATTTTTTTTTTTTTTAAATATTACACTGGCATTATTTATTAGGTATTGTGAACTAGTACAAGGTAACAGGTATTTTGTTTGTAACAGTAACAGGTATTTTACTACTAATAAATACTGCTTGGATTTTACTATTAATCCATGTCAGTTACTCTCTGTAATAACCCAAAGAGAGCGCAGTAACTAACAGCAATATTAATTAGTTATTTTTGGTAAGACAACGCCTGAAAGCAGCGTGACTTTGATAAAAAAGATCCCAATCAGTGTTAGCATCATTAAATAATGCGCACATTCTATTCAAAGGGTTGTTTTGGGAAACATTATTGTTGCTGGGTGGTATATTGAACAGCCTGGGATTTTGTTGCGGGCGTGTGGGTATGTGAAAATGTATCTTTTCTAATAGTATGTGACCAAGACGACCGTTCACTATATGGTGCAGAGTAGAGAGATCTGTGCACGTTCTTCTATCCTGCAATCCATCAATGTTGAATTTATTTAGTCTATCTTGGTATTCTGGTAGTGTTCTCCTCAAACCTAACCTACTGCTGATATGACGTACGAATCTCATCTGTACTGATTCGATACTTTTTGTGTGAATGGAGTATATATTCTAGGAAATATAAAGAAATAAAAAAAGTTGATTTTATCTAATCTATTGTTTTAATTTATAATTTTTACTCGCTGCAAGGCCAGCTTTTCCAATATGTTGGCCAACTACTGCTTTAGTTGGTATATTAATTACCCCTTTTTTGTAAATTAGTTTTTTATATGGCACTTTAGTCCATTCATGCTTTATACTCTAGCTAGTTTTTTTTATTTTCCACTTGTGTCTGGACACACCTATAACAAATACATTTATTAAAATCAAAAATTGTATCTTAATACATACATTTATTAATAACAATATGTAGGCCATGTGTGGGAATCAAACTCACGAATATACTCTCATCTAATTCTGAAAGATATTAAAGAAGATTTTTCATGTACCTACAGCATATAATAGGTACTTAAATATTGTAAAATAATGCTCAGCATGTTGTTCTGCCTAAAAATGCATTTCCTAACGTAAGTAAATGCTGCTAATCTAGACAAATGCTAACTTATTTATCATAACATATCACACACGTTTAAAGTAGTTACAAAAACAGCTTAAACTTTGTAGCAACAAACTATTTGATTATGTATTACATCGCTGATAGTCGGGCTACAATTCGATGTGAAGAAATTATAATATATTTAGTTACAAGACGAGATTAAAGTTCTTACAATTTAAACAAAAAATATATACTTACATCATCAAGAAATCAACAATTTTCCTGCATGTTTCCGTATCTATGTATTTTTTCCGTCGTAATATTATTTGGTGTACTTATTTTATTATTAACTACTTTATAAAACACCATAAATATAATATTTCGTTACATGTTTATAAAATACGAAATTTCCAAAATTTGCTAAGTACAAATGACAGCTGCTGTCTGGAAAATAGTGAACGAAATGACCGGTTTCGTTCGTTCCTAAGCCAGAGTGCCTCTCGCTTTTAATTCTCTACCCAAATTGGCGATTCTGGCTCACGCTTACGGTTGGCTTGAAGGCCAATGGAATGAAATTTCTCTAAGGCCCTTGGTGCCTGACCAAAGAACACGATCGCCAATAGAATCGCCGTATCGATCGATTAAAATGTATAGGAATTTTACTCTATGGGTAGAGCCTGATCGCCGAGAAACGTCAAATCCCATACATTTGGCTTTCGATTCGATTATCAATTGGCTCTTTGGTAAGGCCCCTGGTATCCGGATGGTATGGTCTACGAGTTGGGTCAACCCATGGAAAAGGCCAAAATTATGAGCAGATTTCCCCGCATGATCTGTTTTCAGAGAGCCGAGCCATTGTTCGTGATCGGCGTTAGTTTCCCAAGAAAATGATCTCTGCAGAAGGAAATCTCTCTTGAACTTTATCTGTCACTCTACTCAGATAATCAAAAAGTTGGATTTCCTCCTGAACGTAGATTGGGGTCTGTGTACCCTCTTCCACGCGCACCCACATAGCGGATATGGATGGTTCATCCATATGGCGAAGACGGTAACAATAAATATCCGAGCGAACATATAGGCATACCCCGGCCTTTGGTACGAAAATTTATTCCAATGTGTACCCAGGATAATGAAGATATGAGGTATCAGCAGGTCGGATAATCTGTGTCTCCGTCAGAAAAGCATCTGTGGTTTGACTATCTCTAGGTGGTGGTGGGCGGCATTTAGGTTAGCATGGATTCCTCGAATATTCGCGAAATCCATGTGAAAAAGGGAAGTAGCTTCACAGCTGTAGATCGCTTATTCTTATTTTGTGTTGTAATTTTTTATTGTGGTTTGTTTTTTAAAGGAATAGAAGTAGGAAAGAGAAAGAGAAAGAAAGCGTGAGGTGAAACAATGCACCCGCAGACAAACCGCCAAAAGACAAACTCGCGCGTTGTATACTTAAGAGGGATAACGCCGACATGTCGAACGGAAGTACCCCATACCCTCCCAGAAGTGGTTGCTGGGATCCCATCCCGTCACGAACCGGCACGACAAACCACTCCGAGATTATGCGCCACATGATGGGGCAGCCCCTCTCGTGGCGGTCAACTTAGAGCGGGCCCCTATACTGTGCAGCGGGCGGACAGCGGATAAAACCGTTTCTACGGGTCTCCCTGTCCGACATGTCGATACAATCCCTTCCAAGTACGCGGGATATTCAAGCCTTGGCCCTCTGCCCTTCCAAGCAATATGCCACAAGCTGGTTGTCCACCGATTGACTCCGAAACACGATGAAGCTCACTTGATGGGCTTTACATCGATGGATGGTGGTAGCTACCCAGGCGGTAAAAAACTTTCCACCGCTAAATATTGAATGGTTATACCATGGCGGTATAACCATTCAATATTCGGTCGCCAGAGCCTCGTTTGTTGCCAGAAGGGTGCACCACGTGCAGGAGAGGTTGACAGTAGGAAGGACTAGACGTTTTTCACCCCCCCCTTACACCTCAAAATAATTAATAAACTGTTGAGAATAATAATAATAGATGGAAGGTCAAAAAGGATAAATTAAATATATATATGAACTTTTCACTCACATGGCTTTTCTAATGAGCCAAACAGAGATAGCAATTGGTTGTCAATCCACTTAAGAGGCAAGATTGTGTCTTCTTTTTTGATTAAACCTTTTACAAATGAAATTAAGGATGGGATATCATTTAAATGGGTTGCAACGCGAAAGTAAGATAAAATATACGGAAGCCCCGTAAGGCCTAAAATGGCATGTATATAAAAAAGGTTGATAAAACATTTATCAACAACATCTAGGTACAAAAAAAGTCATACATTCTATTGTCTGAGGTCCTTTTGATAAGGGGCTAAAATGGGTATTACTTATCCATTACCCATACTAGCCTAATGAATGGATTATTTCTCACTAACAATCTGTTAAAATGGTAAAATTTTAATTAAAATCAACAAAAATAATATGTAACACTAAACTGCCTGTTGTACCTTATGATATTTGTAATAATTGTTATAAATACTTAGACCTCACACTTTTAATTTAAAAATAAAATATTTTATAGGTAGGTATTACAATTAAGGCCAGAGGCCTGACCAAAAAACACGGTCGCTATTCGAATCGCCGCATCCATAAGGCCCCAGGAAAAATGTGTTTACAAAACCTGGAAAAGTCAAGAGAAATTCGTAGCCGAAAAACGTGGCCACATGGCTACTCTGCCTTGTGATTAATGATATTCTTTTTAATTTAGTTTTTATAACCGGATTGCAATAAACGTTATATTTCTGGAATTTTAGAATATATTTTTTTCGTATCAATATCTCTTACGGTTTAAAAAAAAATTGCCATTACAGCATTAGTTTTAGCACAATAGCAGTCAAAGCGGAGCGCGGCGGAGTCAAACTTCCTCCCCTTCTCCATCGCCACCCGCGCGTTGGCTACCGATGGCTACCGGGAAAATCTACTCAATACTACCCAAAGTGTTGTCGCTAATCTCAGCTTTAAGTTGCATAATGACCGCCATCCCATTATTGTAGCACGTGATCGAAAATAATTTTTGATGACTTGGCTATATGTGTCATGCCCTTGCCTTTCCCATAAGGATAAATAAAACATTATCAGAAATTAAGAAAGCCATCAACTCTATTATTATTATTTTGATTTGTGAAAGGCATTCTCCAAAATAAATAGACGATTTGAATTTATTTATTTTGTTTGTGTGTTTTTAATAGTTATCATGGTATGTTGCGCTGTTAAGTGTTGTAAAAACAATACCAATAAACAATCTCTAAGAGGAAAAGCTATAACATATCATTCGTAAGTTACAATTTCTGTGCCTAAACAATTTCGCAGTTTTGGTTTAATGTGTAATAGCATTTATTATCAATATTTCTCAGAGGCTGTGATAGGTTATTAATTAAGCTTCTTTCAAACACAATACAATAATAGTTACCATAAGTTTTATTTTATACTGAAATTAAATGCATAAACAATTCATTGAATGTTTGGCCTTTAGCCTAAACCTTAATAATTGCGTTAGGTCACTTATGTTCCACACACATATTACCTAACAGCACAGCGACTGTACACCCTGCACAAGACAGTTTATTTAATGTCTACAAAGTGTCACAAGTGGCTATTATTAATCTAACAAACTAGTCATTGTTAGTAATAGCACAGAAAAAATAATAGTACAAGTACAGAAGCTAAACTCCGAGAAATCAATTAAATAAATAGCGACTCTTGCAACGACACAATAAAGTTCAGTTCAGATTGCACAGCGCTAATGGCCTACATTTAAATTCTCTCTCTCTTCTATCTCATATTTCTTTTCTTATGACGTTAGGGTTGTCTCTTTTAAACAAACCTAGGTTTGGTACCTACTTAGTAGGTTGTCTGCTGCATAGGTACTTTACCCTACGAAGATATGTAAAACAGCACACTACATTGTCTATGAAACTATCACTTTTCGGTCTATTATGTAATATTATAAATATTCTACTGAACTTTGTAGAATATCTTTAAAGGAAACCGATTGTACCTACTACATTCATTCAAAGAAAAGCTTACAAAAACATTGTCTTAGTATATTTGCTTAGTCTATGTTATTTATTATTAAGCAACCTAAATGGGCAAATAAATAAGTATGTACAAGCAAGTATGTATGTTGTCTACTTATCAAAACTGCATAATATTTCTAGTAGTAGTTAGTGCAAGGTAGTGCACCTACCTATATTTATGAAACAAAACTAAACCTGACCTTGTAAACATAACTTATAAATACCTAGCTATACTAATAGTAATTAAATATCTAACAAAGTTCGTAAATACGAGACACTTAGATAACTATAACAAAGGACAATGGTTGGCAGCACACTGCGGCAGGTGGCAGCAAAATTAAAACCCTTCCATGGGTATGGCCAGGTACTTGTAGCTTCATACCTAAAGCGCGGAGTGGAACACCCCTGGTAATAGCCATTTTGTCATAAATAGGGGTAGGTTTTATTATAAACCAAATACTCTAATAAAACTTTTCATATGCAACTATTTTAATTCTTTAGTGATATTGCCTTTTACATAATTAGACCTGCCAAAATACCAGAACCCATATAAACCAGAAATTGAAATACCTTCTGCCGTGTAAAGTAACTGCTTTGAAATAAGTATAATCATTTTTATATTTTAAAAGAAGAGACAAAATCTATTATAACTAGTGTTCTTCAAGGACTCAATAAGTTTTTATGAATACCAATGTTAGATTATAACTTAATATTTTTTTCTTATTAACTTACATTAGTGACTTTATTTTATAGATTTCCTAATGATGATGATACAAAAGAACAATGGGTTGCAGCAACTGGCAGAGATGACTGGGCTCCTGATATAAATTCTAAAATATGTTCAGTCCATTTCACAGATGATTGTTTTGATATTTCACCAAAAGGCAGGCGCAAAATAATTCCACCAAATATTCCTACACTATATCTAAAAGAAGTAAGATGTTTACAATTTAGAATTTATAACTTTCAAACTATTAATAACAAGCTTAGATTGTGACTAGGCAATTTGTTTTGTAATGTCCTTCATATTATTGTTAAGTAATAAAATAAAAAACTAGTACTGATATTTCTTTTAAATATTTCAGGTTTATCATGTCCCAGCTCCATTTATATCTACAGATAGTGCTCCTGGGGATACAGCTGTAGTAAAAGTGTTGAAATTAAATTTACTTAGAGCTAGAAAATTATGTGTGAAAAGGAGAATAGACATAAGAAGGTTAACATCACGAAATTTAAAACTACAGAAAAAAGTTGAAAATCTAGAAAATGCTCTAAAAGAACTTATGAATAAAGTTTTAGCAATGAGAAAGAAACAAATTTCAAAATAAACATCATATATAGGATATTTTTGGACAAATAATGTAAACAAATTCTGGGTTTAGAATTTATAAATTTATAAGAGTACCAAAAAAAAGTACCCTAATTTCTTAACTTTGTAAGAAATTGTTATGAAATTAATAATAGTTAATTTGCAGTTAACTTTTATATAAAATAGTACTTACCCAGAACCTATGTGAGCGACATAAAAGCCCCATCCACTGGCTTTTCCAGTGGATGGAAGATCACATGCATGGATTGATATTAAAAAAAAAAATGTCTGATAGGAGTTTTTTGTGATCAGTTTCTAGATTATTATGAAGAAAATTGGGCTTCAATTTAGTTGAAATCACCTACATAAGATGAGGACTACCATATAGAGACAATATTTTTATTTATTTTACTTTTAGTCATTGAATGAACAGAGTAAAACATTTTAATTATGTAACATTATATAAGCTATTTTTATTTAGGGTTAATTAGTTAAAAAATATCTGTATAAGTTTACTTTAATAAATAAATAACTAATTATATATAGTCCTAAGCTACCATACAATATTTTGTAGGTACTATTCACATTCCATAACAAATTATAAATAGATACATACTAAACTTCATTTAAAAAATTCTGTTAAATTGGTAGCTAAATAGGCCTGTGTCTACAGTTCTAATGAAAGTACAAAAGTGAATAGAAGAACCAAAGTCTCTAGCGGCATAGTTATGATTACACCTAACCATACTTGATAATAATTTCTGTTGTATGTATAATGTATATATGTGACACTTGAAGCTCCAACCATTTTGCATTGCTTACGCAAGACGACACAAAATATCCCTACAAATGTCAACGTCGTCACTTATTTGCGCATATATCTGTCTTTTTACGATTAACCGTGGCAAAGTGGGCGATAGTACTTGGAATGTCGGGATGTTTCGTGCAAAGGACGTGTGCTTTTATGGACTACTCATTATTCGTACCAAAACGTACCTACAAAGTGCGGCTAGCCTTAGATTGAACTAAAAAGCGTAGATTAGGTACCACGAAGAACTATAAATTCTTCTATTTTCGCTATTTATTCTGTTTTATAGTTTTTAAATTTCGAATGCCTTTTTCATCACATCTGTGTTTTACCAGCTAACCTCTGGGGGATTATAAATGAAAGGCTGAGTTCTAATTAATAAATATGTACTAGCTTACAACATAGGTACATAACTATACCATACATTATAAACAGCAGATATGGAGTAAAGGAGACTACAGACAAGAGTTTGAATAGAAAGAATACTATCTTTATTTACTTCACAGAGAAATGTTGAAAAATTTAAGACTGGACACTTAATTTTACCTGTGTTAGATGGAAACCCTCTTTATAATAATACCTAACCTTTAAGAAGATAATTATAAAACTAATATTAAGTTAAATATCTATGTTTGTGTAAATGTATAAAAGTATGATAAGGTAAGTATATAAAAAGTAAAATTAATGCAAAAATAAAAGTGTGTAGGCATGTATATTTATTTTAAAACTGCATTACACAAATTTTAACTGGTACATAGTCATTCTCTACCAGTCAAACTTTCAGGACAAATTAGGCCATAAGTAGACAAAATTAATGAATTGTTAAAAAAAGATTATTTCAGTAGGTAGAAAACATTACAAATACTGATATGGTTGGAGCCAGCTATTAATTAAACAATACCTGTGCCAACTGGGTATAATTTAAAATGAAGCAATATATAAATTTATAAAATATTAAGTGTTAATAAAACTAATAGGACCATAATGGATTTAGTGCGAGTTATTAATTATTTTATTATTCGCAGTAGTTCCATTATTACCATTACTCTTAAAAAATGGAATTGGAACTACTGCGAACAATCCTTTTAAGTGCTATATAAATGCTTTAAAGGATGTTAAATATATGTTTTATTCGTTGTGAGAATTAGTTCTTTTATTTTTTACCTTGCAGTACCTACAAATATTATAATTTTGTTATATTATTATAATATATAAATTTAATACTTAGGGTCACACACATTCAAGTACATACTAATGTTCTCATATTCACTTTGATCAAATAAAAAGACATTTCGTCTGAGCATATTCATTGTAAATTATATAATAAAAAAATTAAACCATATATTTAACTAATACAATGTAATTTATGCCAATCAAATACATTTGCCATGGCAATTCGAGTGTATAATCACCTTCCTAGATCATTTAATATATTATACTATTTGGATCATTTAAAAATCGTCTGCATAAAGTTGTACTACTCAGTAAAATATTTTTTAGAGACAGAAGTTTTTTAGAAATATTGTTATTAATTAAAATAAAATGATCCTGTGCAACATGCATGCAATTTGTATTTAAGAATTACTACGTCATAAAATCAATATTTATCTTTATTAGAAGTACAGTACCTAATTTGAAGTCACGGAAAAGTGGTATTGAATTTTCACAACATTATCCCAAAAATTTCCACCCTCAGTCATACAGGCGCATGCCAATTTTCGCAGATTTTTATTGTGATGGAAACTTTAATGTTTTACATCGGCATGCATTTTGACTACACGGAAATGTCCGATTTTTTTTCTCATTTTCACACAACCCTTTGAGCCCATTCGGCCGTTGTGAATTGCATGCCATTAATTACGATAGCTTGAATTTGTTTGCGCTACCTTATGTTACAAAGGCGGTAAAAAAGTAAAAAAGGCTTGCAGTAGAAAATGGGAGAACGTTTTCTGTCATTATCTCCCAGTCTATAATGCTGACCGAGCATGTGTGACAATTACAGCGTCAGTGTAAATATTATTATGGCGTAATTACAGTGTAAGTTTTATTTTAATATTATATAAAGTTTAAAAAATCTTTATATATTTTGCACGCCATTGTGGTGTGGGATCAGCAAGCAAATAACTTTTTAACAACATGTACCCATATTTTGACAAATAAATGATTTAATTATTATTAAAAAAATAATAAAATCTTAGTCATAATGCGAGAAAGTTCAAACACTATATTAAACGAAGCCTATGTAAAATAGAATAGACGACTATAATGATAATAAGGCATGGTGTGCAATGTGCATTTTAACATATTTTAAACTTAAGCAAATGTTTATTACATTATGTGTAATTGTTTATTAAATAATAATATGAATAAACAATATACGCAGTAGCAGCGAGTTATAAATCTCTTGTTTTATTTATTACCGCAAACGCGATTAAAACAACAAATATTTTAGCGACTTCCCGGTACTTTGCGCATCATAATTGTGACTTATAGCTAAAATTACGGCACGTTACATAGGGGGAAGGGAGGGCAAAAAATCTTTGAACGCTCCCTAACGTTGCCGTTGCTTCAAACTGCATATAAATTTCGTCTTCATCGCCGGCCATTTCGTAACCGCATCATTTAGCATGTTTATTGATGGGTTATTGAGTCTAGGTCTGCCTAGCCCAACACTGTGACGAGCTGACCTTTTGTTAGGTATAGACTCAGAATACCATCGGTTACGACGAGGTGGAAATAAAAACTCAACGCTGGCTACTCTGAGGCCTGCTTCACTGGTTATATGATCGAAGATTTCAGAGTATCGCGGTAAAGCATTTTTGTTTAAAATATTATACTGACGTGACATGGCAGAAACTTGCCATTTCACTAGTTACCATAATACAAAATAAAAGAAAAAACTTGTGTTTCTTTCATACAATGTTTTTTGTACTTATTTCTTAATTATTAGAAATAATAAATTAGAGTTGTAAAACAATGTTGGTATATTATATATCGCTTTTACGAAATGTAAGTAATCTAAAAAAATAAAAACAATTTATTTTGTGAAATTTTTGATTTATCATTTGCTGTTCAAATAATATGCTAATTTATCAGTCTTTTACTCCGTTTATATAGATTTTACTATTATTAGATGTTTATATTAGTTAGTTTATTATATTATTATTGTTTAGTCTCTTATTAGCCTTCGATAATCGGCGAATATGAAACTAAAGCAGAGTTGCTGAAACCGTAAAGTTTATTAAAATTGCCGAAGTTTATAACACTGAGTGGCTAAAATTTATTGATATTCGACTTTTACCATGTATAAATTTATTTTAAATCAGACTTAATTAATTGTATATTGTTACAACGCTCAAAACATTGATTATTCATGAAGAACATTCAACCGCAACTCAAATTTAACCTAAGAGTAAGACTTCTGTTTATTTTAATGTACCTATATATTATACACATTATTTTATAATGATTTTTTAAAGTTTATCAATTACTAATGTCACAAATATTGATGATCAACTATTTTTAACCCTTAGTTGAATTGAAAGTAAGGAGATAAGAAATGTTAATTGCTTATTAGGTACATCTTGCCTTGTTCTAAGTGTTTATAAAATATAATATGTATCATTGTATGTAGGAACATGACCCCACCCCTGGGTATCCCAAGGCTTTTGTATTCTCGGGGGTTGCAAGGCACCTGTGAAGATAAATAAATAGGTTTTTCTTATTTCAGGAGTTTTGGTCACTTCTTTGCAGAGGAAGAAAGAAACGTAATTTAATATATTTCTCTGTCTTGACTGTCCTGATTATGACAATTATGTATTTAAGTTATAGTCTAATACATTCCTGGATCTTAAGGTACTTAAATAATTTTATTTGTTATAAAAAAAAATTACATCCAGTACTTTGTTAAGGCTTCCACTTCACATTTGTATATGCCTTTAACCCTGCTTTGTAGTGATAAGTCCCAAAACAGTGCAGTTTACCTGCTGTCCCCTGCCTCCCATCCACACAATGGACCTGGCACCGACAATCCATGGATAGCTATGAAACAAACACAAGGATTAAATATAATATGTATTATTATTGTTGTGCCTGGTTTCTAGTAAATGATTTGGATATCAGTTAAAATTATATTTTTTTCCATACAATTTTTGTCAAATTTTTGCTTTGAAACCCAATTCAGCAGAATCGGATTTGACTACTTTCCTAAAAAATATATATATAGCCTATGTGTAGGGTATTAAGTTCAAGTTTTTTAATTATGATTATGTTACTACAATATTAAATTTATTCTACAGGATACAAAAGGATCAAAATTCTAATATGGATAAGAGTGCAATGAGGGTAATAGTGGGACATTATGTAGGAGGGTACAATGGAGGAAATCTTTCTAATGGTAATTTATTTAATACATATATAATTTTTTTGCAAAAACGGAATAGAGAAAATGATACAAATTCTGATAAGGTTTAATTTGGTTGTTAAATATATACTAGTTAATCTTTTTTTTAAGTCTGCACCAATTGATAATCAATTTTATATAATAAAAAAAATGTATATATACTTACTGTTATTTAATTGGCTATTGTAATCACACAATAAATGATGTTACATGTTCAATAGAAGAGTTATTGAACAGTGACATTAAATATTTTTGGAGATATGTCAATGGTAGAAAGGGCTCATATTGTATTCCTAATATGGTTAAATATAGTGATAGGGTCTCGACTAGAGAGGGCGACGTATGCCAACTTTTCTCGGAATACTTCTCATCTGTTTTTGAGCCTCAGGTCGATGTTGAATTGCCCTGTAGTACCTCATTTAACGACAGATGCGTTTGTGTTATTCATAATATAGTCATTTCGAGGGATGAAATATTAAGTAAAATAGAGAAAATGGATGGTAGTAAGGGGCCAGGGCCGGATGGTATTCCACCTTTGTTTATCAAAGCGTGCGGTAATGAGTTAAGTGTTCTCCTTTGCATAATTTTTAATGCATCACTTAGGGCAGGCATTTTTCCCATTTACTGGAAAACTGCTCATGTCGTACCTATTTACAAATGTGGTGACAGATCCTCTTGCGATAACTACAGACCAATTAGTATCCTAAATTGTTCGAATCCCTCGTGTATGATATTCTATACTATTATTTTCACAATATAATATCTTCTAATTAGCATGGCTTTGTTGCAAACCGATCAACCACCAGTAATCTACTTGAATATAAGAATTACATATGTAGCTCGTTCGCTGATAGGAGACAGGTGGATTCTATATACACTGACTTTTCTAAGGCGTTCGACAAAGTCAATCATGCATTACTTTGTCATAAATTGTCAGCCTATGGTATACATGGTTGTCTATTGCGTTGGATAGAGTCTTATCTCTGCGGCAGAAGTCAGCTCGTCTCTGTTAAGGGACACTTATCCGCACCTGTTATCACAACCTCCGGCGTTCCCCAGGGCTCGCACCTCGGTCCATTGCTTTTTATAATTTTTGTCAACGACTTGGCTGAACAGCTTCAGTGCCCCTGCCTGCTTTATGCCGACGACCTTAAGGTCTTTAGAACTATTGACAATAATGAAATTACAACAGGACTTGGATACAATTTTTCAATGGTGTGAAATTAATCACATGTTTTTAAACATAAGTAAATGCTTTGTTGTATCGTTTACCTGGAAAACTAATAAATTTGTAGTCAATTACAAATTGAATAATGAAATATTAGGTCGAAAGCAGGTTGCTAGGGATCTTGGAGTTTTGTTTGATGAGAAGTTGACATTTCGTTCACATTATGAGTATATAGTTGACAAGGCTAATCAGATGTTGGGATTTATTTATAGAGTAAGTAAGAGCATGCGAAAACCAGCAAGTCTTAAATTTCTGTATTGTTCCCTGGTAAGAAGTATACTAGAATACAACTCTGTAATTTGGTCACCTATATATGATGTTCATAGCCATCACATAGAACATGTTCAAAAACGTTGTATTAACATGCTCTGTTACAGAAGTGGGTTGGGTCGTGCGACTGGGTCTTATGAAGAAAAGTTAAGTAGATTTTCTTTGGTATCACTCGAATGCCGTCGGACATACAGCCATCTCGCTTGCCTTCATAAGATTTTTCACTCTGCTATCGACTCGCCTGGTCTTATATCCGCAATAACTTTCAATACTCGACATAGGGCTCGTGATAGGATTCAGAGAGTTTTTAATCTTAACACCTACATAAACAACACATCATTTTTCAATCCTGTCGTGAGAATGTGCCGACTGTATAATGAGATATCTGCCACAAATGAGGCCTTGGACATATTTAATCCTCGTTTCTCTCGGTACCAAAAATGTGTGAGAGACCTTCTTTATACCACGCCTCTTGTGTAAACTTGGACCAATACATATATATTTATTTATTTATATTTATGAATATATTTATGTGTATATGTATATATACTTAATAATCTAGGATTTATATTACTAACGTAATGTACGTGTTTTTGCATGCTAAATTATATTATGTATTTTAATTAATTTATTTTTAAATTTATTATCAATTGTTGTCAATAATTTAATAATTAATTCAATTGAATATTTCGGTTTAATAAAAAAATGCTAACATATTATGTAGGTTTGCATGTAATGAATATTTAAATCATTATGTTGTTGTTCAGATTAATTTATTATTATTAATCTGAGTGTTGTATATATTGATTTTTTTTTATTTATTCTTTAATTAAAAAAAAAAATGTTATTCTAGATCTATTTAATTAATGTTGACATTATTATTATTTTACTTACTTTTTATATTAATATAACTTATCAAGTAGGGCATTCATACTTGAGGATAATAGCCTGGTCCTTACATACTAATCTTTAATTATACTATTGTCTTGTATTGGTTGTCATCCGTTGTGTATGCCATTATTGCAAATAAATAAATAAAATAAATAAATATAGGTAAAAGTATTCGAAAAATTCCGATAGAACATCAAGACGGAGAGAGATTTCATTATATTCTAATAAAATATATAGATAAATAAAAATATATAGTTAATCAAGTATGAAAATATCTATTCCAGAAATAATAAATAGTAACAATTATAACCCGATTCCTGGAGCTGGGGAAAATGGCCGCCCAGTGCAGCTTACCCCGCCAGAACTTATTTATGCAAGAGAACTGTATTCTTTACATTCCTATAATATATTAGTCAGTGATAAAATATCTATAAATAGAAGCCTTCCAGATGTTAGGAGCGAAAGGTAAGTTTGTTTTGTTTTGCTATGCAACATTTAAGTAACTTTTATGCATACATTTGAACAGTCTTTTTTCTGTTTCTCAGAAAAACTTCTGAGAAATAAGCCTAAGTTGCTTAAAGTGTGGTAGCGGTTAAATCGCTTGTTAAAGTCAAATTAAAATAAATCAACATTTAACTTAATTTATTTTAGTTTAGCTGCCATATTCTGTTTCTTATAATGGAAACATTAGGTTGCCAAAATAATGAAATCGTGTAAATATGATATTCATCAGCAACAACGAACATTAAAATGTCACTATTCCATTGTATAATGATAATCTAACGTTACCTATAAAAGAAACAATATTGCTGGGCTCTAGTTGTAGATCTTTTTCGACTTTCGTGTCCGTGTGATATATTCGAGTGAAAAGTGACAGTATTGAGCCAACAACCCAAGAATTGCAATTAAATTCATTAATTTAATTAAAAAGTTAGATTTTTTATGTATTTTCTAACGCTTAAGTGGCACCAAATAATAATTGTAACTATTAAAGTTAAAAATGGCGTCGATTGTACCAGTGAAAGTCGAATGATAGCTGGTACATTCGACGCCATTTTTAACTTTAATCGTTAAAATAATTTTAACATACACTTTGGTGCAACTCAGCCTAAAACTTTGACACATACTCATGAAAAACACTTAATCGCTTCGTTAATTTAACGTCGCGTCGTCGGTTAGGTTGGCAAATGAAATTTTGTTACCCTTTCAGTTGCAAGAATATAGTAATACCGTTGGACAGTCTTCCATCAGCTAGCGTCATCATAGTGTTTCATAATGAAGCATGGTCTACTTTGATGAGGACTGTCATGTCAGTCATATTGAGATCTCCTTCTGTTCTACTAAAAGAGGTAAAAGGTATATACATATTATTACAGATTGTTTTTTTTTTAATATATGTGGTGGCCGAGTTGGTTAGACCTTGGACTTAAAAACACTTATGTCCCTGGTTCGAATCCCGGTGTGTACCAATGAGTTTTTAATTTAAAAATGTATGTATATTTGTTTGACAACGCCTATAGTGCCCCGGAGAGCACGTTAAGCAGTCGGTTCCGGTTTCACTATACCAACTTGTGAAACTGTTTATAGATGGGTTATTGAGTCTATTCAAAACATCGCGACGAGCTAGCCACTTGTTCGGTGTAGACTCATACCATCGGCTACGACGAGGTACCCTGGGGCCGTCTAGGCGCCGTAAGGCACCCTCGATGATATGTTTTTTTTTTCACAATTTATATCTACATATTGCTCTATATGCTATGTGTATCAGAAACAACGATATACTTTGTATTATATTCTATGAACACCCAGCCATGACAAACAGTGTAGAAAACGTACTATTTTTTTCAAACAGTGTAGAAAACGTACTATTTTTTTGCCTTTGGTGGGAATCGAACTTGAACTCCGGATACAAAGCCAAAAGAGCAACCACTAGTCTAAGAAGGTGGTCAATTATTTAATTGTTATTTTTAATATAGGTACAAATAAACCTGTGCCTGTATATAGTTATACTTATAAATATTTTTTTTATTATAAAGAATTCTGTCAGTACGATACAACTGATGGAGCCATTAGACTGAAGTACCCTCGTATTTATAAAAACTTTATTGAGCATTTCGTAATCGTATTATTTAGCCGGCATAGTGGGAGAACGCTCCAACAAACCGGCCGGCTCAAACAATTTATCAATAATTGTTCTTAAACAACCTTAATCAAAATGTTATTTAAGAATAATTATTGATTGACCCCATTCATGAACTTTGTTGGTCTGTTCACCACCAGGTAGATACAAAGAACTCACATGCTGTCCTCCAATAAAAAATATTAAAAAAAATAGTTAAAATAGTCTTTTTTTATGTAGGTATCTCTTTTCTATCAAAGATGATTTTAATTGGTTAGAAAGAGACGAAACACCATTTTAAGGAAAACGCTCTATAACGTTTTATTAATAAGGAGATATAATTATATATAAAATTAACCAAAAACATCAGACAAAAGACGAAATACAATAGTTGCGTACAGCCGAGCAATAACCATGTCTATGGCCTTTATGGTTACCTACTGTTCCGTTCTTTTGGGTCGTAGCGTCATATTATATACTCGTCCTTCCGTATTGTATTTACAAAATCACAACATATACCTACTTCACGGTTCCTGCCCAGAGACAAAATTGTGAAGTTCAAAATTCTGCCCAATGACCTTCAGAAGTCACATATTCAAATATAGCCTTCAACTTTTATTTTTACTCAGCTGTCAGTTTTGGAATTTATCGTGATCTTTACCAATAAGTGAATCTTAGACAGAAAGCACTTGTAAGGGTTTTGTTCCTTGTAGAGAATAGGGATCTTATTCTACTAAGTTATCTTCTTAAATCGAATCACAATAGCATCATGACATAATAGCATCATACCTTTTGAATGTTGTACATGGGCGATTGGTTAACAGAATACGAAATATGGCAAGTTAAGCGACTGTGATTCCATTACGATAAAATTAAACAAAAGTTAATTTAAGAGAATTGAGGCCCAGAAGGCAGAATGACCAAACAGGCTCTTATTGGCTTGGACAGGACGAGGATGAGAATATAGCCTTTAACCTTCTTCAATAAAACGTGCTATCTAATACATGAAATATTTTTTCAAATCATACTGGTAGTTTCTGAGATTAATCTGACACTATAAAATAATAAAAAAAACACTATCTAACGATTATTTCATCTTAGAATCTCTGAAGTTACCCTTATTAGTGTTGATTTTCTGGCGCCCTTCAGTTCAATACCGGTATATTTTCAGATAATACTAGTAGATGACGCAAGTGAGAGACGGTACCTTGGCAAAGAACTAGAAGATGCCGTGGCTAAGTTACCAGTAGTTAGATTGCTCCGAAGTTCAGTTAGGTCGGGGCTGGTTGGAGCCAGGCTCATGGGGGCTCAAAACTCTACGGGAGATGTTTTGGTCTTCTTGGATGCACATTGTGAGGTAATTGTATTTATAGTTAGAAATGTATAGATTAAGTGCACAGAAAATAGATTCGCATTCGAACAAACTATAACATGCTTTCTAATATTTTGTGTAAAAAATATTGTTTAATTTTGTTATTCATAAATAAATTAGCTTACACATGTGGAAAAAATAAATCTTGGGATCGACAAGATACAAAATGTTCCTACTCTGGGCTCTTTGCCTACCCTGTAACAGTCCAGGGGCCTTAGAGAAAATACAGGCGACATGTCGCGTCGCCTCAGTCAAAAATGTATGGATTTTTATAGTTGATAGTCTGGGCTATAGGCGTGAGTTACGCTTTCACCCGTCAAAATCCATACTCTTTCGACTGAAGGCGACACGAATTGTCACCTTGCCTATATTTTCTCTAAGGCCCTTGGCGTAAAGATAAATGAACAAATTTTGCGCAGGTTACGGATTGTCAGTTTTAGTATTTTTTTATTGTTTTTTGTTGTTTTAGGTGACTACCGGCTGGTTAGAACCATTACTAGAGCGTGCCGGAAGCGATGATGTATTCATATGTCCTCACATTGATCTATTGTCTGACGATACTCTAGCCTACACCAAGAGCGTAGACGCCCATTGGGGAGCATTCAGTTGGCGATTGCACTTCCGTTGGCTAATCCCAAGCAAAGAAATTATGATTAAAAGAGCTGAACAGCCAGCGAAACCTTACCCCACTCCTGCTATGGCTGGAGGGTTATTTGCCGTGAGAAGGAGTCTATTCTGGCGCCTTGGGGGATATGATAAAGGAATGACGATTTGGGGAGCAGAAAACTTGGAATTATCGTGGAGAGCTTGGCAATGCGGTGCTAGAGTTGAAATCACGCCGTGTTCCAGGGTAGGACATATATTCCGAAGACATAGTCCTTATAAATATCCTGGTGGTGTTTCTCATGTTCTGTATTCTAACTTGGCTCGTGCTGCCAAAGTTTGGATGGACGATTGGGCCGATTTTTATGTCAAGTTTAACCCTGCTGTGGCAGCTGCCTGGGATTTGCAACTAGTCGGAGATAGAGTAGACCTTCGTGAGTCACTTAAATGTAAGAACTTTGAATGGTACCTTAACAATGTTTGGCCTCAACATTTCTTTCCGACTAAAGATAGGTGGTTTGGTAGAATTAAAAATGGAAGAGGAGCATGTTTAAGTGTTAGTCCTAGTGGTACTCCAGGGTTAGGGGGTCCAGCTAGTGGGGTGCAATGTGGAAATGATCATAATTTGGATAGGCTTTTGGTTTATAGTCCTGATGGGAGAATCATGGCGGATGAAGGGTTGTGTTTAGAGTTGGGTAATGGTCGCGCGGTGTGGAAGACCTGTAGTAACAGTGAGAAGCAGAAGTGGCTGCAGCAAGGACCCAGACTGACCACTCCTGATGGTTTGTGCTTGACGCTGACTGTAGGCAATGATAATAAGGAAGGGGAAGGTGACCCTATTAAAGTTAGGAAGTGTGTTGAGGGTGCTGGTCAAATATGGCATTTCCAACGAGTACCTTGGAGGTAGTAGTTGGTTGACTGGCCTACGGGTTTATTTTCATTGGTTGATAGACTAAAACTGCAATAACCTTTTTTAATTTACCTATGGTAATTATTAACTATCTACTAAGTTCAGCTTGTTTTCTTGGTTACTATACAGCAAAAAAAAAGTTTTTATATTATACTATTTGTTAGTTCATATCAAACACCAGAAGTGATTTATAGATCCGAGTCATCAACTAATAAAAATAACTCTTAAAACTAATGTGATATTTATTTAAGTATTTTAAATTGTATGTAAGTACCTGCAATTTTACAATTTTAATGCATTTATTAGAAGGGTTTATTAATACAATTTTATAAAAAAAACACTGATCCAGTTTTTAGGGTTGTGATCTTTTTTAAATAGTATATAAGTATTTTTACTAGCTAGATAATTAATTAATTGATGTTATACATCTGATTAAGGACACTGCATTTGTAATCCCGAACTCCGCGTTCTCTATAATTTTGTAAAATTAGCTTTCGCGCTTCCAATAATATTCGATTACTGTTTGCAGAATTAACATAATATTTTGGTCGGTCATTGTATTATCTTTCTGTTTTTTAAATCAGATTTTTTTATATTTTTTTATATTTTAATACAAACATATTTATAACTCTAAACAGAAATATTTTTGCTTATTACTCAAAACGATACTATATTATTATTATTATGTTGGTTACCTACAGGTAACCAACATAATAATAATAATATAGTATCGTAAAAATAATAATTTATTATCAAATTAATAATAATTGAAATTAGACTAACAGCCACGTTATAATATTGGAAATATGGGCGTCATGACGACTGCAGAGCCCTTAAGAGTTCTACGTTGTGACAGCAATGTTTTTTTGTTGAATAATAAATACAAAGACAATTATTGTCACGTTTATGTAATAAGCGCCAGGTTATGTCAGAATACTAACATATTAGGTATTTTAATGTAGTCAATGATTTTGTGTCATAAATCATGAAATTGTGTATTTTATTCAATTTCTTAACTTGATCAATAATATTAATTTTATTATGTTACACTGTGTTAAAGACAGTGGTGCCAGCAACATTTCAAGCGTCCCTTGAATGACTAAAATGTACATTATTAGATAGCCAATAGTTTTATACTAATCTATGTTAGATTTTTTTATCTATTAACTTGTATATACCTAATTCCCGGAAAATAACTTGAACATTGCACATACCTGCGCAAAATCGCCTTTTAAACGTAATTTATTTTGTTTTCAAAAGTGCGCGAACTTACCCGCTCTACACCAGACTGTGTTCAAGTTATTTGTCGCTATCGACAAATAATATACTAATTGATATTGATTGATAAAATAAATGTTTAGTCGCGACTGACGATACTTACCACATATCTATATTACTGTACATTTGAAAATGCCGTAAAACCAACAATTTTATATGAACACAAAGCTGTATCCAGTAAAGTAAAAATTGTCGCCATATTGCGGTAGATATTGGTACTACTCTTGCTTATATAACACTGTCAATATCTATCGATTGTAGCGCCCTCTTCAACATAATATTTTACTTTTTCGCTTCATTAACTATTGTAGGTATTTGTCATTAAATTGATTTATATATTTATATAATTGTGCGAATCAAATTATCCAATCAGTGACGTCGATACCCGTAATTTCTTTGTAATGGCCGCACAAACATTATAGAAATGTATGAAAGGAGGTTAAATAAAAAAAATATAAGCTTATTTTTTTTTATATATAAAATATACATGGTGACTTTGCTATGGAACTATATGTCACAAAACGAAAAAAAATCCATAAAAAACTAAGAATGTACATAAAAATAACCAATTTGGATTCAGCAGCCAAAATTATTTTTCATTTGCGACACATGGTTCCATGGGAAAAGCCTTTGATTAGCCCAAATGACAACCTTCCAAAGGTACCATTTAACATGTATATTAACATTGTACTATAATGGCCTTATTTATAAAAACTGATTGAGGCCATGAAGAACAAGTTATACAGAGTGACTTTGAAAGGATGTACTTTGGGCTAATATGAGGTTCTGCTGATCAAATCGAACAACTTTTCCTATGGAACCATGTGTCTCAAATGAAAGAAAAATTTGGATTCCCCATACAAATTGGTCATTTTAACATTACTAGTTTGTATGGAGAAGGCAATATTTTTTTTCATTTGCGGCACATGGTTTCATGGGAAAAGTTGTTCGTATTGATCAGTAGAACATCATATTAGCCCAAAGTACATCCTTTCAAAGTCACCATGTATATAGGAGGTTTTATCTCTTTTTTTAGCAACAAGATTGAATATTTGTAAAAGAGACAGAACCTTCTATAACTAAAGTGTTCTTGAAGGACTCAGTAAGTTTTTATGAATAAGGCCATTAATATTTTAATGATCTGACTTTAATAGTAGATATATTGTTACATTAATATTGGAATACAGTGTACAAACAGACAAGGAATCTCTGATAAAAAAAAGAGATAGTGCTGATTTTTTATTACGTTTTTTATGTAAACATAAAGTTATAAAATATAATATTTAACAATAATTAGCATCAGTTTATTTTTATACCTATATTTATGTTGTTACTACGAGGTACATTTTTTATTGGTAAGCGTACCTATAAAGTCCATGAATGGGGTCGAACAATATATTATTGATTTACAGAATTTATTGTTCCCAAACAAACTGTTATTTTAGTGCGTTTGATATATGTAAACTGCTTATGCAGTTCGATGGATCATTGGACTCGAACCAGCGACCCTTATGCCCTAAGCCTTTATTTACTTCGGACTGTCAAGCGACTATTTAAAAAACACGAGGGCTGAAATTAAAGTAGTGCTTAGAAAGCGTTAAGATTTAGCCATTGCTTGAAAAAAACTAAAATTTTGACATTTAGAAGCAAAGACAGCGGGATGATTACGCGCACAACGCTAAGCTAAACTTTAATCGATATGATACAATTCTGGAGCAATGTGAAACGGGGGGTGGAATACGCTCGCACGCCAATCATTATGACGTCATTCTGACGTAGTTCAAGCTTGGAAAAAAACTTAGAAAATTACGTCATCGCGATTGACATGCGAGCTAACTTTGGTGCGCCTAATATAGGCACTGGTGACATAAAAAATTGACAGACAACTACGTAATTTTGGTTAAAGTTTAGCTTAACTATGTACGGCGTAATAGTTCTCAGCCTAAATTTTAATAGTTGCAAGCAAAGACTTTGGCACGGCAACTATTATTTCTGCTCTTAAAGATATTTTATTTAGATTCAGCATTCTTAGCCACTCCACTATTAACTATTAATTACAATAAATTATCTAAAATAATGAAATATCAAAAGTAATGTGATAAAATAGATTGGTATATCAGCCAAGGTGGCTCTGTTACAATTGTCGCCTCTGCAGCTAAGACATCTTACGTTGGGAAGCCCTCGGGAGCGCTGCACCGCCGATATAGACTGGCAAGTCCCGTCCTCTTTCACTCTAGGTATGCACCCCTTGATTACGTCTACTGTTCTTGATACTGGAACAAAAAAGTCAAGTTTTTTAAGTTCAGTTTTTTAGGTAGGAGGAAGGTCTCTATAACTTCGTTAGGACGACCGACCGGTCTCGTTACCACCGGCCTTTCAGATGCAAAACCGTCAAGTTACCTAGTCATGTTTCGGTTTTAGTCTGGGTTCATCGGTTTTCAGTAACCCTAGTGTGAGATTTTTTAACATTTACTTTCGCGTTAACTATACTATTGCGTTAACATTTTGACCAATCGCACGACCGCATTTCTAGTTCTCAAAATTTCCGCTTGGAGCGCTGTACCATTTCCCATACAAATTTTAGTTAACTCAAAAGCAAAGTATTAGTTAGAAAACTCACACTAGGGGTACTGGAGACTACTGTTTCGATTTCTTGTCGTAAGGCAGCGAGTATATTAAAATATTTTCGTAATGCAATTCGTCATTGTCACCCCCTTGAACCCAGGGACCTAAAGGTCGGATTAATAGTCGTTGCTTAGCCTGAGCCAATGCTTGGAACCTCAAATATCAATAATTCGATTTGCCAGAGAGTAAATTAACGAAGTCTTCTGAGGTCTAAGGATTTTTCAAGAAGTCTACTGTCGTTAAAAAATAAGTTTTTTTTTCCACCATAACCATTGTGGGATAGTGGGTGATTATTATGAGTTAGTAGACATTATGAGTGCGTGATTATTATGAAATAGTGGTTATTTTGAGAAGATGATCATTATAAGGCGATGGTTATTGTGATGTTAAAAAATAATATGTTTTTTTTCCTCCATAACCGGGAAAGTGGTAATTATGAGTGGGTGATAATTTGAGAAGGTGATTTATTTGCGCATGCGTGGTATCTCCGATTTTCAATTGAGATGTTATACGCACTGTGTAATTTCAGGAAGATCAAGACAGAAAAATATGTAGGGAGTCGCTGCAGCGTTATTGAGGCTTAAGATTCTGTGGAAATAGGTAGGTATACAGGGTGTCCCAGAAATCAACGATAAACCGAAAACGGGTGATAGGCCAAGTCATGACAGTTATTAGAAAAATATAAAAAAAAATCTTTGTCGTGTATATTTCATATTATAAATATTTTAAAAAATATCGGAAAAACTGACATCCTGTGATGATCTTTCAAGTCCTAAGACTACAAATATTACTTTTTTGAATATTTTTTTTCTGCATTGTAGTCATGACTAACCCTTCTTTAAATAACAGTTCATATTTTAAACATACCTGCCTTAGTTTTAATAAAATGGTGTGTTTTTGCCCAACAATAAATTCAAAATAATTACTACACCCAACTTTAATCGTCTGTACTGTAAAAAAAAAATACTACCATATTTTGGCAAGTAACTTTAAAAGATGGCGCATTTAATCTGGATTCCAAAATGGTATGATACTTGTTAGATTACTTCTTAATTGAAGAAAAAAAAAATTTTTTTAACGGAACCGGGTTTCAAGCCAACTGTTTAATTATTTAAAATGTTGGAATTAAGTTGTTATGTGACGACTATGAGTGACGTCATCTTGTCTAGAGTGAGCGAGACAGATTGTGACGCTAAGTGCGAGTGCTTTTTTATCAAAGGAAAAAATGGGCATTTTTATGTCTACAATTTTCAAGTATGAATACACGATATTTTGACAATGTGAGTGATTTAGATACAGACGCCACCTTGTTCTTGTTAGCCACGGGTTATCAAGTAATTAGTTAGTTTTAGGTGCAAGTTTAAAATAAAAGTCAGTCATTGGATTTCTTCAGTTATTAATTTAATTAAATTTGCAAAGATTTACAGCAAATGTTCGAACTGTTTGCCTTCAGCTGCAATGCAAGCTCTACATCTCCTTAAAAATGATCGCGTAATAAGACGGGCGTATCTTCTTGAGTTTATGTGTTCAGCAGCTTCTGTAATTTTTTGGCGCAGCTCGGCTAAATCTTGTATTGGTTTAGAATAAACTTTTTCTTTTATCGTTCCCCAATAAAAAAAATCAATGGGGTTTAAATCAGGTGAACGGGCAGGCCACGAAATTGTACCGCCCCGCCCAATCCACCTATCAGGGTATTCTCGGTCGAGAAACTCTCGTACTGTGCGAGCGTAATGTGCTGGGCAGCCATCTTGTTGGTACCACATGCTGCCGTAAATGTTCAGCGGCACTTCTTCCAACAAATCAGGTAATTGGTTCTGTAAGAAGTCCAAATAAGCCTGGGCAGTTAAGTTCTCCGGCAGCTCAAATGGACCAATAACAGTACCGTTCAAAATCCCCGTCCACATGTTCACCTTAAACCGGTACTGCGATCTGTCCTCCCGCATCAAAAGTGGATTTTCCACGTGCCATTCGTGCAAATTGTGGAGGTTCATGAAACCATCCTTTTTGAATGTTGATTCGTCTGACCACAGAATTTTTTCAAAGAATCGCGGATCATCTCTGTGTCTCTGCAACATCGTTTGACAAAACTGCACTCTCGCTGGGTAGTCTCGGGGTAGTAGGCTTTGTACTCGTTGTACATGGTAAGGATGGAACTGGTTCTTCTGCAAAATACGATGTGCAGTACTTTTGGGTACGCCGATGCTCTCTTCAATGCCACGTACTGAGATACTTCGGTCTTCTTCGACCGCCTGGAGCACTTCTTCCTCGTAGGGCATGACAGGCCTTCCCTCGCTAGTCATTTGATTAGGGAATCGACCCTCTGAGAGTGACCGATGCACGTTAATAAATACTCGATAATCAGGATGACGCTCAGCGTTTGGGTATCTCTCACGATACATTCTAGCTGCAGCATTAGCGTTGCATAAGCATTCTCCATAAATGAGATGCATATTGGTGTATTCTTGTGCGGTGTATCGAGATGGCATGATAACACACAACAATGGAATCACACAATACGATCGAAGATACGACGATTAAAACAAGTCCAGGGTCGTCAGAAACGGGGCAGATAAATCCAAATCACAAAGCAAATCAAGTCTAATAAACAGTAGCACAGTTGTAGTACGAAGTCAATACGGATACAGAAAGATGCGCGGTAAACGAATGATCGTAACGTACTGCGGTTTTGCAAGACGTTCCTGTTCATTGCCGTGTTGTCAGGGTGGCGTCACTCTCTGTCTCACTCGCACTTAGCGTCACAATCTGTCTCGCTCACTCTAGACAAGATGACGTCACTCATAGTCGTCACATAACAACTTAATTCCAACATTTTAAATAATTAAACAGTTGGCTTGAAACCCGGTTCCGTTAAAAAAATTTTTTTTTTCTTCAATTAAGAAGTAATCTAACAAGTATCATACCATTTTGGAATCCAGATTAAATGCGCCATCTTTTAAAGTTACTTGCCAAAATATGGTAGTATTTTTTTTTTACAGTACAGACGATTAAAGTTGGGTGTAGTAATTATTTTGAATTTATTGTTGGGCAAAAACACACCATTTTATTAAAACTAAGGCAGGTATGTTTAAAATATGAACTGTTATTTAAAGAAGGGTTAGTCATGACTACAATGCAGAAAAATAATATTCAAAAAAGTAATATTTGTAGTCTTAGGACTTGAAAGATCATCACAGGATGTCAGTTTTTCCGATATTTTTTAAAATATTTATAATATGAAATATACACGACAAAGATTTTTTTTTATATTTTTCTAATAACTGTCATGACTTGGCCTATCACCCGTTTTCGGTTTATCGTTGATTTCTGGGACACCCTGTATATAGCCAAAAAAAATAACGTCAAAATCATTTATTTCATGTAAATCTTTACAAATATTTATGAAAAGTAAAAAAAAAATAGTTTAACAATGAGGCCTTAGAGTGCATTTGGTTAGGCAGCTATTTATTAACAAAAGAACGACAAATATTTATTAAACCTAAATATCAGATTTAGAACTTAAACGCGATGGAATGGAAATCATAATATGAAAAATACTACCGAACCGAACACACACTACATAACCAACTAGTGTAAGACTAGGTGGTTAGCTGATTCCATTGACCTGTCAATCATTATCTGCCATACAAGGGAGCCACCAAGGCGACCAACTTCACCGACCATGTCCACGCCTCAAATATATATTCTAAATAAAGGTATAATAATATACCTTTTAATACGGAGGGATGTAAAAGTCTAGTTTCTATTTCGAATGGTTTAAGTGTACATTACTTAACTGGCCTAATTATGTTTTAATTGGAACCAGAAGGACTTATGATGACACTCCCACAGAAGACCAGTTTTTGTTTAAATTTCTTTAATTTAATCGGTACAGTCCTAGTGTGTTTCTATTAATTTGCGTTTAAGTTAAGTTAACTAAAACTTGTATGGGAAATAGTTCAGCGCCCCAAGCGGAGATTTTAAGAACTAAAAATTCGAGCGTGTCATTGGTGTAAATGTTAAGTTAGTTATTAATTTTATCCATTAAGAAAGGCAAAGGTACTAAGCCATACCGCCTGTGTAAATGTTAAGGTAGTAAAGTTAACTCACACTGGTCTACTGCTACGATTAGGCTATATGAGCACATGCCCTTTGCCTTTCATTCGGAAAAATATACTACTACTACTAGGGCTACTGTTTAAACTAGGGACTCACCAATAAATAGGATCGTATTATTTACCTCGCCAAATAAATAATAAGCCCTTTGCCTTTCATTCGGAAAAATATACTACTACTACTAGGGCTACTGTTTAAACTAGGGACTCATCAATAAATAGGATCGTATTATTTTCCTCGCCAAATAAATAATAAACCCTTTCCACAATTTTGACATGCAAAAGTATGTACTAAAATGGCGCCTAAAATTCTCACATCTCAGCACCATCATAGTTATAGCAGAGCGTCCAGCGGTCATATTCTGTTACTTATAACGTGAGCGTTAGATTGTCAAAATAACGAATTCCGTTATTAGCGCACTCTCCTCCAATCAGCGAAGGTTAAAAAACTACTCTGATTGGAGGAGAGATCGCTAATAGCGGAATCGTTATTTTGTCAATATAACGATCACGTTATAAGAAACAGAATGTGGCCGCTGGTAATTACTTATATATTTTAATTATGGATCCCTTTGGTGCGTTAATTACTTGAAGAAAGAGTTTATGAGCTGCTAGGTTTTCTTCTATACCTGCAATGGTAGGTACGGTTTATATAAGAAAAACAGGTAGGTACACAGCACATTCACTAGGTAGATTTCACGAAAACATTTTTGCGGTTTAGTGTTTTTTTTAATGAAGTGTAGGAAAGGGATAAGTATACTCGTATGAGGCCTAACCAATGCTCTTTACGGAAACCTTTTATTACGAGTAGGTATATGATTCTGCTACTTACAACTACCATCTTCCGGAGCAGCAACAATTTTCAAGCATCGATATTCAATCGGTACTCTCCCAGCCGTGTTGGGAGGAGGTATACCGACGTCGTGGAACCAGTCTGGAGTGACCCAGTTCCCTGGGTGACACTCTACAGGAGTCCCGAGCTCGTAGGCGGTTTCTGGACGACAGCCGATGCATCGGAGATAGTAACAACTTTCTGATGCCACTGTTAAAGAAAAAAATACATTCTTTCATTATGGTTCATGAAAAACATTTAAGTACATTTAAAATAAGCGGGAAGCTAGAATAGCTAATGTCGGAAAGAAAGGACAAGATGCGAAGTTTTGGACGTCGACGTCCAAAACTTCGCGTCCGACATCGATGTCCGTCTCGCCTCCATCTAGTCGGTCAGTTTCATTACCGTCCTAATGCAACTAGATGTAGGAGTATGTATAGGTATACCTACTACTAGTACTAGATGTAGGTATTAGGTACATAAAAAAAATAAGAAGTCTCTCGCCTCCGTCTAGTCGACTAGTTTTATTACCATCCTAATGCAATTAGATGTAGGAGTAGGTATAGGTATACTACTAGTACTAGATGTAGGTATTAGGTACATAAAAAAAATGAAGAAGTCTCTGGCCTCCATCTAATCGACCAGTTTAATTACCGTCCTAATGCAACTAGATGTAGGAGTAGGTATAGGTATACTACTAGTACTAGATGTTACGAGTATGTATAGGTATACCTATTACTAGATGTAGGTATTAGGTACATAAAAAAATTAAGAGGAGTGTCTGATGAGGCTCTTCGATGCTCATGCTGATTCAACTGCAAAGTATTACCTCTCCCCGCGCATGACGGTGAATTAGTAACCCTTTCATACATTTATGTAAACCTTCCAAGAGAAAGAGCACGTATGAGATTATACCTACAATTTAGGCAACAAAACGACTTTCGGACTATAACTGTTTTTTACCCCTAAACTTTAATGGATTAAAAAAAAAATGGTCTCATTTTTTAAGAGAAAATAAACAATGACTGTACATTTTCCTTTTTTTAATTTTCTGTCTTGATATTTTATAGGAATTATTTTTATGTGAGGGATATTTTTGCGATTTTCTTCGAATTTCAGGGGTTGATATTATTTTTTCTATACCAAACTTTAAAAAAAGAAAAACATACGAGCCCAGATATAGGTCTTATTTATAACGCCTTCAAAACTCATAAAAATCTATGAATGTTTAGTAGGGGGTAACAGTTAGGACCAAAAGGTCGTTAATGTATGGGAAATGTTTGAACAGACTCCGCTCTTAAGAAGTCTCTCGCCTCATCTAGTCGGCTAGTTTTATTACCATCCTAATGCAATTAGATAGATAGGAGTAGGTATAGGTATAGTACTAGTAAAATAAAAAAAAATTAAAAAATAAGAAGTCTTTAGTTAAAATAGATTTTGTCCCTTACACATATTAATATTTGTTAGGGACAAAATCTAAAATAGATAAGTAAAACCGTATACTTATAACTAAAATGTTCTTTAAAGACTTGAAGGTTCTATAAATACAGGTGTAAGAATTTAAGTAGTTTCGAACAATAAATAAGTATATAATTCTGATGCTCTAATTATTATCCTGATGTAGGCAGTAGCACAGAAGATATAATAGTACCTACCTACAAGTAGCAATAAGTAGTGAGTAGCAACACTGTTGAAAATCTTAAAAACCTTTTATTGGTGCGTTAAGTGGGCAGGAAAAGGATTCGCGAACTCGAGCGTCAAAAAACATCTTAATGTTGTTTTCAGTTATAATAAAGTTTTTTTTTTGGAAAAAAAGAACATGGAGGTGTAGATTTTATTTACTCGATCCTAATTACATAATTTCTTTATAAAAAATCTGTTTAGTTTTAAAATGAGAACTAAAGTAATATTATTAGAATCATAAATCAAACTTTTTCAAAAGTTAATATATTTTTTATAAAAATACTATCTAATTAGGATCGAGTAAGTAATATTTACACCTCTACGTTCTTTTCCATTAAAAATAAACTTTGATATCACTGAAAACAACATTTAGACGTTATTGGACGTTCGAGATCGCGAAACCTTTTACTGGCTTCTTAATCTTTTGGTTTGTTTCTAACTATAAAGTGCAACTAGTACCTACCTACCTATTTTAAATCTGTTAATTGATGAATGAAATCACAATTTGCGAGTTTCAATATAAAAAGAGTGTGTGGATAAGAAATCGCTCGATTTAATAGTAGCAGCATTTTGTTGTATAAATGACGTGAATTAACCCGATATCGAAGGCTATGAAATGCGTATAATGTAAGAAAGAAATCGTATCTCACTTCCTTGCTATGCTATGTACATGTCTTGTCAATGAGACTGTAATGTATAGAGGAGCAATCATTGGAATCAGTTTTGTTGTTTAGTTTAGGTGGGAGGAAGGTCTCTATAGCTTCGTTAGGCCGACCGACCGGTCTCGTTACCACCGCCCATACAGATGCAAAAAAGTGACTTAGTGATGTTTCGGTTTAGTCTGTGGATTCACCGGTTTTAAGGAGTTTGCTGCATCGTTTTCTTGTTGAGGTGGTAGTCTCCTTTCAGGTTGCGGTTACGAAATTGGTTGAAATGACGATAACGCAGCGAGTATATTAAAATATACTCGTTATGCAATTTGTCGCGACCCATTTCGTGATCTCATCATTTAGCCGGCATAGTGGGAGCGATCGATTTTGTTTAAGAACAATTATTGATCGACCCCATTCATGGACTTTGTAGGTCTGCTCACCACCAGGTAGATACAAAGTCACATGCCGTGCTCCAATAAAAAATAAATACAAAAAAGGTCCTTCAAACTTCTCTAGGCTGTACCTATAATAGTCATGTTTTGGTTTTAGTCTGTGTGTTAATTGGGTTTCAGAAGAATATTGCATCGATTTCTTGTCGAGGTGGTAGTCTCCTTTTAGGATGAATTGACGATAAAGCAGTGTACAAGTAGATCCGTAAGGCAGTTTCATGATTGTCGCTGCTCATTTCGTAACCGCATAGATTAGCCGGAATAGTGGGAGCGACATGGGCGTAGCCAGGGGAGGGGGGGGGGGTGACTTGGGGGTTCAAACCCCCCCCGACATGTTTGGAAATAGATAAATTTATATGGGGTAGTACACATGGGGCGGCGTATGTTGAGTGTTTGTAGGTGGAAACCCCCCCCGAAGATCATGAGTATTGCGTGTTTACAAATCCTGAAGGTACATACATTCATACATTAGGTTATTTTATGATGATGATGGCGTTGTTTTTTGGACCAAAAAACACGAGTCTTGAACCCCCTTGTTGTCATCTGTTTAACGTTGTTATCAGTTGCGCCTGGGGCCACTTTTTTCCCTGAACTTCTCATGTATTTATTAAATATTATTGAGATTAATTTTCTCCTCTATACAGTTAGATTAACCTTATTGTGTATACTAGTGTGTAGTATGTAATAAGATAGGTTTGTTTTAAACGAACCAATCATATGTCATTTTCTCGCGTTTCGCGCCATTTTACCGGTCATCTACCAGCTTGGAAGCTTTTCGATCCAGTCTTGATGTAGCGAAGGTAATTATTGAAAGCGAGAGAATCTGCTCTCGATTGCTTCTTTCTAGATAAACATAGGTACTCTTTTATAAATACCTTATAAGGATTTTCTTTTATTTAAATTATAAATATCAATGAATAAATCCCGGTGGGTGGGACTTGAACCCACGACCCTAGCTTTCGCTTTCGGTGCTCAATCACTAAGCCAACGAGGTACTAGTCATTCTTCACAAAATTTGTCAAATCCAACAACTTTTCCCAAGGCACCATGTGTCGCAAATAAAAAAAAACTTACAAACTAATACGTAATGTTAAAATGACCAATTTCTAGGGAGAAGCCATTTTTGTTTTCAATTGCGACACATGGGAGAATTTGTTTGATTTGATCAGTAGCCCTCATATTAGCCCAAAGTACAACCGTTAAAATTCACCCTGTTTTTGTCAGGATAATTTTTGTCTAAATAAACCTGTGCCCCGCCGTTAAATTTATCGCTCGGCTCTTAAACAGCCTTTCTCAAGAATTAGGCTATCAAATTAAATCTCATTGCAACTTCCACCGATTCGCACGTTCAAACTAACAAAGTAGATATAGATTAAAATAATAACCATAAAATTGCAATGAAAAATTTGTTGCTTGTTTAATTGCAATTTTATCTAGAGTCATCATGAAGGTAAAAACCGTGCCCGTCCGCCGGGCTCGTTTTTTTAGCTTCATGAGAGTCATACATATCTATTAAATCTAGGTATTCGTACGTAGGATGTGTAGGCCTTAGGTGTGAGTACATATCATATAATTTTGTTTGTTTTGTTATCATACTTTATTAGGTATCTATGTTAGTTATAATGTAATAACAATATAATATAGCTCTTATTTATGTCAATAACGATGAAAAATTGGATTTTCCGAATTGTTATTAGGTAACATTTTACATGCTGCTGTACTAATATTTATTCTGTGATGCTACTAAGTTATATTTACTTACTATTTAAGTAAGATTATCTTTTAATTATATTGTACCTAGTTAAATTGACGTAGAGTTTCAATGTTTTTCACGAATAATATAAATGTTAAGCGGGGCAACAATATAAAATTAATTAAATCTGATCTGAAATAAATAATGATTAACCTTAGGATTATGGTCTTCGGAGGCCAAGAAGTTTGCCAAGTCAATTGGCATACTTCTTTATCAAAAATCTGGTGACCGTCGAGCTAAGTAATTTTTTCTACAGAAGATTAGCTTAGAGATACAAAGAGGTAATGCAGCGAGAATACTCGGTACTATTGGTAACACTGCAGGGTTGGAAGTAGTATTATTTATATATTAAAAAAAAAAAAAAACAACTAATTACTTTATGTAAATAATTCAATTGTAGTAAAATTTAAGAATTATAATTCGAAATTTTAAAGGAACACCTAAGAAAATAACGATTCATTTTAGTCACTGGAAAAGAGTGTCTTATAAACTTCGCTTGATTTTGTATTTTACGAGGACTTAACCAATTTTAGCAACTCAGCTCTTTATAGTTAGAGAGCTGCCCATATGATTTACTGATTGGAAAAAACACCGTCCAATGGGTATGAAATATCATGGGGGCGCTGCGCGCTGGCTTGGCGCTGCAATTTGCTGACCTCTTCAATGCATTTGTCGAGCTGCGGCACAGAAGAAATAATTGTACGCTGCGGTCACAACTTTCGGTCACCATGGTCCATCCTGCAGGCTGGGTGCTCTACCATGAGTCTTTACTTCGTATTAACGTAACGTTAAAACGCGAGGAACCACCAATGGGATCGCTTTATATATTCTGGTTTCAAAAATAAAGCTATCCTAGTGGTGGTTCCACACGTATTAATGTTAAGTTAATACGAAGCAATAATTCGCGGTGGAGCCTCAGAAGCATCTATTAATAATTTTCCAATAGTTAGACCGTTTTTTTTTTGCATCTGGAGATCAAAGCTCAAATTCTTCTAATGAAAACGCCAGAAATTTATAAGAAATAAGAGGGCTATGATTTTGGTATTTATCAATTTTTCTATTTTGGGCTAACAATGCTGGAGCGCCTGAGGATTTTGACGTCATGTCAGCATAACTAGGAGCTATCAGCGCCAACACAAGTGGCGTCACATAATTGCTGAAGTAAGAGGGGCAATGTTTCAAATATTTTGGGTACATGCTCAACAAAAGAGGATTTAAATGTTTTATTATTATTTGAAAAAAAAAAGAATTGAAAAAAGATATAGGTATTTTATGTTAAGTTATAACATAAAATATCTATATCATTTTAAAATTCTTTTTTTTGAAGGTACTTCAACAATATATAATAACAATTATTGATTTACACCATTCCTGGACTTTGTAGGTCTGCTCACCACCGGGTAGATACAAAGTCACATGTCGAGCTCCAATAAAAAAATATAAAAAAAACTCATAAAATAATAAAGAAAAGAAACTAGATTAAAAAAAAAAAAAAAATACGCAACAAACGCAGTTAGGTTCGCATTGAAAAATGTTAAAGTGTAGTCATTTTGCGATCCCCAGTAGCCCAATGATGCGTAACGTGATCGCCCCAACAGTGGAGTATAGAAAGCGCTTTGATAGGCGCCTGACATAATTGCTCACAACGAGTTGCGTGCACCTAGTTTCATTATTGAAATCGTATCTGACTATTTTGCGTACAGTTGCGACAGCGAATCGAATCCGTTGACGCAAGATAGATATTTGCACGTTACTTCTTAACAAATGCGAAGAAATGAACGCGTTTGAGATCGAGGTCGGCTTTATTGTGTGGCAAATCAATCGTAATTAGTTTTCGATACCTACCTACTTGTCGAGGTGATAGTCTGCTTTTAGGGTGTTGGTACGAAACGGGCAATTGAATCGACGGTAAAGCAGAGAGGATATTAAAGTAGAGTCGTAATCGTAATCCAAATTCGACTTTGTCGCTGCTTATTTCGTTACGACCGCATCATTTGAAGCGATCAATGCTGCAAATGTACTTACGTACAGTGCACGTCAAATACTTCAGATGCAGCTTGGAGGCTCTACCATGGGTTTTTATCTTGTAGCAAGCAATGAAACGTTAATACGTGAGCAACTACTAATAGGGCCGCTTTATTTTAGGTAACGCGATTGAATAAAGCGATCCTATTGGTGGTTCCTCACGTTTTAACGTTACGCTGCTGGTACAAACTAAAAACCCATGGTAGAGCCTCAGAGAATTGTGAAGCTTTTTGATATTTTTCCCCTTTATACTTTTCCTTATTTCCCACACTGGTTGTAAAATGAATAAGTATGCCCAAGCAGATGTATGAGTACCATCTTGTACAAAACGTTTTGGCAATTCACACCTACATGTTGCACCATATAATGTAAAACGCTTTCCCAGCATCTAGTACACGTATAACCTAGAGTTAGGTATTATACCGATGAAAAAATTTGTAGCAACAACTCAATGGATGGTAACCAGCGGTCGTATCTGGTCACTTTTATTTCTGGACATTGCACTTCCCGGACAAACACCAAAAGGTTGCAAGGTCACATATCAAGTGCCTATACAAAAAAAATACAGCCTTCAATCCTTTCAGGCGTTACTTTCACGCGGTTTTCTTTATATTACAAATAATATTAAACCTAATCTTAAATTTCTTATTAAGTAATGCATAAATATAAAATGCTGAAAAAAATAAAAACAGACTCCTCAGCCAACTAGTATTAGAAGTTAGGACTCGTGTAGAGTTATTAGAAGAAATCTAATAGAGGGCGGCTGTGTGTGTATAAGTAGATTACAGGCAATGACAAAATTCGTGAGAGGTGACTGAAACCAGTGGTTGAGCGCCTTGCTGCGAAAGCGAGGTTCGTGGGTTCGAGTCCCGCCCACCAGGAGTTTTTTCATTGCATTTTTATCTATAAAAATGTAATATATATCTAATAATAAAGATATTTATGAATAAATATGGGCACGTTTAACGGACTGTTCCTGTTTCAGTATTTAAGTCTGAAATGCTCAACATTTGTCGGCGAGTACCTAGCCAAACGCACACTTAATCTCGTCTTCTAAGTTATATCCTCAATTTCACTTTTTTGATTTGGATTTAGTGGAAAGAGACAGTGGTTTCTTGAGTGAAAAGTTGATTAGAGTATACGACTTAGAATAAGGAGGATATATTTTTTGGAGTTTTCATAAATGCCTGTAAAGATTTATCTGAAATAAAAATCTTGACTGAACCTTATGTTGTTTCTTTAATTTATAAAGTTGTGTTCTAAGCGTAAACTGCCAAAACATTATTAGTTAGCGCCATAGTATCAGATACTTTACGTAAAATATTGAGATATTATTATAGTATTAGCTATATAGTGATGCAAAGCGACCTATAACAATAATAAACTAAAATAAAAACAATTCAACATGTTGCCTACTGTTAAAAAAAATTAAAAACAAACAAAATTATGCGACACCAAGACTATTGCATTGAAATAAGATCCTCAATCCGCCTACGATTATTTACAATAGAAGCGACATTGTGGCGACATAAATGTTAGGCGTTTATTCACGATGTAAATATGTTTGTCAACAGACAAATAAATATTTATACAGAGGCGACACTATGCGACACAGGATACTGATAAACTAGAAGGGGCAAGTCGACATGACTCGCGTGATTGTATTACGATATATAAATCAAAAATTCTTGAATGTAACCACCGCGATGAGCTGACATTGTAACTTGTTCGGTATAGACTCAGACGTTTACCAAAAGTTGTACCACAAATCGATACCACATTTTCATTTTACCTAATGACTTGCAAGGACAATGGCTTGCAGGTGTGTGGCAGCAATGGCGGTCTAACCAAGCGCTCACTCAAACTTTTTTTTCGTCGTTTGTGCTAAAGTTTTACATAAAATATTTTGGCTTTGACTTTGGCTATAAAAATTAAGGCACGCACTATTTCTACTTGATATGGTGTACTCTGCCTGTATGCTTGATTCAGACCTATGGAGCAAGATCATCCTCAGATAGCAGGCTATTGTAGTGTCAACCGCGCGAGGGCGGCAGACCGGTCATGACGATTCATGCCTATTAATAATAACACGTTATGTAAGTTAAAAGAATCTTTAAACAATAATGTTAGAAAAGATGTTCTGTTAACCCTGACACATTTTGGTGTACGTTGATTAAGTTGGTTTTTAAGAAGAGTTTTTTTTCTTTTAAAATAAAAAAGAGTTGATGGTTTCATCCACCTGATAGTAAGTGGCACGATAATATAATACCTACCTCACTTATTAACAGCTTTGATTGTCCCGAAGGTTTGACTGGTAGTTAATGTCTAGCGGCATAAAGTCCGCCTTTGTATTTTATATGCAATAAAGATTTAAGCCTATAGGTACTATCTATACTAATTAGGTTCTAATTATTGTATCTCTATAATTGGATCTACTAACCAATTTCGAAAATTCTTTTAGTATAGCCCATTTATCGAGGGCTAGAAGGCTATATAACATCACGTTACGATCAATAGTAACGGAAAAAATAAAAAATAAATATTGAAATATTTGTTGATTATGATAGTTTTTTTTTTCTTTTAAAAGAAGAGATTTTAGGCATTCTTCCAGGTGGAAGATAGTAAGTGGCACCATAATAAAATAAAGCTGAAGTATTTTTGTTTGAGCGCACTAATATAAGGAAATATCAGTCGGATAAAAAAAATGTATTTGATAATACGATTCTTGAGGAACAAAATTTAAAAAGAACACTTATCATAAAAAGATAATAATCCGATTTCTTTTAAAATCGCGATTATAGCCGTAATAAAATAAAATATATTATTAAATATTTAGTTAGGAAAAAATATTCCTAATAATAATTAAATATTGAAATATTCGTTTTGATTTTGTGATAAATATGTTATTATTGTGCATAATTCAGTAAAAAAAAATTAAACAGACATATTTAGGTAAGAATACAACTACTTAAGTAAAAAAGTGTAATAAATAATTGAATCTTTAAATATTTTATTTTGACTGGAGCTCGACTAACTTTGTATCTACATTAGGTGAGAAGACCTACAAAATCTATGAATGAGGCGATCAAAATACATTGTTGTTTAACAGGATTGATAGCTTCCACTGTACTATGCTAAACAATGCGGTTACGGAATGGTCAGCGACAAAGACGAATTTGCATTATGAGACTACTTTATATAATAACACATAACATAACATATCATCACGGGTGCCTTACGGCGCCCGAGACCGCCTAGACGGCCCCAGGGTACCCAGCGGAGGAGATTTAATCCCACCTCGTCGCGATGTTTTAAATAGACTCAATTACCCATCTATAAACAGTTTCACAAGTTGGTATAGTGAAACCTGGACCGACAGGTTAACGTGCTCTCCTAGGCACTATAGTGGTGTTGTCAAACAAATGTACATATTTTTTTTAATTAAAAACTCATTGGTACACACCGGGATTCGAACCAGGGACCTAAGTGTTTTTAAGTCCAAGGTCTAACCAACTCGGCCACCACGTATATACTCGGCCACCACGCTATATCGTTAAATTGACTGGCCGTTTTGTAACCGGGGGGTGCGGTTACAAACTTGTGTGTACTACAATAAATTTTACCTACCGTTCACAACAAACACTGAAATAATAACTAATATTAATGAAACCATTTTAAAATCGTCACACAATACACTTTTGTTTTATATATATATATATATAGTAGCAACACACAACAGTTCCGCTAAATATCCCTTATCACACTAATCAGGCCATGCAGTCATTATCTTGTTATCTTGTCTAACAGTATGTGTGAGCATAACAAACCAAAAGGTATTATCAGATGCGGTTCTTGGTGTAAGAACGCGGTTACCAAACATGCGGGAAACAGATAGCTCATAGAGACTCAAAGTACTTCTAATATAACTTGGCAATTATTTTTTTGTTTTGTTGGTAATTGTACCTACGTAAAAATCTTTCTGTTGTGATAAATAAAACTACTATTTACGTATTTAGTAAAATAATATAGAAACAAATGAATGTTTACCACTAAGTACATAAAAAGATACATGCCGTGTTCCAATAAAAGAATATAATAATATTAGCTTTTTGGCATTAGTTAAGGACACTGCATTCGCGATCGTGAAGTCCGCGTTCTCCATACAAAATGAGCTATTGCATTTCAAGTATTGCTCTACTACTGTTTGTTGCAGAATATATTATTATATTAGGTATTTCTTTTGTTATGAATATTTTTGTTTAATCATAAAATAAATTATGTAATTAGGATCGAGTAAGAAAAAGATACACCTCTATATATATTATTTTCAAACTTTATTATCACTTAAAGCGGCCCCAGCCTAGTCACTGCGCAACTGATAACAAGGTTAAGCACATGACAACAAGGCCGGACTAAGATGGGTGACCGCTTTATACAATGAGGCTATACCATGATAAACAGCGCAACAAGCTCGCCACTTGTTAGGTGTTTAAATGATTCTTGAGAGCCGAAAAAGCACCCGTGATGGTATATACATATATCTATATTATCACTGAAAGCAACATTTATTTATTTATTTAATAGAAAAATTTAGATGTTTTTTGACGTTCAAGTTCGCGAATACATTTCCAGTCCACTTAAGGTTTAACTAACTTGGCCACCACGTAATTGACAGTACCTCAAAACAACAAAAGCCTATCTTCCATACCCTGGAACCATGGCGTAAGGAGGTACGGGCAGGGAGGAGCAGCTACCCCCTTTAGAAGAGCAGTCGTTCGCTGGTAAACTGAGATTCTGCGAGCTTCATAGCTTGCGATGTTTCTTATAAGACCTAAGAAACTAAGTCTGCCCTCCCCCTATACAACCCTAGCTACGCCTTTGCCTGGAACAATCTTAAATTTCACCTTAGAATAATAATGCCCGAAGTGTAGTATTCTCATCTTGAAGTAAAGATTCTTAGACGTTATAGGTAGGTAGTTAGTAGTTCACTACGGTGTTTGGACAGACTCAATAATCTATCTATAAACAGTTTCACACGGTATAGTGAAACTTGAACCACGTGCTCTCCGAGGTACTACGTCAAATAAGTGTACATAAATATTTTTAATTAAAAACTCATACCGGATATTTGTTTACCAAGGAGGTTTGAACCAAGAATTAAAACTGTAGCAAACTTGGCCACCATTTAATTGACAAGACCAAAAGCTCATCTTTCATACCCTGGAACAATCTTAAATTTCACCCTAGAATAATAATGCCCATTTCACACAAAAGGCCATTTGGTATACAAGTCGGAAGCTATCATAAATATGCATCTTACAATTGGTAAGTGTATTACCGGCAATGTAGGGCCATCTACACAAAGATCCAGGTCTATCGATGGATCTAAATGGGCCCTTATCTAACAGAGGCATCCGCGAGATCGCTGCGTGCTGGTATTCTCATCTTGAAGTGAAGATTCTGAGATGTTATAGGTAGGTAGTTTAAAATATTTAGCACATTCTTTTTCTTAGATGTACTAATATGAAATATGTTTATGGATAATACAGTTGCAAAAAATATATATTAATATATATTGAATATTCATTGTTTTCTTTTGTTCGCTTTAATACGAGGGTGGTTTCAAAAGGAAATAATTGAGAAAATCCTAAAGAAAAATTCATATAAAGTAATTTTGTATAACCGCCTTCGTAGACTAGTGGTTGCGCCTTTGGCGTTGTATCCGGAGGTCGTAGTTTCGATTCTCACTGGTAGCAAAATAATAATAGTACGTTTTCTGTACATTTTGCCACAATCAGGATGTTTATAAAATATAATATGTTTTATTAGTATGGTTGTTTCTGGTACACATAGAACAAGTTTAGCTTATTTTGTGATAAAAAAATATGATGAAAAAATATCCTACATGTTATTATTATTTTTGTAATATAATGATTAATTAAATAATTAATATCCGTCTTTACTCATACATAGGTACTATTCGAGTTCGCTTATATTATAAAAAAAGAAAGTCAACAGCTGTTTTGTTGTTCGTGGATTTTAATTAATAATTAAAATAGTTTAAATGTAGTAATACCAAAGTAAATACTATAATCATTTTAGGAAAACTATAAAATAAATAGTTATTTTGGTTGTGAGACTCAGGATTATAAAACGCAAAAAGGTATTTATGTTCGGCGTTCCAATTTGACAGTTTGTTCCTAGTGAAATGATTTGAATTTCAAATATTTCATTTCTTTAGTTTGTTTGAACTTGATATTACTTATAAATAACTACGGTTTTGTTAAACTTGTATTCATTTATGTGGTTATTATGTATCTATAACAATATTTTTATATCCTTTCACCTGCCATCCATATTACATTCACCTAGGTAGGTTCATTATTTATTATTTATTCTTAATTTACAAACAAGCAACCTTTTCTCACTCCTGAATACTAGTGTATAGACTTAAATATTAAAGGTAAAAGTGAGTGACCCCATAAGTCTGCCAACCACATAATTTTATTAATGGTACATTCTATATTCTTTTTAATTTTTATCTATTAAAGAAATTATTTTATGTGTTGAATGGCAAATATGTAATATTTAACATATTATAATTCTAAGCCCACATGCCCACTGACATTAGACATTACATTGATTTTAAGTGTCAATTTTATATTATTAAGATATGTATAATATTATATTGATGCATATTTTGATTATTAACAGGTTATTAACAGTGTTGTAGACTCATTATGATAAATTTATGGTTACAGTTACCTATGTATTGTTATTTTTTTGTGTGAACTAGTTACTGTGTGTAGATTCCATTTTCAGAGCTGACCATGCCTCCTACCACAAGAAGAGCTACTGCGGTAGAATTGGAACAAAAATTAAAAACTGCTCTGGCTGAATTAAAAAATTCCAAAAATCTCTGTGACCAACTTTTGAAAGAGCGAGACGATAGTGAGGCTGAGTTATTAAACATAAACAGCAAAATTAAAGACTTAAAAAAAGAACTCAGTGAAATCCACACCCAGTATAAGGATGTATGTAGTGAGCGGGATCAGGTGCAGGAGCAGCTCTCTAATGTTGGCCTGTACAGTGATTATTATGTGCAGGCATTGGATCGGATTAGCCATCTCGAGCTGCAGCTTAATGAAGCTCTTAGGACCATTGAAAAGTTTGAAGAGGAGAAGGAGAGGTGCCAAAGTGAACAAACCTTATGTTTGTATGATGAATTGATTGATAAGGACTTAACAGTTAATAGTGTGACTACTATTAATAATGGATATTTTAGTAATAGAAAATACATTAAGCTGTTGAAGTTTATAAAAAAGTATAGGAATAAGTTAAATAATAACTTTATTAGATCTAGGAATATTTCATTAAAAGCGGACTGCCATAGGCTTATGTTGGAAGCTAAAGAAAATAGTGACTATATAAACAACTTACAACAATTACATGATAGTGACAGATTAAAGTCTGAAACTGAGATAAACAACTTACACTTATGTCTCTCTAACTTAACAGAGAAATACCAATTGTCACAGAATGACCTTACGGAACAAATTAAGAATATGGATGAAATTCTACAATTAAGCAAATATAATGCAGAGAGATTTGACTCATTTATTAATAAAAACTGTTGCTCCTGCGAAAATCAGATAAATTTATCGAATACTGGATCATCCATGGCCTTCTCCAGCGCCACCCTAGAGACTTAACTAACAACACCTTACTGCTCACAGATAGTATTGGTACGGGAATGGGTAAATTTTTTAATTTCCATTTAGATCATTCTGTGACTAACTACTATATGCCAGGCAATAGTTTTATGAATATTGTAAAATCCATTTCCTCTAAATTTTACAATTCATTTAGTAATATAGTTATTATGGTAGGAAATGGATTAAACACAAGCAAAGGAGATTTGTTGGACAGTGTGGATCTTTTGTCTCAACTTGGAGTAAGAAATGTTACATTATGTACATTCCTTTATTCAAAGGGATATACTGTCCGACAAAATAAACATTTACATTATCTAAATAATTGTATTTATAATATGACTCGCTACAATAATCTGTTTACTCCTTTTGATATAAACATATTTGTTAAAAATGTTAATGGGACACAGGATAGCATGAAACTACCCATGAAGGTACAAAGAAATATTGCTACATTGGTAGCTAATAATATTTTATTAAGCATTGACTCCACATCATCATTTAGTAGTGGTACTAATAATGTTGTGGTACAACCAATTTTAAACTCTTAGATTTGACAATAGAGAAGGACATTTGCAAAATTAATTTAATTCACCAAAATATTCAAAGCTTCTCTAGCAAGGTTCTTGACATAGAATTATTTATTGAAAAATATAACTTGGATATAATGTGTTTTACAGAATCCTGGCTTAAGTCCGATAATGTGTTTCAATGTAAATAACTTTTTAGTTGCTAGTTTTTTTAATAGAAACTCCTGTGAAGGAGGTGGGTCTATAATTTTAATTAAAAATACTTTAAAGTATAAGGAGCGCAAGGATATTGTAAAACTATCTGTTGAACGTGTTTGTGAGATTTCATGTGCAGAGATGGACTCATATATTATTCTATGCATCTATAGACCCCCAGCATCGTCTTTAAATTCTTTTATAGATATTATGGAGGATGTACTCTCAAAAATATATGATTTAAATAAACAAATTTTTCTATGTGGGGATTTTAATATTGACATTTTGTTAGATACATGTGACAAACAAAAGCTCGTTTCTCTTTTTACTTCCTTTAATTTAAATAACATATTTACTGAACCGACTAGGATTACTTTATATAGTCAGACTTGCATTGATAATATATTCACAAATTGTCCCGTTCCAGACCACTCTGTTATTACTGGTGTACGCTCGGATCATAAATGTCTAATGATCAGCTTTCAAGCACAAGTAAAACCAAAAAATAAAATAATTAAATATAGACTTCTTACTGATAATAGACTAAAATTTTTTAATAATAACATTATACAAAAATCTAATAATTTCAAATATAATATTAATAAACCTGATACAACTTACTCAAATCTACATAATTTTTTAACCCTAGAATTTGATAAAGTATGCAAGACAAAGTCTAAGAAAATAAATAATAAATTGAATTTTGCTATCTGGGCAACCAGAGGCATTAGAAAAAGCAGAGATACTTTATATGATTTATATGACAGGAGATCCTTTACTTTAGATCAAAATTTTCATAACTATGTTAGAACTTACTCTAAAATATTCAAAAAAGTTTGCCTCATGGCAAAATCTAATTTTATTAGCTTTAAACTAAAACAGTCAGAAAATAAATCTAAGTGTGTATGGACGATAATTAATAATGAAACTGGTAAAAACGCACATATCCAAAATGATATTTTAATCAGACAAAACGGAGTAATGATATCTGAAAAAAATGAAGTTGCCAGCTTATTTGAAGAGTTTTTTGTTAATATTCCTTTGGAAGTCACGAATAGCATTAATTCGTCATCCAGTATTGCTAAGGAACTATTAAATCGTTATGTTAAACTACCTGATTTGCTAGAATTTAGTTTTATACATGTCTCAAGTGATGATATTATTAAACACTTAAAAATGTTAAATAAGAAGAAAACAGAGGATTTATGGGGATTATCTGTAAAAGCAATCGAACCTATTGTTTACACTATAGGGCCTATCTTGGCTGATATTTATAATGGCTGTGTGGATAAGGGTGTTTTTCCAGACCTTATGAAGCATAGTAAAATAGCCCCTATATTTAAATCGGGCTGTAGAACAGACCCTACTAATTATCGACCCGTGTCCATATTACCGGCTCTAAGTAAAATATTTGAAAAAATAATGTTAAGTCAATTATTAATACATTTTAATAGAAATAAATTATTACATAATCATCAATACGGGTTTACAAAAGGTAGAAATACAACAAATGCTGGTACTAGATTGATTGAGGAAATATTTAGTTCATGGGAAAAGTCTCAGGATCTTATTGGTGTTTTCTGCGATCTTTCGAAAGCATTTGATTGTGTAGATCATGAAACTCTGTTAGGTAAGCTGGAATTTTATGGTGTTGGCGGAGTAGCGTTAAATCTGATACGGTCATACCTAACAAACAGAACACAATGTGTCAACATTGATGGTAGTGTTTCTAAAGGATCTCTTGTGAAAATGGGAGTTCCCCAGGGATCAATTTTAGGGCCTTTTCTCTTTCTTGTATATATAAATGACCTTCCACACATGGTACAGGAAATAGCGCAGATAGTGCTGTTTGCTGATGACACGTCACTATTATTTAAAGTTGATAGGAAAGACAATATATTATCAGTAGCAAACAATACTCTGACTATGGTTTCTGAATGGTTTACGGCAAACAATTTGGTTCTAAACCCTAAAAAGACCAAGTGCCTGAAATTCTCTTTGCCAAACGTTCCAGTAGTCAACTGTTCACTTAAATTAGGCGGCACTGAGCTGGAATTTGTTGACTCCACTATGTTTTTAGGAATCACGATCGATTCCAAACTGCAGTGGAGAGCTCACATAAACACTTTATCTAAAAGATTGAGCTCAGCTGCATATGCAGTCAGAAAAATCAGACTTTTAACTGATGTAGCAACAGCCAGGCTTGTGTACTTTGCTTATTTCCACAGTATTATGACTTATGGTCTTATTATCTGGGGCTCAGCTGCAGACATAGAAACAATATTTATCCTTCAAAAAAGAGCTATTAGAGCTATGTATGGCATGAAGACCCGCGAATCCCTTCGGGAATTTTTCCTTAAAATTGAAGTAATGACACTGCCCTCCCAATACATATTTGAAAATTTATTATACGTTAAGAAAAACTATACTACGTTTAATAAAAACGCAGATAGGCATACTCGTAACTTAAGAAATATAAACAAAATTGATATACCAAAATTTAGATTACAAAAAACTAATAAATGTTTCCTAATAAACAGTATCAGGTTATTTAATAAATTGCCAAATTCAATTATAGAACTTAATGATATAAAATTTAAAAATTGTATTAAGCAAACTTTAATAGCAAAAGCATATTACAAAGTTAATGATTATATTAATGACAGAGACGTCTGGAAACATACCTCCCTGCGACTGGAATCTCTCAACTAATAAATGTGATACAGTAATAATTCATTACTAAGTACTTATTATATTATTTTTATTCTACATTAGGTAATTTGTTATATTTGGAGAAGGTAATAACTTGTTATTACTATTATTTATTTTTGTTTTTATTTATTTTTAATATTAAGTGTTTTGGCTAGGTAATATACCTACTATAGTTTTTCATATATTTAAATTATTATTTTGTTAACAGAGCTACATAATACGAATCCGTTTTCGAAGTTTGCGCGTGTCTCAGATTCTATAATGCATATGGCCTAGTAATGTGTCCTAGTAATATGATGTGTCCAGCGGATTTCCTCTCCTTTGAAGGTCATTGCAGTGGTGGCGCGTGTGCCGGGTTCTGGTCTGCACCCTAAGGGCCTGGTTGAGCAGGAGGATGGCTGACACACACGTTACGTCCGTGATCGGGTGCTGCTGTGAGGGCCTTGGATCTCCGCTGGACATGCATAGTTTAATTATTATGTTAAAAGCGGAGGTCTCGCAAAATTGTCGGATAGACTAGCGCGGGCATCGGGGGGCTTTGGTGTTTTGTGATTCTGTACTACCTCTATATTGTAAAAAGATGGTTTATCTGCTATGGGGTGTTCTACTCGTGCTCTTCAGCAGGATGAGGGTAAATTATCATATATAAAATATCACATATTATAAGCTAGTAAATAAGCATATCTCCTGATGGTCAGGTACATATGTGGAACGCCAGAGTTTTTTACTTGCTGGTGCCTTTTTCTCCGGGGTGTCTCTGGGGGACCAACATGCGGTTAGTGTTTGCGCTCTGATTGATACATTTTTGTACTTTTATATTAATTATTACTTATAGTGGATATTTGGGGCGTAGATATAATCTGTTAGGTTGGTCGGCTCGGTGGCACCTTTGCATGGCAGATAACGGTGGACAGGTCAATGGAACCAGCTAACCACCTAGTCTTACACTGGTTGGTTATGTGGTGTGTGTTCGGTTTGGTTTCTAATTATTTTATGTATGCAAAAGCCTAACCAAGCGCACACTTAGACCTTATACTAAATATAGTTTTTTTTTTTTTTTGACTATGCATAAATACCTGTAAAGGTTTACATGAAATAAATATTTTTGACTTTTGACTTTTGACTTTGACTTTTTGCTTGTTCACATAAGTAGGACCACTAAATACATTGCTAATCTTCCCTTTGTAACTATTATCTCAAGCCGATCTTTAGCTTAAGTGTTTTTAAGAGTTATAATTTAAAAGCGGCATAGCTTTCACTCAAGGGGCCAATTAATTCTCGGCAGAAACGTTAACCGTTCGATAAATTTCTCAAAAAATACCGCGAGAACGATAAGAAAAACGGGTTAGGGACCTCTTCGGCTCGATTAAAAAGGTTTTATTTATCTTAAACAATTTGTTATTGCCACTCGTGTTGGCTTCCGGTAGCTGTGTAATTGAATCTTCTGGTTTTCAAAGATTTACGACTGTCATTTGATGGGGCTACCGTCCGATAGGCGGCCACGTTTGAGGGAGCACTAAAAAGATTTAGGTACCTTAATTTGCCTTGAGAACTAATGATGAATTTAAATTTTAAATAGGTAGTCATTTTATCATGATGAGCATTTTATGGCTTCATTTAGATTATATATTATGTGGCGTTTATTTGTAATAAATGTCGTTTTACTCGTACCTAATGATGTTTGTTTGGTTATTGTTAGGGTGCACTAGTAAATAGACTGATGAAGTCTTTGCGTTTAGTTATTCAAGTTTAATTTAATACTTACGCGATCTCGGATATTTTGTAGGGTCAGATTTTTTATTTTGTGAACGTCTTAAGTTAACTTAATTCTAAAAGGTACTTGGATAAAATGAATTTGATAGTTATAAAAGTAGATTAGAAGAACGTCCAATTATACGTCTTGTATCATGCGTAAAGGATTTTTTAAAATATTATTATCCGAGCACGGCATGTGACTTTGTATCTACCAGGTGGTGAGCAGACCTACAAATTCTGTGAACGGGTCATTTTTAGGAAATAACACATTTCTTGGTTTAAATCTTCGTTCAACAAATGTTGATCTAAGTTTTAAACATAATGCATATTAAAATTTTCACTCTCCCAAAGGTTTGCTGCTAGGCATTATGCCTAAGACATTAATCTCGCCTTTGTGTATAAAATATGTATTATTTTAGTGCTTTATGCACTAAAATAAATAAGTAAATAAAATGGGGTCGATGAAAAAAATAATAGCTGCCACTATGCCGGCTAAATTTTGCGATTACGAACCGGCGATGACAGAGTCGAATTGCATTACAAGCATATCGTCGCAGCCTTATCGTCAATATAACTAACCGTTTCTTAGCCGCACCCTGAAAGGAGACCGCCTCAACAAGAAATCTATATATGTAGAAGTCACCTGAAAACCCACAAACAAAAATCGATATACAACTAGCTCACTTAAAGGTTTTTGTAGATGTATGTGCGGTGGTAACGAGACCTATACTACTTGTACTATTACTTCTTCTGTGCCTATACTACTACTATCTTTCTTCTAATTTAAGCTAAGGAAGGAGGAAGTGGTCCTTTTACTATAAGACATTTTTTTGTACAGCGTCTTCTTTTTCTTCTTCTTTTAATTAAATGACCTTCTACGCTTTACGCATAATTTTGCCAATGTCAAGTGGGTAGATTTAAAAATTAAAAGTGGGATAAGAGGATGGAAAGGAATTGGGAAAGGACTAGGGTAGAAAAAGGGAATGCGACATGACCGTATGAAAGCATACGGTATAGTCCTGCCAATGTCAAGTGAACAGGAAAAAACGCAACGATAAAATGGGTACCGCCATTTTAACGAAGGTTAAGGGATTCCTTGGGATAACACAAACACTGAGACACTGCGAAAATACTGCACTTCTTACACTTAAGATCACAACGGAATGCTTATTCTACAAAATTGGTACATTTTTGCACAATATATGTACATGGTGACTTTGAAAGGATGTACTTTGGGCTAATATGAGGTTCTGCTGATCAATACGAACAACTTTTCCCATGGAACCATGTGACGAAAATGAAAAAAAATATTACCTTCTCCATACAAACTAGTAATGTTAAAATTACCAATTTGTATCGGGAAGCCAACATTTTTTTTCATTTGCAACACATGGTTCCATGGGAGAAGTTGTTTAATTTGATCAGCAGAACCTCATATTAGCCCAAAGTACATCCTTTCAAATTCGCCCTGTATATAAACTTAACTATAAAAAATATAATACAAACACTCGTCTTTAGTCTTTGGGCTACCCTCAAGGAATCCGTATAGCGTCTTAAAAACATGTAATTTAGATGATACCCATCCCGCAAACACATTCTAAGTTACAACATAAACCACTAAACACTGGTTTCCCTGGAGATGGTCTAGATACTCCATTAATTTGCATGAAAGGACATGCGAATAACCTATAAAGGTGACACATTGACCTGTCAGTGATAGAATCGGAAAGGATCATAGAAAACTGGTCTTACTAGAAAGGATATTTAAGATACAATGCTGGTGATTCCACTACGACATATATATCATAGTATTATTGTTTACACATAAAATCATAGATTTACATGAATTTTCTTTGCACTGCCTTTTAAATAGTAGATATTATAGTAACTAATCTAGACAAGAAAAGCGGCCCCAGCCTAGTGGTTAAGTCACTGCGCAACTGATAACAATGTTAAGTAGATGACAACAAAGCCGGCCTGGGATGGGTGACCGCTTTATACAACGAGGCTATTTCATCATAAACAACGCAACAAGCTCGCCACTTGTTAGGTGTGGCCTCCGAATACCGTCGGCGAAATGAGGACGGGTTAATCCCTCCGCTGGGTACCCTGAGGTCGTTTAAACGGTTCTCGGAAGCCAAATAGGCACCCGTGATGGTTTTTATTTTATATATTTATTATAGCAATAACTCTAGACAAAAAAGGATATATAATATTACACAATTACACGAATTTTGGTGGTAGATGTTGGTTCGATATTCGAGTGAAAAATTACAGATCTCCATAGAAAGATATCAGTTTCATTAGCATATATCTAAGAACCGATACATAAGGCGAAAGCGCGAGAATTGCCCCATGGTGCCGAAAGTCTGAGTTGCAGGTGTTATAATCGCTCTTTGTAACTACATTTGGATTTATTTAGTATATAGAGCATACTGAATTACTACTTACTGAGCGTACTAAATTTACAATTTACTGACGTCAAGTAGCGATGACAAACAATTGGGAGATTGGGTGATGGGCTACCAAAAATTTAACACGTGCGATTTCTACTTGAGACCAAACAGCTCGCCTATCTTCTTATTTATTGGGTCTATGTTTGGGATGCACGTCGAATGTGCGCCTGCGCCGCTCTCGTCCGCCACGAGATCGCGTGAGATACGCCGAGCACGTCTGTCCTGCCTTCGTCATGAGGCACCGTTAAACTCTTTTATTTCTTCTTTTACTCTGCTTTTAATATTAAACCTTTTCGTTTTTTTCGGTTCAATTCTTGGGTCAAGACTAAAATTTTGGATTGTCACGAAATGTTACCTGCTTAACCTTTTAAATCAATTTTAAGGGTGTCCATTTTGCGAATAACCTATTTATGTGTAGTTTTTTTTTTCCGTATAATGCAAATGGCAGTTTAAGGGGAGGCAATAAGTTGTTCTAGATATTATTAATAATTTTAAATATTTTATAATAGAGAAATATTTTGTTATATATATATATTTTATATTATACGTATCTATGCATAAATGAAGAATTAAAACCATAATTTAAACTATACCGTTAAAAGAATGTATGAGGATGAACAATCACGGGGGCCTTTTGTCAGAGCGCCCGTGCAGACGGATGGATTCAAGAGAAGTGGGATTTTAGATTATGAACAGTGATTTTAATATTTAACACTTCCAAAATAATAATACTAACAAAAATATCTTGGATACCCTTAAATGTGCACTTGCTCCAAATCCACAGGTCAGAAAGCAATATATTTATAGTATTATCGTCAGAAAGCAATGTATTATTCAGGTGTATTATTTTAAACAGAGGTGGTCATCTGATATGGCTCGAAAATAGTAGGCAGAGTCGGTGTCAATTTTAATGCTCGCAAACATCCATGCTCGGAATAAGCACCATAGGTAATAAATCGGAATAGAAGGCAAATATGTGTATAATGCATGTTGCAATTACTCCGATATTAAATATGGGCAACAATGCGTTTGATAACGCTATCATTTTTTAAATATATTATTCTGCCATATAAATTACGAACTTAGAAAATGTATAAATAAACAAGAAATCAAAATGTTATAAAAAAAATATATACAAATATCATAAAAGAAAGCACACATGAAAATGCAGGTTCTATTTCGATTGTCACAAATTTCTAGATAACTTTTAAAAACTTGTGGACGAAATTAGTCGAATTAGTCTTCGTTTATAATTAAATTAAAAGTCATTTAATATGCCTTTATTACCATACAAATACGAACTATTGATCAAATATAGTTGCGTAAATATTAAGAGCTAAATGTGAGGCAAAAATTTCCGTCGTATTCTCATTCAGGCTGTATTGTCAGTGTACAATGCATAATAATAGTGGTACAATGATTCAACAGTCGGTCGGAATTTCTATTCATTTTCAATTCGCAAACTAGGCATGTGCGATTTCTAGTTGAGTCTGTACACTCCGCATATCTACATTAGGAGGTCTCTGGGAGAGACCGTCACAATTTATAACTCCAATTAAGTGATCGTTGTCGACCGATGATTACTCGCTGTTTGTGTAATTTTTGCAAAATTATCACCCTTTGGACTTATCGGTATTAACATAATTTACGTTTTAAAATATAGCACATAAAATTCGATGGGTGTTAAATTGAATTCGGGGAGCGGGCAAATAAGAAATGGAAGCGCGAAAATTGGACGAAACACCGTTTAAAGTATCGTTAAAGCTTGTTGGAGAGAAAATATTGTAATCGTTTCGGTCTCCAATCTTGCGCAGTTTATGAGGTGCCGAGAGTATCGACTGCCATTATTCTGCACGTTGATTTAGTTCAATTATTTTGATCACAGAATTCTTGGAGGAGCGATGGGGTTACGTATATGGTGCGGGAAAGTGGACTGAGGTAGCCGACGCTGTGTGAGGGCTCAATAACTACAATTAGTGGTAAAAACTACTGGCAGGTCGTGGTCTTGTGACCTTTTACTGTTGGATGATATAACGAATGTTCAAATCAGGTTGATTTATATTCTTACTTGTTGGTACAGGTTCAAAGTATTTTCGCTAAAGATGAATTAATTTTTAAATGATTAAATTGCCTATTTAGCTAAATATTTATTTTAGCCAAAATTGTTATGATGACTAATGAATTTGAGGTAGTATATAAAATATTTTTTAATTAATTAACGGTTGTAAATAATTAGTTTCTCTGAGTAAAATTTTATATAATAAAAGTACCTTTAAAACTCAATTTAATCAATAAAAAATGTCACTTTATTTTATACATTCAAAACATTGATAAACATGTTGTACATGCAGTACTATCACTAACATGTATAACTAAAATTTGGTGAAAAAAAATTTTTTTAAAGTTTCACATAATCTATACTAATATTATAAAGCTGAAAAGTTTGTATGGTTGAACGTGCTAATCTCAGAAATTGATAAATTATAACATCACGCTACTACCAATAGGAGAGGAGCATTGGATGATGAAAAAACCGGGATTTATTCCTTTTGAAATCTTCTTTGCGTGCGCGGCGTAAACGGTTAAAATTGCGCGGATCAGTTAGTAAGTCATAAAAAAATATTATAAAATTGTAATTATGTAACTTATAACAGTTTTAGGATATTATACTCATCTACAATCTATCCCAATGTTGATGCCTCACTTAAAAAATATTGATATGTTTTTTTTTATTGGAGAATATATTGTCGGTTAAATAGAAAAGTAAAATTTTCCAAAATTAAAAAAAAAAGATTATTAGGTAGAAAGGAGCATTATTAATAGAATTTTATATGGATAAAATACACTAAAATTATTACTTTAAGCTCATCTGTGTCGCAAGAGTCATTTCGATACTCAAGTCATATCAACCTGATGGTAAACCGACTTAGAAAGTCCATGAATGGGGTTGATCAATACTTGTTGTAAACCGCATTACTCCCATTATGCTGGCTAAATAATACTATTACGAAATTGACGACGACAAAAACATATTTGCATTACGAGTCTACTAAATCAGCAGCGCGATTCGTAACCGCACTCTGAAAGATACCTTGTCAAGAAATTGGTGCAGTGGGCGCCTGAAAAGCGGTGAACCCACATACTAAAATCAAAAAATTATGGTTTTGGAACTGACTGCAGTGGTTCTACCAAAGTTAGAAACCTTACCAAAAAAATTTAATAAAAATTTAAATAAAAAAAAGTTTTAAATAATCAAGTTATAAATGTCAACTACATTTAATTATTAATTATATCTGGAGTTAAACCTACTTAGGTGAGAGAATTGGAAAGCTCCGGAGCTCCTTCGCATGTCTACATGTACAAATAATTATTTTTTATTTAATTGGGCCCATGTTATCAAACTAATGAATTATTTTCATCAGATACGTATAAAGTAGTCGACATGTTACATATTCGTCGCACTTATTAAGGAATTACAGTTCTGAAATGCATTTTTAGCCTAATTAAAATTATGAAAGTTTTTGTGAAAAGTTACTTAAAACTTTTTTATGTAGGTACTGAGGCCGTTTAGGTAGTCTCTGACACTATTAAGCACCCGTGATGTAACGTTTTAGGTGATAATTAGGTATATAACATGTAGAAGTATTTACCAGTTGTATGCATTCAAGTAATGTCAAAGTGATGGTGTGAGATTCAATATGCATAGACAGCATGGCTTTGATACACTCATGCCGAGCTGGGCCCTTCCACATATATTCTTAATTTCAGTAAGAATTTAAGTTAGGGCTCTTCCATATAGCCCTAACTTAAATTTAATTTAACTTTCTAAAATAATAATTAAACAAAATGCATTAATTTTGTCTGTTTATTCTTTTAAATGTTTTCAGTATTTTTGCATTTTTATTAATTCCTTATTAGGATAATTATATATTGTTTTGTTTAAAGATAAAATGCAATGTAAAAAATCCTGGTGGGTCGACTTTCCAAACATAAGAACAGAAGATGCCTACCTCAGTTATTTTTTTTTTACTTTACTTAACTTAAAAAAATAACTTGTATTTCAATTATATTTCTAAGAATAATTGTATTTGTAAAGATTATAGTATGGTGAGTCCAAGATTGTTGTGGATCCGACTGAAACTGGGGTTGAGGAAAATACTCCTGGTTGCTGTGTATGCTCCGGTGAGTTCCACGCCCCAGCAAGATCTAGAGCAATTTTGGAATAGCGTCAGAGATGTTCTAGACTTGGCAGTAGGAAACGAAAGTATTGTAATGTGTGGTGATCTGAATGGATGGGTCGGGATACGCAGAATTGGTTACGAGGCGGTTCTTGGCAAATATGGTGATAGCAGAGTGAATGAAGCTGGCAGGCTTATACTCGATGTATGCCTAGAAAAGAACCTCCTTGTGACGAACACTCTGTTCGCTCACAAGGACATTCACATGTATACAAGAGTGATGAATGATGAGAGAAGTATGATGGATTTTATGATTGTAGACGATCGTCTCCGGTCCCATATCATAGACACGCGTGCGCACCGCGGGCCAGAACTAGAAACTGACCACTATTTGGTCGTCACCAGATTTAGTGGTCTTTTTAGAGGTTGGCGGTGCAAACGTTCCAATGGGACTTTGGAGCAATTCGAAAGAATAAAATGTGAAAAATTGCGCGAAGAAAGTGTGAAAGCAGAGTATGAAAGTTGCATCGAAGATAAGCTTGCCAACCTAGAAGATGTGAGTGGTGATCTGGATAAATGTTGGAAACTTCTTAGAGACAGTATGGTAGAATCTGCAAAAAAGGTGTGTGGGGTTACGAAAAAGCGAGCTAAGAAAGGAGATGCATGGTGGGATGCAGAAGTTAAAATTTCTGTAGAGAAAAAGAAGAAAGCATGGCTAAGTTATGTAGCTTCGCTGAGTCTGACTGAAAGTATTAGACAAGAGAAAAGAAAGACATACCTACGCTGTAAGAGTGATACCAAAGCTTTGGTAAAAGAGAAGCAAGAAAGATGCAGAGCGATTGGTGAAGAGAGGTTATCAAACAACTTTAAGGAAAACTCGAAGCTTTTCTGGAGGGAAGTGAGAAATTCTCGAAGTTGTTCGACTACCTCTAGAATGGATAAAATAAGATCAAAGCATGGTGACACTCTTACAAACACTGATGAAGTGTTAAAGCGTTGGAGTGAATATTTTGGTGAGATGTATGAAAGTAGCATCCCCGACGTCACTACTGGAACTTCACCTCTAGAGATACCTGAACTGACGTCTGAAGCATGGGATGTAATTAATGTGTCAGAGATTGTAAGAGCGATTAGAAGCTTGAAATGTGGTAAGGCAGCGGGAATTGATAAGGTACTACCCGAAATGATCAAATATGGAGGGCACAAACTCTGGAGCGCTTTCCATTTGTTGTGCAACTTATGCTGGCATATGGGAAGAGTTCCAGAGGACTGGAGGGGCGCAGTGATCGTTCCCTTGTACAAAGGCAAGGGGTCCAGATTAGACTGCGCCAACTATAGAGCCATAAGTTTGATCAGTTTGGGAAGCAAAGTGTATGGAAAGATTCTCTCGAGAAGAATGGAAATGATGACTGAAGGACTACTTTGGGAGGCTCAAGGAGGCTTTAGATCTGGTAGGGGATGCACGGATCAAATCTTCTCCCTCTGTAACATCACAGAGAAGTTCCTGGCCGTAAACCAGAAAGTTTTCTGTGCTTTTATGGATTTGGAGAAGGCGTTTGACAGAGTTGTAAGAAAGGAGCTGTGGGACATTTTGCCTGATTATGGTATTGATGACAGTCTCATGCTGGCTGTACAATCCTTATACAAGAATTGTACAGCAAGCGTGCGAGTGGATGGCATGCTATCTGCCTGCTTCAATGTCAATATTGGCGTCAAACAGGGATGTGTGATGTCCACCAGACTGTTCATCATATACCTAGACAAATGCCTGCAGAGACTGAAAGAAAATAGATGTGGGATAAAAATGGGTGATAAGTTGATTAATACACTATTGTATGCAGATGATGCTGTACTCATTGCATCATCTCAGCAAGAGCTTCAATCACTTGTCACAGATATGAAAGATGGATGTGCTGAAAGAGGTCTCCGAATAAATGCGGGAAAATCTAAGGTGTTAATATTTGAAAGAAACGAGAAAATGAATGCGACGATCATGGTTGATAATGTGAATCTAGAACAAGTGTCTGAATTTATATATCTGGGTAGTGTATTCACTAGGGATGGTAGATATGAAAAAGACATTGAAAGGAGAGCGAATGCAGGCAATAGTGTCAATGGCGCACTGCGTTATTTGGTGGGTAGTTCAAATATTAATACAAAAGCAAGACTAGCCATTCATAATGCAGTGCTTGTCCCAACACTATTGTATGGGAGTCAGACTTGGGTATGTCAGGAGAAGGATGAAAGTAGAATTAATGCTGTAGAAATGCGCTCATTGCGACGAATGTGCGGTGTTAAAATAACAGACCGGATCCGCAATGAGGTAATTCGGGAACGAGTGGGACTGAATGAAAGTATAGGCATAAAAATGAGGAAGGGCATGCTCCGCTGGTTTGGGCATGTAGAAAGAATGAGTGATGAAAGAATGACGAACCAGATATATAAAAGTAAGGTGAAGGGTAAACGTGGCCGTGGGAGACCAAGACACACCACATACCATGATCAGATTGAAAAGGTTTTAAAATATAGTGCAGTTAAAAGTCTCCGAAATCGGCGTGCATGTATGCGAAGAGTTATGACTGTGGACGAGGCAAAAGAAGAATGTAGAGATAGAGACAAGTGGCGCTCGGTTGTCTCTGCCTACCCCGTAAGGGACCTGGCGTGAAGATAAATAAATAAAAATAAATAAATTGTATTTTTTATAAAAATTCAAATTTATATTTCAATAAAACTTAAAAAAACATAAATATTAATATAAACTATTTAAAATTAAAATAATAAAAACACTTAAAAATTAAATAAATCCTCACAGTGTTCGCGCGGCATAGTGCCCAAAACGCTGGCTACATTTCCTCTCTGTATGGTAAGGCTTATTCTTTGTGAGAGGAATGCGCCAGCCCTCTGGTCACCTGTGACGTCCACCAATTTTAATGCAATCTCTTTGAAAAAAGTTTTTGCTTCAGGACCCCACGGTCCCATTGTTTCTACCCCAAACGGCACAAATATATAGTTATTAATAACTTGACAATATTTTCGCCGTTTGAGGTTTTCAGCGTGGGCGGCAGCGGCACCAGCCTCCTTTTTAGTCCTTGAAAGATGTGAAGCTGCCAAAGTACATGTTGCATCCCACACTAAGCAGCGACCCATCTTCCAAGGGACCAAACTTAATCCGTCAGGTCTCTTGCCGTCATCGCGTGATAGACCACAAGGTTCATTAATTGATGGAATATTAATAACGGCAAGAGACCTACGAATCAAATCGTTTAACAGGTTGTGCCGTGAAAACCGCCCCGCGCTCTTCGAACAAGATAGACCATGGTGCCCAAATCGGTCGACGTCACATCCGCACGGACATCTGTGAGGTTCACAATTTTTTTATTGCATATTAAAGTAAATAATTTATACAGATAAAAGCCTAGTAAAAAAATAATTATGGAATACTTTTCTAAACAAATAAATTAAAGTCGATCAAACAATAAAATAAACGAAAGTCAAGTAATCGATTTCTACATCTAACTATTCAATAATAATACAATATATTACAGCAAAGCATAGCGTGCTCCATATTTTTTTATTATCAGACTATACTGCAGTAAGATTTAACATTAAAGCAATTGAAATTTTGATTAAAACGAAATTGCTACCAGAATAACAAAAGATTTGTCGATGTGAGAGGTTGTTACGTTGTGCATCCAATGTTATTTGGGATAGGTAGCACTATGCTTGCAATAACTTTAACCGACCATTTATTGAAGACGTCACATGTAAAGGAAAATGCACCGTAAAAGGGCGTGGCTTAGCTTATATTAGAATAAACAAAGTTTATTTCTTTTACGCTTGTAAGTAAATGATATTCCGCCCAATCCAAATTAATATCGTTTTTTAAATATAATACAATTGAAACTCAATTAATTTAAACCTTATACTAAAAAAAAAAAAAGATTAGAAAAACACGTATATCGGAAAAATATTCTCCAATTACATTTTCTTCAAATATTTTTACATTTATAGGATAATCTTATATATATATTAAAGATAAAATTCAATATAATAAAATATCAAACTTGTAGCAGTTGTAGCTATCGATATAAAATATGTCGATCGATGTTTTTTCGACGCCCGCTTTCTGTCATACATATTATTTTTTGTAAATGCAATTTTGTATTCACCTTTATTTATTCATTTTATCTAGATTATTTACATAAGCATAGATAGCATAAATAATAACTATATAAAAAACAATGCGCTATTTACAAAACTTCACAATTGTTATAAAATATGTAATTTCGTTGCTATTAAAAAAGTATTACCTACGTTTTTTATTCTTATTATTTTATTGAACATGTAGAGTCTCCACTCGCCACTCGGTATTCTCTGCCTATCCCACTGGCACGATGGCAGCATATATAAAGGTAAGTAAATATAATTTTCTGCTGACGACCGACGATAAGATTTCAGTTAAAGCTTTGGTTAATTTGGTACAACTCAGCCTTAGAATATTTCGGTCAAGTTTCACTTGTGGTTTCAAGAATTTTATGCATAGATTGATTTGATGTGGAATCCTACTTGTGAAGAAAATAAAACTGTAAAATAAGTGTGCACAAATTGGTTGTATATACCTAGGTACGTTATTTTTTGTAAAACATAAATTAATATAGGTGGGAGGAAGACATCTAATAACTTCGCTAGGCCGACCAACCGGACTCGTTATTTTTTTTGCCCATACAGATGCAGAGACCGTCAAGTGACCTAGTCATGTGTCGGGGTTTATCTGTTTTCCGGAGACTACTGTTTCTATTTCTTGTCGAGAGGGTAGTCTCTTTTCATAGTGCCGTTACGAAACGGGTGATTAATTTGACGATAAAGCAGCGAGGATATTAAAAAAGACTCGTGATGCGAATACGTCGATGTCACCGCCCCTTTCGTAACCGTATTGTATCATTTAGCCGGCATAGTGGGAGCGATCAATATTGTTAAACAACAATTTATTGATCGACCCCATTCATGGACTTTGTAGGTCTGCTTACCATCAGGTAGATAAAACAAAAACACTGTATAGACGCCACTTGGTAGAGCGCCTAATACGCTACCAGCATAATAATAATAATATGTAGACCAATTTACACATATTGCTCTCGTCACAAACTTAACTAAGCTCTAGGCTTGTACTATGTGCACCAGAAGCAAGGATATAATACATCTTATATTTTATAAACACCAAGACCATGACAAACTATACAGAAATAACGTACTAATATTTGCCATGGGTGTGAATCGAACCCAAGAACTCCGGATACAACGCCGAAGGCGCAACTACTAGTCTACGGAGGCTGCCATTGCCACTTTAATACCACTTGACAAATCTAACATACATTTTTTGCACGGGCGTAGCCAGGAGTTTAGTAAATGTGTTTTTTTATATTTCATTTTTGATGAGCGTGTACCCTTGTTTACGTTTTGGGGGGCTTTTCAAATTGATAGGCCCGTGCTTTTTTGGCTTCAATATTAAGTACTTTCATTAAACGTACTCACCTGTTTTTTAAAAGCCCCAAATATATTAATTAAAAAGTATTTTTATGAAGGCAACATTTCAATGTCAAGGACATTAATAGGCAGCGAATGCTGATGCTGATATGAAATTATGTAACGTTTGAAGATAAGAAATCGGCCAATTTAAATTGCACTACAATGACGCTGCAAGTCTTTACATATTGCACAAACAATTCATTATTTTTTAAATCAAAAATCAATTATATTATGCCATCATAAAAATAAAGGTTTTCTTTGTCACTGTATCCACCTGATATAAATAAAGTCTATTCATTAGCGTTACAACAATATTACGTCAAATATAAACATATGTATATAACTATAAATTTGGAAGAATTTGCAACATTATTATATTAAATAATGAAATTCCGCAGAATAACGCCTGATTCATTCAATTATATAAATTATATATTGGTATGATTTCTAGTGGTTGTACTTTAGCGTTGTATTCGGAGGTTCTTCTTAAATTTCTGTGCCTCGCGCGATCATTTTGTTAAATAGAATAGGGCGAAAATATGAGGAATTTGATGTATTTGCTGATCATCTAATGCTGAAACCAGCCGGTTATTACTGAGATGCAGCCATTATAGTCAATATAATTGTATTACTTATTTAGAATAAGTAAGTTCTGTTATGTACAATTTATATTTATTTATTATTTTTATTTAAATCTGTATTGCATACAAAATACAAAGGCGGACTTAATGCCGCTAGGCATTCTCTACCAGTCAAACCTTCGGGACAATAAAAGCAGTTAATAAGTGAGGTAGGTGCAATATAGTAACTGAGTATATAAACCAGTGAATATTATATAAAATACTTACAATATATTATACACCACTTAAATATATATATACATACATAATCTTATATACATATATATACATACATAAACTACAAATACACAATACTACCAACTACAAAATGAGAAAGGAGAAGTAACAAACTGGAAAGGAATAGAATAATGAAAGATAAATAAAAACTACCTATGAATTTAAATAGTAATCATATACTCTTTTTTTAAATATGACTCTATTTGGTGATGTTTATAGTTTAATAAATAAATTTAAAAGCCAGTCTGTTGTCGGTGGAGCAAAGCCACTCCTGCCTATTCTCGGCCAACATTTTGACTTCAGTTTCTCTTTCACTTGATCTAAATCTTCTTCCCAATCTTGCTCTTTCCTTCTATTATTGCTTTTGAATAAGTGTCATTCCGTATCAAGTGTCCAAAGATCTTCCCTCTTCTGTCTTCTGTTATTCCAATATGTTCTTTTGTCGTATACCATTGTTAATACTTCTCTATTTGTTTGTTCTCTGTCCAGCTGATTCTTTCCATTCTTCTCCAACAGAACATTTCAAACGTTTCCAGCCTCTCTCTATGTTTCAGGATTAGGGTCCACGTCTCGTAATCCATATATCAATTTTGATTAACATTTTCCTAATTATATTTGAAGTTTTGGATCTAAACAGATTTGATTTGTTATTAAATGCCTGTTTGTTATTGATATTCTTATGATCACATCATAGGTTACAATCCGGAGGTTTTGGGATCGATTTCCGTTCATGGCAAAAAAATAAACTATACAATTTCTCATGGTCTGGATGTTTATAAAATATAATATGATGTATAATTGTTGAGTATAGTTGTTTCTGGTAAAGATAGTAGATCTTATTCTGTGACCAGGGTGTGAAATGTTCTGCATATTAAATAAATAAAAATATAGTTTTTATTTTTGTTTATTCAAAAAAATATAAAAAGAGTTTTCAAAGGAACCCTAAATATCTAGTTGATTAACATTTATACAACTTTCGCGACTCCCGCGCAACTCGAAGTGATGGATCGAGAATTAAGTAACCAATTACCAGAGAGATAGCGTCAAAACAATATAAATTAAATACAAGAAGCCGTTATTAATAAACCAATAAAACTAAAGATAAAAGAGTTATTTTATTGGTAGAGAACATCTTGTTATCGCTCATTTTTTTTAAATTACTTACCTATAGTTAGTCGGCATCACTGGAACGCCAAATACTTTTGATTAACTTTGTAATTTTTCTTGTAGGTAAATAAATAGGTAGGATTATAAGTCCATGAATGGGGTAGATTAAAACATTGACTACAATGTACCGGTGGTCGTGGCATCCCATCAATTCAAGTCCTGGCAGATTAATATTAGTAGTATTATCTACCTACATACGTTTTTTGTATAGTTTTTCATGAACTGGGTGTTTATCTACACTAATAATTATTATAAAGAGAAATAATTTGATTGTTTGTTTGTTTCAAATAAACTCAAAAACTACTAAACCAATTTTAATTATTTTTTCACTAAAAGAAAGCTTTATAATCAGCGAGTAACATTTATTTTCGATCCAATTTATTTTAAACTAACTATGCCCCACAGTTTCACCCGCCGTTTATTTAAAAGAATCGGATCAAAAATAAAATACAGCTAATGTTACTCGCTGATAATAGAGCTTTCAATTGCTGGAAAAATTAAAATTTTTGAGTTTAACCGGAAGAACAAAAAGTCAAATCTTTTTTTTAAATAATATTAGTATAGATTAAACAGCAGGTGACACCTTGTTATCTATACTATGTATTAGTACAGTTGTTTCTGAAAAAGGTACAAAGTAGGCCAGTGTGAAATTTATATATTAATTGTTGTTAAACAGTATTGCTCTCACTTTATCCGGTTAAATGATGCGGTTACGAAATCGACGGCGACAAACATGTATTAGCATTACAACTCAAAAAAATAACTTTAGTTCCTGGTCAGATGATGATATCTGGGTCATTTTACCATAATAATGCAGTAAATTTACTGCTGGAAGTGTACATACTGGAACTGATTATATATAATGTATGCAGCCTAATTAGGAGTTCAGCAAAAAGCCTAATTAGGAGTTCAAAAAAAGCGCCCCCAGCCTAGTGATTAAGTCACTGCGCAACTGATAACAAGGTTAAGCAGATTACAAAAAGGCCGGATCTGGGATGGGTGACAGTTTTATACAACGAGGCTATTTCATCATAAACACCACAACAGGCACGCCACTGTATGGTGTTGCCTCCGAATACCATCGGAGGTTATCCCTCCACTGGGTACCCTGAGGCCATTGAAAACATCAGTTCTCGGGAGCCAAATAGGCACCCGTGAAGGTATTTATTTTATAAGGTCAGCAAAGCTTTTGGGGGTCGAATTTTGAGAGCTTCGTTAAAAGCTTTCGTTTACAATAACTATTAACAGTAGTTCTAACGTTGGTTTGGAAATATAATATAAACACCCGGCCATTGGTCTAGTTTTAAAATAAATATTACGAAGATAGAGACAACTATCCATGGATTATTTGTGCGGTTATCGGGTTCATTGCTTGGTTAGGAGGAGTAAGGCAAGCCTTTGCCTTTCCAGATTTGTGATATATCCCGGGAATGCAGATGAATCCAGGTATACGTAGTAGAGACTCATATTAGCCCAACGTACACTAGTAAAAGTAGTTCCAAAGTCATCGTATATAACAAAAAAAAACATTTCAGTACCATTGCAGTACAGTAGCCGTAGTGTAAGATTTTTTAAACATTTACTGTCGAGTTAACTGCGTTAACGAACTCGTTCTATTTGACCAGTGCTCTACTGGTCATATACGGCTTATACCCAAAATACAATATTCCAAAGTCACCAAGTATTTATATATTTTTTATTACATTCCGCGATTTCCTATTTTTTTTATGAAGCACGGTATGTGGCCTTTCTACCTGATGTGAAGCCGACGTTCAAAGTCCATGAATGGGGTCGATCAATATAATGCTGTTTAACAATATTGATCGCTCCCACTATACCGGCTAAATGATGCGGTTACAAAAACCAAACTCAAAAAATGATAAAATATTAGCATACCTAACTAAGCTAATTAAGTATCTACGAATAACAATTTTAGCAACAATGTTAGAAGTACTGAAATACTGCCTACGATCGATCGAGGCAGCCTCAAAGGGCATCCGGCGAACGGCATAGCTCGAACCGATATGCCAACTAGAATAAAGGAGTCCGCGTTATCTTCGGAATTTGACCAAACTGAGTCACTCGCTGACCACACCTGAACATTACAAATATTCTATTGAATGAAATAGAATTATTTTGTAAAGACTTTGAGTTACGAAAGTTATTTTTGTAGGGTAGGTAGTCAATAATTGGTTGACTACAGACTCGGCCTTGATTGCTAACAGCCAGCGGACTGATTTATTAGCTTTTTATTAATATTTAATTATTAACTTTATATTGGAGATTTAGTACTTATTTAATAAAATTTAACAAATAATTAAAAAGCTTCGGTTTTAGGCTGTGACTTCCAAAAGACTACTGCATTGTTGTTTTTTCAATATAATCTTCTTTTAGTTTGAGATTACGAAACGTGCGGTTGATTTGACGATAAATGGCTTGAGTCGAGATGAAGGCAAGCGTCCAGACGGAATGACTTTGGTACCTTGGAGGATGGGTCAGTCTCTTGTATGGGATGCTACGTGCTGGGATACTTTAGCTCCCTCCCATCTTCATGGTATACCTCTGTCAGAGCTGGCGCTGCGGCGGAACAGGCACAAATAAGCAAGCGCCGAAAATATGTTAACATTTGTAATGATTACATATTTATATGAAAAACCTAGCTTGTCTAAAATCGTGGTATTTATATCATTTTATCTCATATTTTGACCTGCCCTAAATCCAGGGCTAAACAATAAATAACTATTGTTACTTTCCAAAAAAAAAACATATAGGAGAATGCATTTATAAATACAATTTATTTGTCCCGAAAGACAGGAGTTAATTTCATATTTGGCACGCAAATCCCACACCATTTTGAAGATTCATTGATTGATAATTTAATACGCAGTTAGGTTTCTTCGAATTCACGCATTCGATTCAATGTAATATTAAATAAATAATACTGAATGGGGAAGATAATTCAATATAAATAAAATTAATGTCAGAAGGATGTGTAAAGTAGATTATATCGGGAAGAATTTTATGCCTAAAGATTAAATGCGGTTCTGCGAACTACGCAGCTGTGTAGGTTGGTTGGCCATAGGTTTATGACATTAAGAAAGGGAGAGCTAAGACAGAAGTTTGATCATTTATTAAAATTTTTTAGTGACAAAAATTTCGTGAGGGATTGTATCTGGTTGGCTTAGTGATTGAAAGCGAAGGTCGCGGGTTTGAGTGCCATGATTTTTTCCCCAATAAGGAATTTATATATAAAAAAAATACAATAAACGAGATGCCTATATTCCGACTCCGATACCATGAGTTCTCGTTCGAGTTGAGATCAAAAATTAAGTCATTTCATACAAAAGTTTTTTTCAAAATTCATAATATATTTGTATTTAATTAGGTTCTCGATGCAGTGGTAAATTCAAAAAACGCTCTGAATAGGTGAAAACAGGGAAAAGTTTTATTTCAAAATAATTTATTATTTCAGTAACCATTTGGTCGGTATTATAAAAAGTCGAACTTTGGTATGTTTCTATCTATAGTATTATAGATATCCTTTTAACGTTTTTTTTTCTCATTTCATTCATTTTTATTCTCAACTCAATACTACCTATATATTGGTCTTATTAAAATTTAGTCAGGATGAGATGGTGGAATTGAGAGCAGAAGACCTAGCGTGAGTTTGTTCTAACGTTCTCACTGCGTCAAGTGAGCACCCTCTACCAAACGCCTGTTAAAATAAGCTAATCTGGTTGGCGAAGAGTGCTCACTTTCTGTGATGAGAACGTTAAAAAAACTCGCACTAGGGCTACAAAAAGAAGTACGCTTTAGTGGTTATAGTTATAACTGTGTCTAATCATGACTGATTTTAATGATTTATTATATATATTTTAATAGGAATTTCACAAAATTTATAGGCGTTCCCTATAATTTGATCTTACGGAGCCAGAGACTGGAAGAAGTGGTGAATAGCACTCTTGAATACAAAAGTTAAATGATATGTACAAAAATTACGTTATTTTATACTTTTTAGTACATAGTCTTGAAGTCGGTTTTATATTTGTTAAAAAGAAAAAAAAAACACTGGTTTCAGAGTGATTCCCTAAAAGGTGTTGATATAAACTTAAACATTGCTTAAATATTTGACAAGGAAACAAACAATACATATAAAATAAAGTTTATTTCCAGTTGTCTGACATATTGTTAACCCGCGCACTTCACGAAGGCTCATTTAAAATCAGATAAAACAAGATATCGATCAATCCATCAAGCGATTTTATTGACGCCATAAATTTTCAAAAATATTTTCTTGCCGGCGAAAATCGAAACCTGGGCCTCGTAGGGACGAAATTGCCTTGTAAGTAGGTAAATTATGATCGGCTTGTGCCTGCTAACTATATACTGGATCGCCCATCGCCCTTCCATCGCAAAATTGTGAGCTTGTATTTTAGGTCATATGAATGTTTGGTAAAGAAATTGCAGTGCTGAGGTTCTTGTAATATAGGCTTGTGGAAGGATTCGCTTCGGGTGTATAATTGTATTGAGTTATGGCTTACTTGTGTTTGTTTTTGGTTTAGCCGCGTTTTGATAAGATTTGTTCGTACTGCTGATAATTTTCTGTAATAACCAGTGGAAGATTTTAATGTTTGTTCTTTGTCGGCAATTACACTTTAAAGTTAAATTACACAAGTCATTTCCGTACCAACATTAACTTGAATGTTTTTTTATTATTATAGCTACTGACTTATCAAGTTTGGTGTTGTAAAATTATTAAGACAAGTTTGAGCCTTAATTTTGGAAAAATTGGATTGTTATGTTTCTTTGTGTAAAATTATATAAAATATTAATACACATCATAAATATTGATACAGATCGATAGTTTCCAGAAAAACCACAGCGTGATCTAAAAAAAAACATTGATAAATTGTTTGCACATACGAAATGGGTGGTGACAAAGTCGAATTTGCATTATCCCCGCTGATTTTGGTTAGCATCTGCCTACGTGATTGAATTTTTAAATTTAACAAAAGGGTAAGATATATGGAGCAAATTGGTAAAAGGCAGTACCTTAAAGGGTTTCGTAATAGGGCGTACGCTATAGCAGTTGTCATCGATTACAGGTTCGTGTCGGACTCGGAGCAAGTATCGCCCGGAGCAGTAACGCTGCGTACCTGTTATCCGGACCAAATCACAAAGGAACGTACTTTTGGCAAAATAACAACTTGAACGAATGAAAGATTTCTTATATTACGTACTATTTTATTATATTTTAGGTGGGAGGAAGATCTCTATGACTTCTTAAGGGTGACCAAGGACGAATCCAGTTTTTAAGTCTGGGGTCAAATAGTCGAGGGCTAGTCAAGACAACTTTTATTACTTTAATGGTTACAATAATACGTGTAATTAAAAAGAAATACTATTTTCATATTTTGTAGGAACGTCAAAATAATTATAATTTGAGAAACGAGTTATGACTTCCTCCAATCAATCTATTTATTAATTATCACTAGTCGACCCCAATGACTCCCCGTTGCATCAGAACGTTAATCAAATCATACTATGATTAAAATTACTTAACAAAGTACGTGATTGGTAAAAAAAAAACAATACATGACATTCTACCAATCAACTAATTTGATTATAGAACAATTATGGTCATCGTTCTATCATCAACGTAACGTTAATACGAAGCAGAAACTCATGGAAGAGCCTTTAAGCGTTAGTCATGTTTCAGTTTTAGTTTATGGGTTCACCGGTTTCCAAGAGACTACTGCAACGATTTGTTGTTATTATTGTGTTTAGGTAGTACTTTTCTTTCACGGTGAGGTCTATGAAACGGACAGTTAATTTTTACGATAAAGCAGTGAGCCCCGATGTCCTTATTTACTTCTTCGGACTATACAACCATAAAATAAGAGGGTTCAAGAAAATAACCAGTTTCAACTAAAACTATTAATTTTGAAAATACCAACAAATAGTGATGTCCAAGTCAAGTAGTGCGTGGGTGAACCCACTGCCCCTGGAATCACAATTAAACTACAGTACAGTACAGAGTAATTTTAGCTTTACGGTAACTCATATTATCAAGATTTTGATAGGCTCGGTGGTATAGTGGTTGAATCATTGGCATTGTATCCTTAGGTCGTGGGTTCTATTTCCACTCATGGCAAAACATCTGGGCTGGGTGTTTATAAAATATAGTATAGTTATGTGGTAGTATATATATATATCATCACGGGTGCCTTACGGCGCCCGAGACCGCCTAGACGGCCCCAGGGTACCCAGCGGAGGGGTTTTAAACCCACCTCGTTGTAGCCGATGGTATGAGTCTACACCGAACAAGTGGCTAGCTCGTGGTAGTACTTTGTATAAAATACAAATTGCGCTGCTCATAAACTAGGCAAAGCTTGTATCTACTATTTAAGTATGTATGTACTGGTATCCATATTTCCTGTACTCATAGTACAAGCCTAGAGTTTATGTTTTTCCACGACATTATGTGTGAAATGTCTTAAAAAAAAGTCATTGGCAGCCAAAATAAATGAAATTTTACGCAGGTCTCTTTCCACAGCTAAAATTCCCTGTATTTTAGAACCTAATGGTATGTTTAGAACTAATGGGAAGAGACCTGGACGTTAGATTCCATGAAGGTCAGGCAGAGCCATAGTGTGGGATGCGACGAGTGTGGATACCTTGGCTCTGTCTCACTTGGCAACGGCATATTATGCTGTTCTGCTGCTTCTTATTGACTTCCGCTGTAGTAAATAAACAAAATAAATCGATATGTATTTTGTTTATTGACTTCTGATGTATAATATTTATCGACTTTCGCTGCATAGACACTCGGTGCGTGGAGTTGGGATGCAAAGTCTTTTAATAAATGGACGCTACAGGTGACCCCCCAGGTAGCATTTTGACGTCCCTATGACGTCGTGAATAACACTCAATTTACGTCATAGGGACGTCAAAATGCTACCTGGGTCGAAAGTATAGAACAGTATCTCTACCACAAGTTTTTGCAAACAGTTTCTACTATAGCCAGTAGTAAAAATAACTATAGATAGGGATCAACCAATAGGATCGCTTTATTCTTCAAATAAACCTCTCTTATTGGTTGATTTCTATCTATAGTTACTAACGACTAGATAGTAAAAGCTGTTTGCAAAAACTTGTGTTAGAGCTACAGTTTTAGATTTGAAGTTGTTTATAGAAGAAACAAAAAAGAAATTGCCTTAACAAATTTTATAACCCAATAGGTCTTGTTAACAATAAAATCTTATTAATAACCATAAATACAGCAATAAACCATACAAATTGTAGTTCTATGATAAGGCCGAAGCACTTAACAATCAAATCAATATAATGGCAATAAAATATAGGAAAGAGACGTAATTTTACGAACTATTTTACTATTGCTTAGTGGTCATAAAGTTTTATCAAGAGTAGGCTGCGCCGCACTGTAGTTGCGCAGGCTGCCCGGCGGCGCGCGTGGTCTGCCGATGATTTATCAATAGCAGTCGCGATCTTGCACGAGTGGCCTCTCTTCCTGTCCCTTCGACGAAACTTGTAGACCACCTATTCTCAATCCATATTATGCGAAAGTAAACGTTTTCACGCCTAAGCCGCTGAATCGTTTTTTTTAGCACGGCATGTGACTTTGTTTCTACCTGGTGGTGGGCAGACCTACAGAGTCCATGAATGGGGTCAATCAATAATTAATTATTCTTGAGGGCTCTGGAGTCGACTTCACGCCCATACCAAAAACGTACTTCCAATACGAGTATTACAACTTGTCTGTTAGTCGAAGTTCAATTATTATTTGTATGTTGGTTATTATACGTACAAATCTTTCTGTTATGGGTAATATATATTTTTGTATTATAGTATCAAAAAAGTTATTTTTCTAATTTTAAAAAACAAATCAAAAAGATTAAAAAATTACAATGACGGACAAAAATATTTTTTTAATTCTGCGACAAACAGTAAACGAGTATTATACGAAGTGCGAAAGCTTATTTTGTATGAAGAACGCAGATTCACGATTACGAATGCAATGTCAAACATATTGATCGCTCCCATTATTCTGGCTAAATGATGCGATTACGAAATGGGTAGCCATAAAGACGAATTGCATTTCGAGTATTTTGATATACTCACTGCCTTATCGTTAATTCAACCACCCATTTCGTAATCCTGAAAGGAGACTACCACCTCGACAAGAAATCGATGCAGTAATCTCCTGAAAACCGGTGAACCCACAGACTAAAACCGAAACATATAAACATAGGGTATATTATTTTTCGACATAGCTATAGGAAGTGCAGTTACATAGGGTGTTTGTGTTTTAAGATTCTCATAGGAAAAGTTTTTAAATACGCCAGATAGAGTTGTTCTAAAGTTGGGTATATTAAAATGGCATTATTATTTATTTATTTTAACATAGCATTGGATGCAAGTCCATCAGCCGGAAAATGACATATAACTTAATTAAAAAAAAAAAAAAAAAAAAGTATACTTTTTGAGGCATTTTTTTTTTTTTTTAAAGTTGACATTTGTTATCACATTTTTGGCTAAATAATTTGGTACGTGTAAGATCTAACACTTCAAGGCAATGGCACGTTAAATGTATGTCGGAGAGGCAACCGTATGGCGAGTGGTAATCTGAGGCTCTACCATAGGTTTGCGCATTGTAGCAACGTAACGTATTTGTATACGTATATGTAAGCAGCAACCAATAGGATTGCTTTATTCAATCCTGTTACCAGAAATAGCTTCTGGGCTTTGGAGTGGTACAGAGCCCCACGTATCGGCCAAATTGACCCCAAGTGGACAAGAGCTGTGATATGGGCCCACCCCCATATCACAGCTCTTTTTTTTAATGAAGAAACCGGATATAAATGCGGTTGCTTGAAATGTAACACATTAATTATTTAATCAAAGTTTTTTGCCAGCCGAAACACGTGGACAGTTTTTGCACCAGCTATAAAATGAAAAATAAAATAAATAAAATTGAAAGGCAACCGCTTCAAAATTGGTCAGCATACACCAAAACTTTGGAAAAAATAATAAAATGGCCATCCGATTCTGATGGGTAGTTTCGGAGAACATCCCTTCAAAGCCTTATTATTATTATATATTATTATTATTATTATTATTATTATTATTATTATTATTATTATTATTATTATTATTATTATTATTATTATTATTATTATTATTATTATTATTATTATTATTATTATTATTATTATTATTATTATTATTATTATTATTATTATTATTGTTATATTATTATTTAAATCGTATGGCATTCTAATTTTAATCTATTAGAAGTGCAAATAATGGTGTGTATTAATGTATTATTTTGAAGCGGTTACCTCTCAACTTTTTTTAAAAGGGTAGAGAACTCACTGGGCGCAAGTCACTTCCAACCTGTCTTTTTGGAAATATAGGAGAGGCTTATGTCCAGCAGTGGACATAAGCCTCAATATTCAGAAACTAGGGCTAGTCATGTTTCAGTTTTAGACTGTGGGTCACCGGGACTACTGCATCGAATTCGTGTCGAGGTGGTAATCTTTTTCTTGCGGTTGCAAAACAAGCCGTTGAATTGATTACACCTAACTCAGCATGTTTATTAGAATAGATCCGTGATGAAAATTCGTTGTTGACCTGCCCGTTTCGTAGCCGCATCAATTGGCGATAGTGGCAATTGGAAAAAGTGGGAGCGATCAATTATGTTAAGACCAATTCATTGATCGACCCCTTCCATGGACTTCGTAGGGCGGTTTACCATCTATAACAAGCTCTTCGAGGCACTATAGTGGTGTTGTCAAAAAATGTATTAAAATAGTGTAAATATTCAAATAAAATATGAAGGGTACGAGAATAGGCCCGCAGTCCTCGACTGGCCAGATATCGGGCAACTAGCTGCGCACGCGTCGCCCCGCCCTGCTTCTGCGATGCGTTAAGTAGTCTAAAGCACGACTATGCTAAATTAATGTACCTTGTACGATCCGCTAGAACCGTACAGGGTGTTGCTAGAAATGAGACAATGCTACTCATGAAAGTCCTTCAGTTCCCAGAATGTCAATCAAATTAATCTAAGATTCAAATTAGATAACAAGGCAGATGATTGGTGGAAAAAAATAGTGAATGGTTTGCTAATTTTGACCATAGATAAATTTGATCAACGTTCTAGAGACTGGAGATATGTTACATAATAAATGGATAATACCTAAATGCTATGCTGATCCCCAATTTATAGAAGATTATTCAAATCAATCTGTGATTTAAATTAGCTAACCACCAATCAATTGGTGGAAAATTTATGTAATGTGACATTATAGTTATACCAATCACGTGCTTTGTTAGCTAATTCAAAACACAGATTAATTTGATCAATTTCTAGAAACTGAAAAAAATACCATGACGGGTGCCTTTTTTGGCTCCCGAGAACCGCTCAGGGTACCCAGCGGAGGGATTAACCCGTCCTCATTTCGCCGAATGTATTCAGAGGCAAAACCTAACAAGTGGCGAGCTTGTTGCGGTGTGTATGATGGTATGGCCTCGTTGTATAAAACGGTCACCCATCCCAGGTCCGGCTTTGTTATCATCTGCTTAACTTTGTTATCAGTTGCGCAGTGACTTGACCAGTAGGCTGGGGTCGCTTTTAGAAACTGGGGGTAAATAAATGCTTTGATAAATGCTGAGGATGAACTGCCTGAAAAAAAAAACAGCGTGCATCGATAGAGAAAACTCTCGCGCCGCGTAAAATGCACGATTTGCCCATACATAGGTAAGAAGAAATAATGTTATCTTTAATGCATAAGGTAATAAAGAAGTTAACCAAATTTAAACTGCCTTGCCTACTATACCCACATAAAGCTGGCATAAAGATATATACAGAACGGATTTCGTTTGTTTTTATATATTTTTTATTATTGATATAGATAAATGCTATGGAAAATTAATCATGGCGTGTTTAAAAAAAACTATGACGGGACATTACATTGTTTTAAAATTTGCAAGTGGCATGTTATACAAATAATTTGACAGTTGCGACTGTCAGATTATAAAATTTCAGCAGCCAGTGCCTCTTCCTGTACAGAATGAAATTTTACTTTTAATTTTGAAATTAATAATATTTTTACTAAGATAAGAGTATTGAACAGTTCCCTAAATATTTTACAGTTAAACTAACGTATATTAAGGAATTTATTAATAAGTATGGACAGAAAAATAATGAAAAAACGAGATTGATTCGACCTAAACCATATTATCAAACATCCGAGTAACTGACTTTAGTAACGCATTTTTAGGATGTTTTTTTTTTAAGTTACCCTTTTGGTAATACTCATGTTTGTCTGCATGAATATATTAAGAATTAATTAGATATCCTTGAAATTTGGAATAGTTATGGACCTTAAGTGTCACTATACTATTCTTTGATTGCCGTGTTGTTTTTATATTCTGTGATGTATATATTTGTTTTTTTTTTACATTCCATTTTATTTCACTTGCTCGGTGTGGACAGAATACATCGGCAAAAACGAGCTGGGAATAAAAAAAAAACCCACCGCTGGGTACCCTGAGGCCGTCTAGGATCTCAAACGCTAAGGCACCTACCATCACCCGTGATGGTACATACCAAAAGTTCAAACCAAATCCAGTAAAAGCTATCATAAGCTTCCTATTAAGGCACCAAGTACTCTATCCCTATCGTAGGCTCTCTCGTAAAAAGGCCATATCTACCATCGATAACATCAGTCGCTGTGAAATACCGTCGAACAGTTCGCCAGCTTTATTATTCTAAAGCATCCGCGCCAAACTAATGGCTGACCGCGATCGTAATTCAGACGTGGCTCATTGTACTCCTATCTACGGGAGGCGACAAATTTATTAATGCCCAGTTTTATAATGCCGCAGCTGTAATTTGATTCGGCTGTACAGATTGCCTGATTTAAGTTTCTATCAGGTGAAGGTAGAAATTAGCTTCTTTAGATTTATGGGATGGTCTTTACTTTGAAGCCTTTGCTTTGAAAGTTGATAGATGTTGTTGTTTTCCTTTAATTAAAAACAAAAAATACCCCTCATGCGCAAAAATATTCGTGGAAAACCTTTCCCAAACGGACCGGAATATAGGCGAATAAATTGTAAAAACATTACACATAGTCGTACACTTATGGGTTCGCGTATTTTTGCGAATATGAGGGGCTGGCATAATAATAATATGAAGGATATTACATTTATTGCCATGGGTCCCTACCGAGAAGCCACAGACATACTGATCGACACGTCGATCGACCACACCAAAAATTAAATGTATGTGATTTGAAGTTTCTCATTGATCGAGTTCTACTCTTAGACAAAATTTCCTATACATTTATCGGTTTGTCGATATAGCTCCCCGGTTTGTACTAAGTCTACCATAAACAACGATATTAATAGGTACCTACATATTATATTTTATAAACTCCCAGACCATGATAAACTGTACAGAAAAACGTACTATTATTTTTTACCATGGGTGGGAATCGAACCCTACCAGTCTACAGATGCGGTCTATGTCTTTACCTACTATGTCTCTACCTAATGGAAGTAGAGATACAAGAATCCGTGAATCGGATCGGTCAAAACATTGTTGTTTAACATCATCGATCGCTTCCACTATGCTGCCTTAATGATGCGGTTTCAAAATGGGGGGCGAGATTGACGAATTTGCATAAGGAGTCTAGTAGTTCTAAAGCCTCGCAGCTTTATCACCAATTCAGGTAGTTGAATTTCGTAACCTCATCCTGAAAGTACTAATCCTGAAAAACCGGTGAACCCTCAATCATGTTTTTTTTATTGGAGTACGGCATGTGACTTTGTATCTACTTGGTAGTGAGTAGACATACAAAGTCCATGAATGGAGTCGATTAATAATTGTTGTTAAACAATATTGATCGCTCCCACTATACCGGCTAAATGATGCGATTACGAAATGGGCGGCGACAGAGAGGAATTGCAATACGAGTAAATTTTCTCGTTAATATCCTCGTTGCATCATACATACATACATATATATATCATCACGGGTGCCTTACGGCGCCCGAGATCGCCTAGACGGCCCCAGGGTACCCAGCGGAGGGGTTTTAATTCCACCTCGTCGTAGCCGATGGTATGAGTCTACACCGAACAAGTGGCTAGCTCGTCGCGATGTTTTGAATAGACTCAAAAACCCATCTATAAACAGTTTCACAAGTTGGTATAGTGAAACCGGGACCGACAGCTTAACGTGGTCTCCGATGCACTATAGTGGTGTTCTCAAACAAATGTACATAATTTTTTTAAAATTAAAAACTCATTGGTACACACCGGGATTCGAACCAGGGATCTATATGTTTTTAAGTCCAAGGTCTAACCAACTCGGCCACCACGTAGCCGCATCCTGAAAGAAGACTATCACCTCGACAAACAAAACTGGTTCTGTTGTACTGATAGAAACTCATTTCAAAGGCCTAGTTGGTTTAAATATACATGTTGGTAGAGTTGGTTAAAATTTATTTATTTATTTATTTAAATCTTTATTGCATACAAAATACAAAGGCGGACTTAATGCCGCTAGGCATTCTCTACCAGTCAAACCTTCGGGACAGTAAAAGCAGTTAATAAATGAGGTAGGTGCAATATAGTATCTGAGTATATAAACCAGTGAATATTATATAAAATACTTACAATCTATTATACACTACTTAAATATATCTTATATGTGGTGGTAGAGTTAGTTAGAAGATACGTAGTGGTTGAGTTGGTTAGAAGACACGTGGTGGATGAGTTGGTTACAAGATGCGTGGTGGATGAATTGGTTAGAAGATACGTGGTGGATGAGTTGGTTAGAAGACACGTTGTGGATGAGTTGGTTAGAAGACACGTGGTGGATGAGTTGGTTACAAGATGCGTGGTGGATGAATTGGTTAGAAGATACGTGGTGGATGAGTTTGTTAGAAGATACGTGGTGGATGAGTTGGTTTGAAGATACGTGGTGGATGAGTTTGTTAGAAGATACGTGGCGGATGAGTTGGTTAGAAGTTATATGGTACGTGGTGGATGAGTTGGTTAGAAGTTATGTGGTACATGGTGGATGAGTTGGTTAGAAGTTATGTGGTACGTGGTGGATGAGTTGGTTAGAAGATACGTGGTGGATAAGTTGGTTAGAAGTTACGTGGTGGATGAGTTGGTTAGAAGATATATGGCGGATGACTTGGTTAGAAGATACATGTTGGATGAGTTGGTTAGAAGATATGTGGTAGATGAGTTAGTTAGAAGATATGTGGTGGATGAGTTGGTTAGATCAAGCACATAAAAAACTAGTCTATAGCGAATGAGAGACAAACTTGTGGTAGATGTTGATGTGGTAGACATTAAAGCAGTTTCACAAATTGGTATAGTGAAACTGGTAATGACAGGTAATTCAGAACTCAATGATACGCAACGGGATTTGATCTCATGACCTAAAAACCTTAGTGGCCTGACCAACTAGGCCATATCACATATGTTATTTGCATAATATACTCTATACATATGGAATTAAGAATTAAATTATTTTTACAATAATAAATTCTATCTATACCTTGCATTGCATTGCACTACATAAATAATTAAAATCCTTATCAAAAAGATCTTATTAATATTTTTTTGGTTTATTTTTCGGCACACTTATTTATAACAGATTGATTGGCAGTTCTTTAACTATTTTTGCATACACAATTTGTGATATTGCATAACTAGCTACTGTGTACATTTATTTAAATTGCACTCTATAAAAAAATCTAAATATAAGAATTACATCACAGACAGCGTAACTATCTATTTTTTTTTTTATTGGAACACGGATCTACAATGTCCATGAATGGGGTCGATAAATTTATAGTTATTAAACAGAATTAGTTGCTCCCACTGTGCCGGAAAAATGTGTTGTTACACACTACCCGAGAAGGCTCAGGAGGAGATGGAACGAATAGTTTGACACGTTTTTGAGTGAGTGGTTCAAAATTGTGGTAAGTACAGTGAGATGGAAAAAATTATTGATGGATATTTTTGCTCAACAATAAAAGAAATATATACGTGGTTGCCGAGTTGGTTAGACCTTGGACTTTAAAACACTTAGGTCCCTGGTTCAAATCCCGGTGTGTACCAATGAGTTTTTAATTAAAAAAAATATGTACATTTGTTTGACAACACCATTATAGTGCCTCGGAGAGCACGTTAAACTGTCGGTCCCAGTTTCACTATACCAACTTGTAAAACTATTTATAGATGGGTTATTGAGTCTATTCAAAACATCGTGACGAGCTAGCCACTTGTTCGGTGTAGACTCATACACGCGCTACGACGAGGTGGGATTAAAACCCCTCCGCTGGGTACCCTGCGGTCTCTAGGCGGTCTCGGGCGCCGTAAGCACCCCTGATGATACATATAATAAAAGAAATATAGGCAAATGTTTTGCAAAATGAATGCAATGTAGGTAATGTTTTTTTTATAATTTATTTTTATATTAGATTTTATTAAAAAAGGCAATTTGTATTTATAATAATAATTTTTATTTGTAAATATTGTTGCCTGAAGACGCCCTAATAAATATGACCACGCCTTACGCCTTTTCGTGATAAACTTAAATGGTTAAAAATACGAATCCGAAGAAACTGCAGAGTTCTCTGTGTTTTGAACGAACCTGCTACACCTGAATATCTTAAAAACAGATTCACTTATTTTGGCTCGCATCACGACAAAACCCTTCGATCTACTTTTAATAAAACCCTTGCCTTCTCCTCCCATCATACCACCTTTGTTTCTAAATCGTTTGCAGTTGTCGCTGCAAGACTTTGGAATAATTTACCAGTTAAAATAAGACAATCACCAAATAGAGTCATATTTAAAAAAAGAGTATATGATTACTATTTAAATTCATAGGTAATTTTTTTATTTATCTTTCATTCTCCTATTCCTTTCCACTTTATTCACACATTCTATCTCCTTTCTCATTTTGTAGTTGGTAGTATTGTGTTTTTATGTATGTATATAATAAGATATATTTAAGTAGTGTATAATAGATTGTAAGTATTTTATATAATATTCACTGGTTTATATACTCAGTTACTATATTGCACCTACCTCACTTATTAACTGCTTTTATTGTCCCGAAGGTTTGACTGGTAGAGAATGCATAGCGGCATTAAGTCCGCCTTTGTATTTTGTATGCAATAAAGATTTAAATAAATAAATAATAAGGCGAAATATAGCAAAAGTATTACTATTATATTGTGTTTTATTTATGTATTTTATTCAATGATCTATGATTTTTTTTTAAGATTTAGTTTTATAATCAATAATAAATAAATAAATATAATCACGGGTGCCGTACGGCTCCCGAGACCGCCTAGACGGCCTCAGAGTACCCAGCGGAGGGGTTTTTAATCCCACCTCGCCGTAGCCGATGGTATGAGTAGTACCGAACAAGTGGCTAACTTGTCGCGATGTTTTGATAGACTCAATGACCCATCTATAACAGTTTCACAATTTGGTATAGTGAAACTGGGACCGACAGCTTAACATACTCTCCGAGGCACGACACGATAGTGGTGTTGTTAAACAAATGTACATAAATTTTTAGATTAAAACTCATTGGTACACACTGGGGTTTGAACCAGGGACCTAAGTGTTTTTAAGTCTAAGGTCCAACCAATTCGGCCACCACGTATATTCTCTCTTATTTTATATTCACATCAAAAATATTTACAAATTTGTTTTATCAAAAATCTAAGCGGTTTATGTGACCGCAGCTGAATCACATAATATGCCTGGTTATAATTTGTGAATTAATTATTTGCTTACTATTTTTTTTATAGGTGCGTAAAAGATATTGCTGTCATTTATAAGGTTTCTTCTTCAAGGACTATTACTTGGTGAGAAACAGTAAAAAAATCTGAGGTCGTCTCGTGGTTTGTTCTCTTTTTTGCTCCACACATGGATAAAGTGACCAAGGGTCGATTAAAAAAAAAACTGGTCTATCCAGGGTTAAGACAGTGTCATTCCTCAAATCGCATAAAAGAGGAATCTTGTTTAAATAATAAATTAATAGTTACATATAAATATACAACACAACACCACTGTAGTGCCTCGGAGAGCACGTTAAGCTATCGGTCCCGGTTTCACTATACCAACTTGTGAAACTGTTTATAGATGGGTTATTGGGACTATTCAAAACATCGCGACGAGCTAGCCACTTGTTCGGTGTAGACTCATACCATCGGCTACGACGAGGTGGGATTAAAACCCCTCCGCTGGGTACCCTGGGGCCGTCTAGGCGGTCTCGGGCGCCGTAAGGCACCCGTGATGATATGTATATATATATATATATATGTATGTATAAGAATATACATTAAAAAAATTAACGTATTCTATAAATTTCACGTCGAAGTTCTCAATATTTTAAGCGCAAAAAAATTGACTTTGACTTTGATGTAGGTACATCAAAGTCAAAGTAAATTTTTTTGCCTAAAATTTTTGATGAGCAAAATAAATAAAAAAAAACGCCATCGTCACAATATCACTTATTATATATAGTGCCTTATGTCTCTTTAATTAGTGAGATACGCAACAATTTTGCGAGTACCCTTCATTACTTTTTTGGGGGGGGTTAATCCTCCAACACCGCCCCTGCCTACTCTCCGTGTCAAATTTATCTATTTTCATAGATTTCGGGGGGGGGTTTGAATCCCCCCCTGGCTACGTCCTTGCTGCATAGGCTGTTGATAATATCTACGTTCAGACTATTAAAAGTGGAATACTCCGACTTACTTGATTAAAGCCCCAGCCAGATCTCCCAGAACCACTGAGGCACCTGCATTTTATTTTTCGCAAATTATTTTTTTATCTTCCCATAATCGCGAAATATCCGGACACCTTAACGTTATGCAAAATAACCTTACGCCTCCTCCATTAACACCTCTAAAACAAGGTCGTAAATATATAAAAATATTAATCACAATTAAATTAAAATTTCCTTATGCAACTAACCATATTCAATAACCCACAAAACATGATCGTTATTGATACGCTCTACTGACGCCCAAAATATTACCAAAATTATTTTGAAAGTTTATTTTTAGTAGAATAATCAATAAAGTTTCTTTTTTTGTGGTTTTTTTTGATGATTTAAATTACACATGGAATGATATGACATTAGACAAGCTCCTAACAGAGGTACCTTTAAGAGACTAAGGTTTAGTGTATAAACACTTTCTGAATGTGTGAATGTGTCTTCTCCTTTTTATTATTCGTTTGGGCTCAACCTCTCTCTCTATCTCTTATCTTATCCTGTGTTTCTGCTTTAAATAATTATTGTGCTGTGTGTAGTGTTATATTGTGCTGTACTGTAATATTTGCTTTTTTATTATTATGTATTTATATTATTAATATAATTTATGATATGTATGTAAATGTAGTGAGTATTAGTGTGTGTATGTATAATATTTGTATACTCTATTTCTTAAATGTATGTTACTGCTTAATTTGTCCCAAAGGTTTGACTGGTAGAGAATGCCTAGCGACTTTAAGTCCGCCTTGGACTAAATTTGTGCAATAAAGTATTTAAATAAATAAAGAAAATAAATGATGAATATTATAGAAGAGTCGCCTGTTAAAAATGAGAACTGAAGATGTCCAAAATAAATAGTAACATCGAAAAATATTATGGTTTTTTTATATAATTATAAAACGAAAGAAAATTAAGGTATTTATCTATTTTCCATATATAGACTTTGTAGATGTGTGGGAGCCAAACATATGTATGATTCCTAATTTTAAAAGGTTCTTAGGACACTTTGCTATTATTCATACTACCTTAAAATGATACTTCTTGTTCTCATTATTGGACTTTGCATACTGTTTACCACCAGAACGTTGGTGTAGAGCACATGTTGTATAATGAAATAAAATAAGATTGTGACGCCAAGTGTGTTTATTTTTTTATTTTAAAACTAATTCCTTCCTTAACTTAAGGATGAATTAAAAAAAAAATATTATAGGTGACATCACGTACCTACTATGTACCGGCGACTGAGTTCGCCTAAACGGCCTCAGCAGTGTTCTATTCGCACCTCATTGTAGCCGATGTAATAGTTTCACAAGTTAGTATAGTAAAACTGGGACCGACAACTTAACATGCTCTCCGAGGCACTACAGTGTAGTGGTGTCGTCAAATATATGTATATAAAAAAAACATAAAATTGTTTTCGAACCAGTGACCTAAATGTTTTTAAATCTACGGTCTAACCAACTCGACTACCACGTATGTAAAAATAAAATTGTATACTAACCACTTGGCTATAAGCTAACCACTTACCGCTCATCTATCCACTAGGTACCAGACCTCTCACAAACTTTACCTTGAATCATTATCTACGCATCAAACCACTATGTCGATTTTAATTGGTTCGCCTATAATATTACAAAAAAAAAGAATCGCCATACCTTCCGGGCGTGTCAATGACAAACATCAAATACGATCGACGAAAATCGAAAGTGCAAGGTGACTCGATCCAACTCGATCGATGTACAGAGTCGCAAAAAAATCGATCGATGAGTAATATAGTACAGCCCATACAGCTTAAAGTACAGCGTAAGCTAGAGAGCGCATAGATTGTAAATGTTCAGTTACTTGATAACCCACACTAATATTTACTACCTCCCATACATATTACATTCGACAGCCTCCATAGACTAGTGGTTGCGCCTTTGACGTTGTATCCGGAAGACGTGGGTTCGATTCCCACCCATGACAAAAAATATTAGTAAGTACATTTTTCTGTACAGTTTGTCATGGTCTGGGTGTTTATAATATGTATTATATCGTTGCTTCTGGTACACATAGTACAAGCCTAGAGCTTAGTTTGTGACCAGAGGCGCTACCATGGGTTTGCGCATTGTATCAACGTAACGTATTTGTATACGTATACGTGAGCAACAACCAATGGGATCGCTTTATTCAATCCTGTTACCAAAAATAAAGCGAACAAAATAAATCCACAAACAATTTATTTCTTAAGGAAACTACTGTATCGATTTCTAGTTCAGGTAGTAGTCTACTTTTAGGGTGAGGTTTCAAAACGGGCAGGTAATTTGATAATAAATTAGCAAGGACATTAATTCCATTACATTAAACTAAATTTGATGCAAAATCGCCTGTGTCACCGCTCATTTCGTAAACGCAACATTTTAAGACACACCAGATGAATAATTGAGTTATAATAATTATTTATTATACAAAAGCTTAAAACTATTGTGCATAGGTGTGCTTAATGTCTTAGGCATTATCTACCAGCTAACCTTTGGGAGATCGACGAATGACAGGCTGAGTGTCAATTTAATACTAAATATATGTACTTACGACATAGATGTATCTATAAAATTTCATATGAAAACATATACAATACATTTATTTAATACACCAAAAAAATATATTAGTATAAACTATTTTGAATAGAAGGAAAATGGGTGTGAAAATTAAATTAAAAAGTGCTCCTTTTCTTCGTGTAAGCGAATGGGTCCGCCATTCAGAGACACAGGTCTCTGAATGGCGGACCACCTACAATTTATTCCACCACGGGCTCCTGACAAAGTATTTTTTTTATTTTCTTAATAGTCCTTACGTAGTTTTTATTAACTTATAGCTAAATATATAAGTGCGGTCTCTACCTGCAAGTATTTGAGTTCAGAAGATTCAATACAAAGTGCCTACTGGACAATTAGATCAAGCAGGAAATGGTTTGTCATAACATTAAGAAAAAACCTATCACAGAGTTTATGTTGCGTGAAATTAGAATGGAGTTTTTTTTCAGTGTAACTCTGTCATATGACAATCTTCTTAGCGACCAATATGCGTGTAGATCATGAAACTAAGAATAATATATGGAACCATCCTAACGTCTAAATAGCTTGTAACATAAAATGTCAAACGTGGTCGTTGCCGCCATATGGTGTTCTCAATTCCACCAATCAACGCCCAGTGATTGCTTATAATATTTTTTGTTCTTACGTTTTGTTTCGAATTTGTATGGCGGCGACCATATTATATATATATATATATATATATATATATATATATATATATAATATATATAATATATAGGTTATGGCCTAGGGGCGACCATCATAAAGAGGCCTCCACGGAAAATGGGCTCTTTCCACAAATGGAAGGATTTAAAAAAAAAAAAAAAATTCTTTTAAAATATTACAAAAAGTCTTATATCTAGGGTATAAAAAGGTTAATATTAGGTTTAACAAAAAAAAAAAAGTAATGCCATGTCGCGAGCGGTTGTAATGTATGTACCTATATAGATTGTGGTGTTTACATATTACAATAAGAATGTGTTTGTTCGTTTATAATGATGGGTTGTAAGCTTTTTTGTATCTAGGGGTTACTGGCTTCCAAACTAGAATTCTCTGTACTATGGGTAGCCAGTTCTCCACCTGGTTACTAATGGTTCTGTAATTGTATGACTGGTGTGTATGTGGTCTGTAGGTATATAATAATTAAAAGAAAAAAGAGTGATGTATTAGGTATATAGTAATGGGTGAATGTCAATCAGTCATGTCGTAATTGTCATGAGTCTCTCAGTCTTGTTATAGTCTTTGTCAGATAGCCAGTCAAATACAACTTGGTTACAAATTGGTTAGATAATCTGGTAAATGGAAAAGTTAGAACCTAAATGTGTGCTAAAATTTTAATAAATTTAATTATTTAAGAGGAGATTAGGCTCTTCGATCCTCATGTTGATTCAATTGCAAAGTATTAATTACCTCTCCACGCGCATGACGATGAGTCGGTAACGCTACCATACATTTATGTAAACCTTCCTTCAATAAGAGCACGTATGAGATTATACCTACAATTTAGACAGTAAAACGACTGTCGGGCAAAAACTGTCAAAAAAATGGTCTTATTTTGTTAAAGAGAAAATAAACAATGACTGAACGTTTTCCTTTTTTTAATTTTCTGTCTTGATATTTTATAGGAACTATTTTAATTTGAGGGATTTTTTTGCACTCTTTTTTGAATTTCATGGTGTGAGTTTTTTTTCCTACACCAACCTTTAAAAAAAGGAAAACGTACGATATAGATCACATTTATAACGCTATAGATTATATTAGGGGGGGGGGGGGGGGGGGTTAACAGTTAGGACCAAAAGGTCGTGAATGTATAGGAAATGTTTGATCAGACGCTGCTCTATAGGTAGACACTTGGTAAAATTATTAAAACAATTATGAAAGGAAATTAATTTGTAAATCAAAAATTAAATTTTAAATAGTAATCACATAAAATACTGGAGCCTATGCATATATGACAAGCCCACCACAACAAAAAAATATGGTGATTCTCATATATGTCGCACGATAAAAAATTGGAATGCCTTGCCTGCGTGCGTTTACCTTCTTCCTTTAATCTGGAGTCCTTTAAGCGAGGCGTGAATAAGTTTCTTAAGCTGACATAGTGGAATCAACTAATTGAAGCATCATCGGTACTATTGGTTGAGAACATTCTTGGACGTTACATTGCCACTTACCACCGGGTGGATCACATGTCCTGCTTTATTTAAAAAAATGTTAAACATAGCTTACAATAGGTAATTAATAATAAAATAGTTAATAGAATTTTAGTAGGTACTCTTGTGATCTACGTATAATAAAATAAAAGTTCGAGCAAAAATGATGATCACACAGAAAATTATTGTTTATAAAAAAAACCTCAAAAAAATAATAATTTAGGTATATAAACCACTGCAACTGCTTCAAATTAAAAGTACCTAATTACTACTAAAAAGTACACACCACTACATAAAAAAGTACTTTTGATTAATTATAAATAATATATAGATAATAATTCTGAAATGTTAATCAAGTAAAAGTGTTAAGCATAAAAGTCATTAACACAGATAAGAATTCATTCAATTTTGCTCACAAAAACGGAAAATTATTGCACCGTAAACCGTACGTGCTCAATTAAAAATTGTCTCCGTAAGATCGAGTATGAAGTATTTCACCAAGAACATTAAAGCCTTTGACAGATAATAATATAACCTTTGGACAAATGTTAAGAATATTAATCTGGTTTAATTGCCTTAACAATTTACAAACTTTGTGGGCACTTTAATTTCTTGCGTAATTATTTTATTTTCAACTTGTAATATAATGTTAATTTTTAATTCTTTTTAACACATAGGACTGTTGAAGATTTAAAAAATAATAATTAATGAGTAATGCAAGTATGAAGTCCATGTAAATTATACTGGGAAAATGTAGTTTTTATTTATGCAAAAATAAAGCTAATTTAGACTTAAACACTTAGATCAAGGGTTCAAAACAATAATATTTTAATAAAAAAACGTTTTAACTACAGTTGAATTAGAAAAGACTTTTAACCCTGCTCCGCGGTCTCAAGTCCAGCAACACTGCAGTCTTCCCTGCTTTCCAACTACGCGATGGACCCAGCACCCGCACGGAGAATCCATGGATAGTAAGAACATTGTCACATAAAGTAAGAAATGAGGGGTAACAATGACGTATTGCATTACGAGTATATTTTAATATACTCGCTGCCTTATCGTTAATTCCCATTTTGAAACCGCACCCTGAAATGAGACTACCACCTCGACATGAAATCGATGCAGTAGTTTCCTGAAAACCGGTTAACACAGAGATTAAAACCGAAAAATGACTAGGTCACTTGACGGTTTTTGCAGTCGGCCTAACGAAGTTATAGAGACTTTCCTCCCACCTAAACATATGACAATATAAAGCATATGACTTCATATCTAGATGGTAGTTAGCAGGCTTACAAACTCCATCAATATATTTCTGTTGTTAACAGTATTGGACGTTCCCACTAGGCGGGTTACCAAATGGGCGCCGACAATGAAATTGTATTATTACATTAATATCCTCGCTGCCATATAGTAAAATCAACTACACATTTCGTAACCACACCCTGAAAGGAAGCTAACACCTCGGCAAGAAATAAAACCAAAACATGACTGTTTCACTGGTCACTTGACGGTTTTTGCATATTGCATATAGAGAACTTGTAGAGATCTTCCTCCCACCTAAGTAAACATAAATATGGTAGAATTCTGCAAATGTCAGATGCTTTACTCCATTGGTAGGGTATGAATATTTCAGAGTGGTAATTCTGAAGAATTTATAATATATATAATTGCCACGTTTCCATCCGTTATTTTTATCAAACGCAGGTTATCTCTGTTAGGATTGAACAGGTTCCAAGTTTCTCGTCTGCTGCAGTTCTATAAATTGGCTCATAACTAACAGTGATGGTTATAAATGCCATCCCGCAGCCACCTCTCCACCTGGTTAAAAGTTTCCCTGGATAGACTTGTAATATGGGTAGCATAAACAAATAGAAGTGGAATATTTTACAAGCTTTCGTAGTCTTGAGTTTTACATGATAAGGACCTTCAATAAAAGCGTGGATCAGCTTCTCAAACCAGCATAGTGAGACAACCAAATATCTGATAGTTGGTTTTAATTTTTGGACAAACAATTTTGTTACTCTACATCTGAATGAGTAAAATAAAAAGGTGTTATTTTGTCCAAGTAATGTTTTGCTTCCGCGTGTCCAAGGCCATCCCACCGCCTCTCTGGCGACTAATCTTGTCAAACTTACGAAAAAACTAAGGAAAAAATGTGACTTAACTCAATTACTATGGATCAACTTTTAATCTACTGAACATTTGAAAGTGCGAAGTTGACATACTTGTATTTTACTATGTTTTTTTTGTTGGAATACTACATGTGACTTTGTATCTAAATGATGGTATATGCAGACATATGAAGTTTATGAATGAGGTCGTGTAATACATTATTGTTTAACATCATTATGTAGGCTAAATGATGCCGTTATGAAATTGTCGGCGACAGAGATATTTAATGTCCTCGCTGCATTATCGTCATATTAACTCCGTTTCGTAACCGCATCCTGAAAGGAGACTACTATAATAACAAGTATCGATCAATAATTATTTTTAAAGAAGATTGATCGCTCTTACTATGCTGGATGCTACTAAATGATGCAAATACGAAATGGGCGGCGATAGAGACGAATTGTATTACAGTATATTTTAATATCCTCGGTCGAGGTGGTAGTTTTCTTTCAAGGAGCGGCTAGCTCCTTGAAAGAAAACTACCACCTCGACCAGAAATCGATTCAGTAGTCTCCTGAAAACTGGTGTACCCACAGACTATAATTGAAACATGACTAGGTCACTTGGCGGTTTTTGCATCTTTATGGGCATCTATAACGAGACTTGTTGGTCAGGCTGACGAAGTTATGGCGACCTTATTCCACCATGTCTAATTAAAATTACAAATCTATTACAAGTCTTCGCTGCGTTATGCTAAATCAACTATCCGTTTTGCAACCGCACCCTGAAAGACGACTACCGCCTCGACAGGAAATAGATGCAATATGCTCCTGAATACCGATGAACCACAGACTAAAACCAAAACATGACTAGGTCACTTTACGTTTTTTTTTGTCGCGTCGGTATAAGGTCATTTAGGTATTATTGTAAATACATCTTGTTCAGTTTTTTTTCATATCCCACAAACTTAGATAAGTATGCAAAATTTTCCACACGAGTACACAGACCTTGACAGCTCCTTGGTGACAAACGTGTCTCTGATGTGACCAATTTTATTTTTATACACTTTTTGCATAATTAATTGTAATGACATTGCCATACTTTTAAATCTAAATAATTTTTGGATATTTAGTTAGCATTAATAATAATATTTAGAACAATTTACACATATTGCTCTGATTAAGGTAAGGCTTGTACTATGAGTTCCAGAAACAACGATATAATACATATTATATTTTTAAAAACACCCAGACCATAACATACTGTACAGAAATATGTACTATATTTCTTTTGCCATGAGTTAATCCGACCCACGATCTCCGGATAAAACGCCAAAGCGGCTAAAAACCGTTTTTTTTTCTTTTCTTCTTTAATAATTATAATTGCCTCTACGACTTACGAGTGTAAAATAAAAGGGGATAATAGGATGACAAGAATAGGAAAACGAGTAGGATATATTTAGGAATGGCCACATGACCGTGAAGAAGGAAATATAATCAACAGTAAAACGGGTCCCATCGTTTTACAGAAGATTAAGGGATTCATTAAGCTTAACATAGACACCGTCACACTTCTCACACTTAAAGTCACTATGAATACATATTCTACAAAATTAGTACAATTTTTCAAAATAGTATCCCATAAACTTAAATATGGAAAATATAACACAAACACGCGACTACAGTCATTAAGCTACTCTCAAATAATTTATCTGCCATTTTATCCCGCTAAGGATCTCCTTTAGAAAAAAAAATGTATGGCATTTGCCATTTGATACACAAATGCCATACATTTTTTTTTTCTAAATTAATTTAGGGACTATGGTCGCTTAGCGATCATGCCAGTCCCGTATAATCTTTTAACATAATATAACAAACAATAATAATATACATAAATAATCACCACCACTTAAATCTAAAAAACAAGATACTAATTTATGTAAACGAAATTATAAATCCAATTTGTATTGCCATTTTTTTTTGTTGGACCACGGGTTGTAACTTTGTATCTACGCAGACCTACAAAGTCTATGAATGGGGTCGATTAAATAACAAATGCATTGTTATTTGATATTATGTTTAGCATTAATACCTACCACTATGCCGGATTAATTATGTGCTAATTTTATATACTTTTATTAACCCTTAAAATAATTTAGATTCAAATCAAATAACCCATTTTTACTGTTTTTTTCTTGTTTAAACTCTGATTTTAAGCTATAGAAAATGTAAAAAAATATTAATATAATTCAGCTCTAATTCTACAAATTAATTATAAATTGTTAATTACGTGGTGACCCAAAACTTAAGACACTGTATTCTCAAAATCTTCCCCAAAAAGATACCACGTGGGATGTTTTGTAAAGTTATTTTGTGTTGCCAAAATATATTTTACCCTACTCTCCCGTTCGGGAAATTATAAACCTGCAATTTTAAGCTTACGAGTTCAAATTACTTGTGCCAATTAATTACCTATAATATTTATGCATATTTATAAATTCCTTATTAGGTTAATCTTATATATTTTTTTTTAAAGATAGAAATGTAATGAAAAAAGATTATCCTAATAAGGAAATTATTATATTAATTATAAATTGCATAAATATATAATACTGAAAAAAAGTAAAAATAAAAAAACAGACTCCTCTGCCATCTAGTATTAGAAACTAGGAATATTAAATTAATTGTTAATATTTATAATTGTGTATAACAACTAGATTTTGCACGCCACAAATGGCAACATATGTAGATCATTATCAACATTTACCATGCTATAACACCATATTCTTGCAAAATTAACATATTTCATTTCATTTCTAACTTCACTCGTATAGAGTTATTAGAAGAAAGCTAATAGAGGGCGTCTGAACAAGCAATGACAAAATTCGTGAGGGACACAGAGCACGGATCGCCGCGCGCGTGGTCTGTGGTGAGGGGTGACTGGAACCTGGCTGGCTCAGTGGTTGAGTGCCTTGCCGCGAAAGCGAGGTTCGTGGGTTCGAGTCCGCCCACCAAGATTTTTTCATTGCATTTTCATCTTTAAAAAAATGAATATAATGAATTATAATGTAAAAAATAAATTTTACATTTTGCTAATATTAATTGAAGCTGATGTGTTTTTTTAGTCGATGCTGCCGCTTCAATCTAATCTGCAAAATAAAGTACATTTGTTTGGCAACACCACTATAGTGCCTCGATCCCAGTTAAACTACCTACACCTCGATGTAAACTAAAAATACCCTCGGCTACAATACGATAAGAATCGATTCATCATCATCCTATCAGACGATGGGATGATGATGTGTCCTGAAGCCGTTCGTCGTAAGACACCCATGATGTAACTTTTTTTTTACCTTTAATAAATTAACCGTAATTGTTTTTGAGCAAGCAAATTCTAAATTTTATCCCACTACGCAAGCATCCTTTCTTTACACTGCAAAATATCAACTATTTAATAGTGTTAAATCTTTAAAAAAAACTATGTCCGTGAGTTATTGTATAGATACAAGATTAATTAAAAAAAAAAAGACTACAGCAATGAATTCAAAAACTACCTCAATTACACTTTTAAAAGGAATTTATTTACAAAACACAATTAAACATCACTAATAAAATATTACTTCAGTACAAGTGTTAAATATTCACTTTAACATGGTGACAATTCAACTAGAGTTTAATGTAGGTGCAAATCAAATTGGCACTACAACGAACGCAGCAGGGTTACTTCTGCCAATAAAGGATAAATCACGCAACTTTATTACGATAGGAACCTATAAACCTATTTGTCCTGAGACAGATCCACATAATCGAGCGACACTTGACAGATATAGAGCCTTAAATCAGAGGATTATTTTCAATATCCTTACCCAAGTAGAGGATTAAGAGCCTAATTGAAATATGGCATAGGTTAATTTTGCATCGATGGGATTGAGGGTTATGTCTTTTTGTTGTTTGTATTTTATTGAGGAATCTATGCAGGAAGGAATGTGATTTTAAGGATCTCTATTGTCGTGATAGATAATGGGCGGGTTTAAGATAAATACATCTTATATTAATGATCTTAGGAACAAATTTTTGTTTTAAATTAGTATAAGTAAAAGATGATGATTTTTGATGAAAATTCGATGATTCTTATGAAAATTCGCGCAGAATCTGGTAATAGAAAATACAAAAAAAAAAATCCTAGTTCGATTTGATCAGCAGAACCTCATGTTAGCCCAAAGTACATCCTTTCAAATTCAACCTGTATATGTCGCACAATAAAAAAGTGGAATGCCTTACGTGCGTGCGTTTTCCCTTCTTCCTATTGGTTGAGAACATTCTTGGATGTTACATTGACACTTTTACCATTAGTTTACATGTCCTGCTCTATTAAAAAAAAAACTTCTCTACCAAACACCTAGTACTAAAGACAATTACAATAATTAATTCTAAATTCAAAACAACCTTTAAAATAATCCCAATCTACTAATAATTAATTAGCAAGAAGTAGAATGTGCAGATATTTGTTATACTGCATTCTCGGAGGGTGTACGCGCAGTCACGATGGCGCGGCAACTCGTGACCACTCTGACAAATCGAGATGAATTGCCCCGCGGATTCTTTTGCTTACAGGAGCAGTTGACATGCCTCGATAGTTCTTGGCTAGGCATTACCAAATACAGCCTTTGTTTTGTAAGATTGCTTGCTTTTCGTTAGGTAATTCTTAACAATTCTTTATAGATTTGTGAAATTTAATTTTGTTTGTTTTATGATTTTTTGTTTAGTCAGTTGAGTTATTATATTAAGTACTAGCGGCCCGTCCCGGCTTCGCACAGGTTTGTATAACTTTAACTATATGCTCAGCGCACGCCACGGAAGGCCTCAGAAACGATACTTTTCCCCCGTTTTTAAAACATTTTTGGTTACTGCTCAACAACTAAAAATTTTTAATTCTAAAAATTTATTCGGTTTCTGTCTTGATTAACTTTTGTGCCATTTTGAACATCTGGCTTCAAATTTGTGAAGTAATTTTTCAATGTTAGCTTTCAAGATTTGCAAAGTTTTTGGTTTGTTGCGATAAACGGGACATTTCAAAAGTCCCAAAAAAAAAATAGATTTAACGGATCAGTTCAAATTACCAAAACGGAAGCCCATTTAATTATCAGTAGTAATAATCCCGTCCGATTCAGTATTATTTGTATCATCTGGTTTCTTGTTGTTAACCAAGTCTCTAAGATTAGCTGGTAGTTAATAAATAAGACATGAATCTTGCTTATGTACAATGTAGCTTTTGTGTAATAATTCATTCATTCCTTTATTCATTCAAAGCAGCTTTCGCAGGTCTTTAGCATATTAGGCTTCAGTTTAGGTGTCGACTCTAGGTCCTTAGGTTATCGGTTCTGGGGTGACATTTTAATTTATAATATATAGAGAATGATATTACCAGCGAAATATATTTCATTTCGGCTACGACGAGGTGGGATTAAAACCCACTCCGTTCCGGGTACCCTGAGGCCGTCTAGGTGGTCTCGGGCGCCGTAAGGCACTAAGTTCAAATTATAAGTTAAGCATAGTTAATTAATTTAATATATGCGTTTATTAAAGTATTTACCAATAACTTCCCAAAACTTGGAAACCCACACACATTTATCTGCTACGGGTACAAAAATGTACTTACTAACATAGGTTGCCTACTGTTACAACTGTTATATTGAATCTATTAAAAACACCGCGAAGATCTGACCACTTGTTCCCTGTACCCTAAGAAAACCATCGTCTACGGCGTGGGAATAAAACACTGCTGTAGACTAGTCCAGGCAATAAGTAACCCGTGTACAGAACTTGTACCTAAGCTTATTGTACCTTTATTTTAATTTTAGCTAGGTACTAAAAAAATATAAATAGATTATCTGTTAATTAAAGCAAAGGCAAATGAAAGATTTAAATGGGCTGGGCAGCTTTTAGAAAGCACCACCGCGTCCTCGCTCCGCCTTTACCGCAAAGTCTGAAGGTCAATAATCAGTGCATCCTACTTGAAATGGTGCTACATGTGGCGGCGCCATAACTCAGACAATCGCGGTTAGACCCAGCTCTAAAAGTATTTGTACGAGTATAGTACATATTTTAAAAACAGTATTTGTATTCAACATCATTGCAATAAAATCCCTCTGCTGGGTGTAATGGTACTATATGTGGTGGTGCCAAAACGTAGTACAATTTTTTCACTTCACGTATCAATTTTACACTTTTAAGTAAACTTTCTGTGAAGTCACACGTGTTAAGGTCAGCTCTAAAATATTTGTACAAGTGTAGATATTTGTAAAGAGAGTAATTGTATTCCACATCGTAGTAATAAAATACTTCTGCTGGGTGTAAGAGTGAATGTTAATATTAAAATTAATAATAATAATATGTAGGACAATTTACACAAAATGCTCTGGTCACAAACTAAGCTCTAGGCTTGTACCATGTGCACCAGAAGGAACCATATAATACATATTATATTTTATAAACACCCAGATCATGACAAACTGTACAGAAAAAAACGTACTAATATTTTTTTTGCCATGGGTGGGAATCGAACCCACGACCTCCGGATACAACGCCAAAGGCGCAACCACTGGTCTACGGAGGCTGTCAAGAGTATCTCTATAGATCCACATTTGTATACTAGTATACCTTCAAGTGCACAAAACTTAGTATCATCACAGGTGCCTTACGGGGCCCGAGATAGCCTAGACCAAAGTACCCAGCGGACGTGATTTATTTCTACCTCGTCGTAGCCGATGGTATGAGCCTACACCGAACAAGTGGCTAGCTTGTCGAGATTTTTCGATAGACTCAATAACCTATCTACAACACCACTAAACAGTTACACAAGTTAGCATTGAACTTGGACCGTGCTATCCATGACACTAATCTGGAATTTCTATTAAAGTCTCATTGGTAGTAAAAATTGTATACTTAGTGATTTTATGTCTCCATCCTCACCTACGATGTATATATATATATATATATATATATATAAATTAATTACTAAAAAAAGAATATAAGATCATTATTTTAAATCTGCATTAAACAATAAAATATAAATAAACGGTCCGTAACGAATATAAAGCTAAAAGCGCGACGGTAGCAAAATATATTGACATAAATAAACGATTCTCTCTTGCGTGGTGAATAAACATAAACAGACATTACACGCACTAAAGACTTCGTACCTTAAAATTTCAAATCTCAAGCCATGACAGCATGGCCTCGAAATTCATCCATCAATATTGCAGTTTTTAATCCATCCAGTTGTAACAGACGATTTGGTTCAATTAAGGGCAGTACCACTCCGCACCCGATGCGAAAGGAGAGTTGTTTAACACGATTGCATGTCAGCAGATTTAAGGACAGGATTAACGGGTTGGAGCAGTGACTTAAGAAGTGTGGAAAGCGTATTGATTTTAATATTCATCATTAAAATTTTGATAAAATATGTCGGTTACCGTTAATAAATTGGTAATTTTAATCCAGATGTTAATACTTATAAAGGATATTTTTTTACACACTAAAAAGTACCCTTCTTTTACCAACATACACCTAATGAAATAAATTAGCAGAATAATAATAATATATGTTTTTAGGACATTTCATAGATATTGCCCTGGTCACAAACCAAGCTCTAGGCTTGTACTATATGTATCATAAACTTAAAGAACATGGAGTAAGTAAGATATGTCCTCAATTCCAATTGTCACCCAAGGAACGTCTGTCTCATTCTGTCTTTCTAGATTTGAGATTTAATGAAAAGAGTCAGACTTTCTTTGAGTTAAAAGTGGAGTTGAGGATACGACTTAAAATACAAGGGTAAGTCGTATCCTCAACTCCACTTTTCACTTCTAGAACTTCTGCTCATTTTATCTTTCTTGACTTGACATTTGAACGAAAGAGGCAGCTGTTGTTTAAGTGAAAGGTGGAGTTGAGGTTACGACTTAAAATACAAGGGTAAGTTGTATGTATCCTCAATTCCACTTTTCACTCCTAGAACTTCTGCTCATTTTATCTTTCTTGACTTGATATTTGATAGAAAGAGGCAGCTGTTGTTTAAGTGAAAGGTGGAGTTGAGGATACGACTTAAAATACAAGGGTAAGCCGTATCCTCAACTCCACTTTGCACTCCTAGAACTTCTGCTCATTTTATCTTTTTTGACTTGACATTTGATAGAAAGAGGCAGCTGTTGTTTAAGTGAAAGGTGGAGTTAAGGTTACGACTTAAAATACAAGGGTAAGTTGTATCCTCAATTCCACTTTTCACTCCTAGAACTTCTGCTCATTTTGTCTTTCTTGATTTGACATTTGATGGAAAGAGCCAGCTGTTTTTTAAGTGGAAGTGGATTTGAGGATACGACTTAGAATACGAGGGTAATTTAAATCCTCAATTCCACTTTTCACTCATCAAAGATCTGCTCATTTAGTCTTTCTTGATTTGAAATTTTATATAAAAAAAAACTTTTTTTGAGTGAAAAGTAGAGTTACGGATACTACTTAGAATACGGTTGTAATTGTACCCTCAATTAATCATATTATAATAAAATTCACTCTAGAAATTAGTGAAAATTTGAGTTGAGGTTAGATTTTATCTACCAGCTAACTTTCAGCATCTATATTTTCTTTAATCATTTTCTTATCTTTTAAGGGTTAAAAGACGAAGTATTATATTTTGCATACATACATCACGGGTGCCTTACGGGCCCCTAGACGGCCTCAGGGAACCAAGAGCGGAGCGGTTTTTAATCCCACCTCGTCGTAGCCGATGGTATGAGTCTACACCGAACAAATGGTTAGCTCGTCGCGATGTTTTGAATAGACTCAATAACCCAGATGGGTTTTAACTTGTCAAACTGTTTATATCTATAAACAGTTTGACAAGTTGGTATTGTGAAACCGGGATCGACAGTTTAACATGCTCTTCGAGGCACTATAGTGTTGTCAAACAAATGTACATATTTTTTTAAAATTAAAAACTCATTGGTACACATCGAGATTCGAACCAGGGACCTAAGTGTTTTTAAGTGCAAGGTCTAACCAACTCGGCCACCACGTATATTATATTTTGAACTAAATATAAGTCTGCAATTATAATTAATGCGCACTCTCCAAGTCAACACATTATAAGAGTTTATAATCTCGGTGAATTGCAATCTTTAACTTGTCGCTCGCTTTTATCATATCAGCTCTGCGACGACAACGCAAAGTCATGTGGTCAGGTGTATGGATGGAGGTGATCTGGTGATCAACGTGTCGAACGCGACACATCAGAGGTCAAAACCACAGATTTCCTCGGGCTTATTATTAATGCTTTGCTACATACTTTTGATTGATGTAATTTTATATACGCATTTACATAAAAGGATGTTTATAAATCTTGTTCTTATTTCTTGTGGTTTAAGTCTGTGGAATAAGATATATTAATTTAGATGAAACTGTAATTTGTTTTTGGGGTGTTTATTAGGAACGGTTAATACTGAAACTGTAGGAATGAGTGACTAAAAATATTTATTTGTCGGTAAATACAGGGTGAATTTGGAAGGTGGTAGGTACTTTGGGCTTAATATCAGGCTTTAATGATAAAATCAAATAACCTTTTCCATGGAATCATATGTCAAAAATGAAAAAAAAAACCTTCTTATTACAAACTAGTAATGTTAAATACAATACAAATCTTGTATGGCATCATTAAACAGGTATAGTGGGAGCAAACCATGCTGTTAAACAACAGTGTATTGATCAAATGATTATATATCAGTCTCTTAAAGACATCTTGTTCGGAGCTTTTCTAATGTTCAGTAAATCATTCCAGTCATGCAACGGCATCTGAAAAAGATTATGAGATAAAGGTAGAATGATGAGAAGGAATAGAAAGAGTGAATAGTTACTTATGAAACCTACCTACATAGCTAGGTATAACTTACTTATTTCGGAATGCATTTTAATATTTTAATGCATCATGTAAAGTAAACTCTGAATATTTTCCATGACAGGTTGCCTGTCTCCCCCGCTGTGCGTCAATTATAAAATAACCTGACATACTTCCTCGAATATCGATTCTTTATATTCTTGTATAATTTTTAAAAAGTAATCATTTATTTTAACAACGCAAGTCTTGTCGTTGTGCTTGCTTTATGCACTTGATGGTATCCTAGTTGGATTCTTCTTATAAAGAATCATTCATTCTTTCATTCATTCATAGTAAACTTAGCCAGCGCAGGATTTTATAATTACCTCGTGGTACCTATTCTAAGTTCACATAATAATACACACGAAGTATGGGTTTCCGACAAAATGAAAAAAATATCCCAAAAAAAAAAACTATTTACAAAAACCTTTATATATTACACTAGTAAACCTAAAACTAAAAAACTAAATTGTAGAGATAGAGATCAACTCCAAAACCCGTCTAAATTTTAACTTAAAAAATAAGTGAATTTTAAATAATTTCTTTCCAAAGCTTCGAAATTATTTTTAATAAATTTCTTCGTTCGGGCGCTGAATGCTACTAATGCATTTTTTTTATTACCTAATTTATCATATGCGACTCAGCTGCGCCCACATAAACAACTTAGATTTTTGTGCGTAACTTAAAAAAAATTAAATACTTTTGTTTTTGAAATCTTTGGTTGCACAGACAAACAAACAGACATACAGACGCTGGATTGAAAATCAATAAGATTTTTCCTAAAAAAACTTATGGTACCCTAAAATTCAAGGAAGGATTTTTTTTTGGACTCATTTGTATAACTTACTGATGCACTACGTATTTAACTATTTATTACTAATTACTTTTTAATATTTCTTAGTATTTAATTATAATTTATGTTCTTCTGTATAATCTATTACCATGTTTTATTTTCCATTTGTTACTAAATTGTTTTGATTACTATTCACTCTTATAGTTAATGTTTAAAGTTTAGTAATATGCATCTTGTTGAAAAACTCTATCCTATCACAGTCTTTTGAACTTTAAAATCAACAACTTTAAGTTTAAATGTTTACACAATCTTCTTTTTACCCTCCCGTATCCAGCACTATTCCAAAAGCCACTGGATGCCAAATAAATTTTTAACAAATTCTTCGAATCCCCAGCAAGTTGAACACAGATCTTTGGCCGTGGGAAATTCAACATTAAAGCATTTATTGCCCGAATTATTGCTTGGGAGGCCTCAATTAATTATCGAGTGCAACTGACATTAAATGCTGCGACGGGATTTTTTCACTTTTACGCAAAATAATGAAGCCCTCCGTGCATAAAGTATTGTGGACATTTTGTTGGTTTAGTGAAAAACAGCGAAATTACAAAAGATAAATGAATATTATAAAAAAGCCGTATTTTCTTATACTTGTGGACGAAATAAGAAATATTATTGTATGTATGTATCATCACGGGTGCCTTACGGCGCCCGAGACCGCCTAGACCCAGGGTACCCAGCGGAGGGATTTTAATCCCACCTCGTCGTGCCGATGGTATGAGTCTACACCGAACAAGTGGCTAGCTCGTCGCGATGTTTTAAATAGACTCAATAACCCATCTATAAACAGTTGGTATAGTGAAACCGGGACCGACAGCTTAACGTGCTCTCCGAGGCACTATAGTGGTGTTGTCAAACAAATGTAGATAACCTTTTAAATTAAAAACTCATTGGTACACACCGGGATTCGAACCAGGGACCTAAGTGTTTTTAATATAATGATAAGAAATATTAATAGTTACTTAATCCATATACTAATTATAAATGCGAAATTAAATCTGTTTTCACGCTAAACCAATTTAGATGAAATTTGGTATGAAGATATAGTTTGAGACTCTGGGCCTCCACATAGAATATATCACTTTTCGACGCAGATATACAGAGTGTTTGTGATTTAAGAGTCTCTTAGATGTGTTATATGAGGCAAAATTGTTTTTTTTTTTTTTTTAATAATTTTTAATTTTTTTAAGATTTCTTTTTTCAAAATTGTTATTTTATATATTTTATCACATCTATCACTATTGCCTCGGAGAGCACGGTTTCAATTTCACAATACCAATTTGTGAAACTGTCGGCGTACTTTAAATAGACTTAATAACTCAAGTCTATTTTAAGACCGCAGCGAGCTAGGCACTTGTTCGGTGCAAACAAAAAATGCCATCGGCTACGACAAAGTGGGAATAAATCCCCACTGCTGGGTTCCCTGGGGCCGTCCAAACGGTTTCGGGTGCAGAAAGGCACTTGTGATGGTACATTTTTTTGAAGAGCAATCAATGCTCAGTTATTTTTCTTCTTCTCCCTAAATCGAACAGTTAAAAAGGCAGTAATACAATGACTATAAAAACAGTTGGACTTACACCATTTTTAACTGAAGCCACCGATTTTACATTGATAAATTGGAGCATAGTTACTATAACGTGATTTATTCAGACCTTGGAAACGATTTGGACCGATTTCGTTGGCATAGCAACCGAGTATTATATCGGTTGCTTACATAACTGGTCAGTTCCGACGTAATTATTTGGAACGGCTCCATGCACTTGTCTCCTTATCTTAAAAATCTGTTTCGTTATAAAACCTACATTGTTTTCGTTTAGTATTCTTTTGGATGCCTTGAAATATTTGCTGAGGGTTTTGTCTGAAACTGAAAAAATATGGGATACACACAATCCCAGGTGTAATCTACTATATATTATATACTTATTGCTGCAGGTGAAAAATGAATACGACATTGTTTATAATAATAATAGTATGTAGGACAATTTTTATGGCCCTGGTTACAAACTAAAATTCTGACTTGTACTAGAACCAACAATACTAAAACTAAATATAATAAAATTAAAACAATTCAATTACCTAAAAAAGAAAAAACTAAAATAAAAAATGAAATAACCTACTGCAAACAAAATATATCATCTAATATTTGTCCGTGTGGCATAGAGGCCAAAACGCTGGCAACATTTCCTCGCTGAATACATAATAATATTTTATTTTTTTTGTGCAAGGAAAAGCCAGCCCTTTGGTCACCAGTAACGGAGATCAATCGTGAAGACGACCGGTCACTAAACTTACATATAATAAAATTGTATTTTGTAAGTACCCAAACCATGGCAGACTGAATAGAAAAACTTACGAATATTATTTTGCCAAGAGTGGGATTACAACCCACGACCTTCAGATACAATGCCAACTGCGCAACCACAAGACTACGGAAGATTTTAAAAAGGGAATGCTCACAGCAAATCTGTTTGTCCAAGTAGGTAATCCCGATCCCTTCAAACCAGATAACCGGCCGGCGTCTCTCCAATAAATTACGCAAAACGCCGCAGATTAAGTGATTATTAAGTACAAAAAGCGTGTAAAAATTACCACAAAATTGATAAGAATTTCTTTTGTACGACGGGGCAATTTTCGTGCAGCACACGAAAATTGCCCCGTCGTACATTAAAAACCGCTTTAAAAGAAGGGCGACGCGACGTTGCAAAACCTTGGAGAAAGGTAGCCTGTTATATTATTATATATATAATAAAGGCGAGATCGACCAGCGGACTTATTTAAAGTCGCAATAAAAGGAATTCCTTAATGATGCTGACGCTGATATTAATATTGGCCGAAGTCGTCCAGCGGCCTCTTCGCTTAAATGTAGTTATAAATTACATGCCTTCTTCTTGAGCGTCCAATATTGTTTTGTGCTGCCCTTTTGTGAAGTTCGCGCGTTCGGTGCCGCTGTTGTGACAATCACCATTTATTATGTTCATTCACAATACGCTAACGTTATCGGTTTACAAAAATGATAAACACATTAATGGAGATGATACGTCATGTTCTTACAAATGGAATATCGGCTTTTGTTGCTCAATTATTATTGAGTATTAAAAGTAAATTGATGATGAACTCGCTTCGTGTTTGCAATCGCATTTTATTTTAAGACATTACTTTAATGCATGGAAGTTTGAAAGTATGGAAGTTTGTCTACCGCATCGAGGTGGTAGTCTCCTTTCAGGGTAAGGATCCGAAACCGCAGTTGGTTTTACAACAAAGCAGCAAAAATATTAAATTACTCGTATTGCTAATTTGCTGAACAAATTTGAACAATAATGTATAGAACGATCCCATTCATGGACATTGTAGGGATACTTACCATTAGGTATATACAAAGTTGTATAATAAAATATTAAAAAGGAGGCCCTTCACGGCCTCATGGTAGTCAGTGCTGATGTTTTATTATCGTAATCGATGGGGTTTTGAGCTGACTCACACCTAACAAGTGGCCGGCTTGTTGCGGTGTGGGGATAGACTCAATAACCCATCTACAGTGACAGTTTCATAATTTGGACTAATGAAACTGGGACTGGAACTTGGTTAGCCATTGGAGCTTATGTGCTTTCTGAGTCTGTCGATTTGCTCGTTCGTGGTCGTTTTACGGATAAACTACTGAAAGACATACATGAACTGATTAAAATGAAAATGGTAGAAAAGCTAATTAAATCCTGAAGAAAGAAAGTAGGAAAAAAAAATTTGATTCCTAAAATACAGTTTACAATTCTAGAAGAATGGGTAACATTAAAATTGTTCCGACATATTTTTAAGGTAATTTTTATTATCATAAAATGTATACATAGAGGAGGTTTACGTATATAGAGTACTTCTTTTTTAAGAGCCTTTAAGGAATAAAACATTCTAATAACACCAGATTACAGAAGAAATAAACTAGATAGAGAAAAAATCTATGAAGTAAAGTTTGTTGTAATAAATGATATAAAATTAAAGGCTAAACAAACACGCACGCCAATTTGGGAAAAAAAAAAACTTTCTATGGAGTATATTTTGTAAGAAAAAAAACAATTTTAATGGAGCACGGCATGTGGCTTTGTATCCTTGATAGTGAGCAAACCTACAAAAATCATAAATGGGCTCGATCAATACATTGCTAGTTTAAAATATTGATCGTTCCCACTATGCCAAATGATGCGGTGCAGTTAGGAAACAGGTGGCAACAAAGACGTTTTTGCATTACGAGTCTATTTTAATATCCTCGCTGCTTTATCGTCAATTTAATTGCCCGTTTAGTAACCGCATCATGAAAGGAGACTACCACCTCGACTGGTGAACCTACAGACTAAAACCGAAACATGGCTAGCTCACTTGACGGTTTTTGCATCTTTAAATAAACAAAACATTATTTTTACAATGATTGATAGGTAATTCACATGAGCATTACCGAAAGGGGTTGCTTTCCATAATAATTTATTCTAATTGTGCTTCTCAAACGACCTCCGGCGTAGGATCGGCATTCGCCATAATAGTAAATGCCTTTTGCCATAAAGTACCAGCTGTAAGTGTAAAATAATTACTTGAGGTAATGCGACCAGCACGGACTGGTGTTAATGAGCTGGAGGCGGTACCAGAACCGCTTCTTTGGAGAACCTTGGGGCGTTGTCTTTGTGTTTACTTATAAGTATTTCGCTTAAGATTGTACTTGTAAGTCCAGATGATGATGTACAGCTGATACAGAAACTCTTAAAGGTTGCGGATCCAGCAAGGGCCGGGGGGAGAGGCAGGTGAATGTAGCCCACTCTAACACACAAAACCATAAAATTTCCTCTATGAATCGGTGCATAGATATGGAGGAATCTAGGGAATGAATAAATATTATAATATATTGATTATAGTTAAAATTAACTTTATTTAACAAAATAACGCCTGATTCAATTAATATATTGATTTATTAGGTTTAATCAATTTTAATATAAGTTATAAAAGTGATAGCTAGTGAGCAGCTAGTTTTAATGTATGTGCTAGTTTTAATGCATGCTATATAAATACGAGTGTAGCATGTTTTAGATTTTTTATTATTGTTTATTTTGCACGGGTAGTAAATTTACTAGGCAAATTATTGTAAGTATATTTTTTACATTTTGGGCTACAGATTGGGTCAAAACTATGTAAAATAAATTTTAATTATAATCATTGCAATCCGTTGTATGTTTCATGAAATAAATAAATATAGAACGTATGAAAGTTCTAAAAAACTTTTTGTATTAGGTATTATCTACCAGATAACCTCTAGGTAATCGTATTCAATTATATACCTAAACTTGGAAGTATGTAGAGATCGGGTGACAAGGATACAGGCGTGATAGTGTGTATGTATTAATGTTTGATCTAAGTTATTATAGGTCTATAGATGAAGTTGACTTTCTGCGCGTCAATCCAATCCGAAATGTAACAATTAATAAAATCATCAGTAATAATTCTGATACAAAGTCCTCTAAAAATCTTAAAATGGAAAATATAAATCCTGAATCCGCTCTTGATTCCATACATATTACTTTGAGCAGTGTTGAAGTCAAAATCTGATTAGATACTTTGTACTTACTTAGTTTAAGATTTCAGATAGTTGTCAATTACTAATTATTGCTTCGCTATATAATTAATCAAAGGTAACGTAACATCTTATTATATGTAGTATCATACGAATATATATTTTACTAGCATTTAAATTAAATGGCGGATGAAAGTGGGGCCGTTTCACCCGCCGTTTAATTTATATTAAATTGGATTGAAAAAATACAGCCCATGTTAATCGCTGATAATGTAGCTTTCTATTTATGTTTTTTTTTCGGTTCGATAATATTGGAGTGGAAGGAAGGTCTCTGTAACTTCGTTAGGCCGACCGACCGGTCTCGTTACCACTGCCAAAAAAACATCATTTGACCTAGTCATGTTTCGGTTTTAATCTGTGGGTTCACCGGTTTTGAAGAGATTAATTACTGCATCGATTTCTTTTCGAGTTGGTAGTCGAGTGGAGTGGTTGAACTGACGATAAGGCAGCGAGTATATTAAAATATACTCGTATTGCAATTCGTCTTTGTCGCCGCCCATTTCGTAACCCCATTCATGGACTTTGTAGGTCTGCTCACCACCAGGTAAATATAAAATCCCATGCCGTGCTCCAATAAAAAAAAAACACGTTTTTCATTTAATTACTAAATTCTAGTCGTAGAATTTAGTAATAATTTTTCTACAATAGTCATCTATTCACAGGCAATACGTATATTTAGTAAGATTGAGATACTTACAATATTATAATAAAATAAAAGAAAATAATTATATATAATAACTCGGATGATGTGGTTGAACATTTCCTGTCATTAGAAGTTGAAGGAAGCAAGTGAGAATCGATTAGCGATCGTGAGGCTGCGTTTGCCTTGATGCAAGCTTACCTTTATATTAGCCTTCTACTTATTTTCCCTTATAATAAACAGGTATAATATTGTTTAATTTGGAAAATTTTAAATGATGTTATATAATAATAATTTAAGGAGTTAACTAGGGATCAGAAAATATGCCCATAGCACTAACTGCATTTCCGCGTTGTATGGACATTGATATTCTTTGACCTAAAAGAAAACCTGAACACGGACCCCTGTTAACTGTTTAAGCTTTTTACCTAAAGACAATATAAAGGATTTTGCCGACTTAGACTAAGTACCCATTGTCTCGACAATGAATGGGATACAAAAAAAGGAATTTTAAATTTGGGTGTATTTGTTTTTTTTTGATGGCGTAGACCATATAATATTTTTACAATATTAATATGGGAAAGATACATTTTTCTAAAGGTGGAAGTATGTCTACATCCACCTGAAAATCAATTCAAAGTCTTACAGAGATTTCTACAAAAAGAATTATTGACAAAAGTACCTATATGTGTGGCAAGTAACTGGAAGAACGTAAATCACAGTTTTTTTCTGTCAGCCTAAAACAGTTAATTAACGTAACTCGTTTTGTTTTATTAAGCACAACTGACAATTAATGTTAATAATTATTAATTACTCTTTACTTTATAATACGCGAATAAAGGACGAATATTGGCATTTAACAGGAGATTTAATTGATCGAGAATATTTAGAATCCATTTACACATTAAAATCACTTCTCTTAATTAAAGATTGATTAATGGCTGTACAATCAAGCCATATTTTAACACAAGATTTTTACACCTAACATAATTATATTATTAATAATTATGATTATATGATCGGCTGGTTAATTAATAGGTAATTGATTAATATTTCAAATACATTTAGTAATATAATAAGTGCGTACCATCTGGGCCGCTGAGCGGGCCTCAGGGTACCCGGCGGCTGGGTTATATTCCCATTTCATCGTAACCGATGGTATTTTGGGTCTATACCGAACAATTGGTCAGCTCGTCGCGATATTGGATAGACTTAATAAACCATCTTATTAGGGTTATTAAGTCTATCGGATACCGCGACGAGCTATGATAAATAGTGTCACAAGTTGGTATAATAAACTGGGACCGACAGCTTAACGTGCTTTCCGAGGCACTATAGTGGTGTTGTTAAACAAATGTACCTACATACATTTTTAGATTAAAACTTATTGGTACATACCGGGGTTTTAACCAGGGACCTAAAAACTGTAGTATTTTTTCGGCCACCGCGTACATAATAATACGTTTTTATTAAATTATTAGTATTTGTAGTAATTATGACAAGTGGTATTTGGAGATCTCTGGCAAGGAACAATAAGATCGAAAATTATTTTTTAACTAGTTTTTCGGTTGAAGTATGTGGGTTCACCGTTTTCAGGTTGCGGTTACGAAATGGTGGAATCGACAATAAGGTAGTAAGGTATCAATGTTGTTTAACAACCCCATTCATGGACTTTGTAGATCTGCAGGGATCACCAGGTTGATACTAAGTCACATGCCGTGCTTCAATAAAAAAAAATTAAGCAGAGGTCATCAAATCTCACTAGTTTTACAATCCTTTTGCCTCGTCTACTGTTTTAGGTCGTCTTTTTTTAATAGAGCAGGACTGTGACAAAGGTCCACCTGATTATAAGTGGCAATGTAACGTCCAAGAATGTTCTCAATCAATAGTACCAATGACGCTTCAATAAGTTAATTCCACCATGACTGCTTGAGAAAATTATTCACGCCTCGCTTAAAGGACTTAATATTAAAGGAAGAAGGGAAAACCTCACACGCAGGCAAAGCATTCCACTTTTTTATCATTTATAAGAACCACCATACCTTTTATTATTGTTAAATATGCATATAACATAAGTAGCTCAATTATAATATTAACTAGTAGCATTAATATGGCAAAATAATAATTGTTACACCACGTAACACGTAACAATGCCAGGAGGCATTGCGCGCGAATAGATCTAACATTTTGTAATATTGAGTGGCACTAGATAATTACATCGCGTCCGGTCAGTTGCAGCATCCTTATCCTATGTTTAACATAGAACATTAAACGCACCACGTAAAGCCTTACGTAACCGACTAACAACCTTATTTAAACCCACAACAGAGTTTAAATTACTTCAATCAAGTTTAATGTACTTATAACATTTACCAACAAGTAGTTCAACTTCCACATTAGTCATTAACGAAGTTTAAGTAACTCAAAGTAAATGGACAATAAACTTAAAGATCTAAGAATTAAGTTTGAATTTGGTTTATACCAAATTGAACATATAAGACGTTGTAAAATAATTATGTGATCGATATGGTCCCTTAGAAGTTGGACCAGTTTCGTAAGAGACCGCCACGGTATCTTGGGCTGATATCGTCTAATTATAAGGTATGGTAATAGATCGAAGAACAGGCGCAGGTCGCGAATCAATTGCCGAGTCAATGAAAATGATGACGGTTGTTACATATCTAACGCTTTCCATAATCCTGCAGCAGGTAAATGAAGCTATCAATATATTTACATATTCTAAACTGAAGTTGTTGTTCGTATAATTTTCATATCAGAATCTGATGAATATATTAATGTTAAAGATATGTAGACTTTTACAACTTACACTTTAGATTTTGAGCTAAGCAAAATCATTGTGGATGAAATGAAAGTTATGAAAACAGAAGTTAAACTAAACAAAATAATTAAAAATATAATTAAAATAAAATCTAAAGTTTTAAAATTAACTTCAGAATGCAATTAACAAATCAATTATAAATATACTTTTACTAATAGATCAGATTGCTTTCAAGGTTTAGTGATCAGTGCATGAGATTCGGGAAGCGTGGCCTCAGAAAATGTTCCAAAAGATTAATTCCTACAATATCAGTGAAATAATCTTGACAGTACACACATTAAACTTCAAGTCAATGTTGTTTCTAAGTTGTCCTAACACTAGTAACTTGTGACTCTAAATACGGATCAATTAATTTGGTACCTACTTGTTGTATAGGCTTTAATGGACAACCGAGGTCAGATTGATTCATTACAATATTTACATCCTCATCAATAATCGTAAAAAAGTTACATTTTAAACCTTTAATGAAATACTTAATTTATAAATATTTTTATACTTTATCTGCTCGGAAAGTTTTTACTGTTCATATTCTTCATTTTCATGGCGGGTCCACTTTTCCGCAATTGGCTAGGAAGTTAGGCCTCTTTGCGTGATGAAACTTTCGGCTACTCTAGCCAGCCCAGCTCCTTCCAGAAGGCAGCAAAAAGTCCTGGACTCTTACAGGCCTCGGGAAGCGACCTCGGTGTTCCGAGGATTTCCGCCCATTGTGAAGCCACCCTGGTGCAGGGAAGCAGCACGTGGGTTGGTGTTTCTTCGGTTTCCTCTACATAGAGGACTATAAGGGTAAGGTGTCTGTTTAATGAGAAGTTTCCTTCCTGTTTTGAAAAAAGTATGTACATACAAATATGAGTGCGGAAAAAGTATATGAAGATCCATTATTTACATACTGAGCAGGTAGTAAATCTACTTAACTCGTTCGGAAAGTAACAGATTTTTTGAAAACGAGGCAATATATACATAATTCATTAGTAACTTATAAATATGCGAGCTGAAAAAGTTTATGAAAATCCCTTGTTAAAGTGCTGGGCGGCAGAAAAAATAATGAATATCAATTGTTAACGTACTGTTTTTGTCAACTAATAGAACAGTTTTTTTCTGGTAGGTTGTATAAGCTACGCATGCGCTATAGATTGTGCAACTACACCCTCGTGGTTAACCAGACACTTTCTCCCCTCTGTGAAAAATACTATTATAGTGTATAATACATATATATATACAATTATTATATATGACAGTTTATCATGATCACAACACATACAACAGGATTTGATAATATTAGTTTAAGACATCTAAACTTATTTTAAATACAATATTTTACAATTCTTTAAATACTCAGTAATAAATATCTGAATATTTGTTTTCGGCTGTAAGATTAATGTGTATACTCACGTTAAAAGTTAAAAGTAGGCACTAATTAAGCCTTTATTACATCTTAAGTAAATTTAACAAACTATAATCGTATATTGAAAGGCTGGTATTTATGATCATAATTAATTTTATATTTATAAAGCAACTACATAACCTAATAAATACATTTTAAATGATTATAGGTATCATACAGAGGAAATATTTGTGTTATGAAATGACCAGAATTCAGTACGTTTATTGAACTTTTATAGCCCCGAATGACATTATTTCTGTCGAGTTAATGCTTACTTTACCGCGTAATATAGTACCTTGAATATCAATAACTTTAATCTCGTAAAATTACGTAGTTTTTGCTGTGCTATCAATTATGTAAAGGATTTTAAGATAAGTTGGAGTGGGCGCATAAAAATAAATTTCAGTTTCTCGTTCGTTTTCTTATGTTTTGTAATTCACTTCTTTTAATAGATCTATAATATACAGGGTGAATTTGAAAGGATGTACTTTGGGCTAATATGAGGTTCTGCTGATCAAATCGAATAATGGAATCATGTGTGGCAAACGAAAAAAAATTTTGGCTTCCCCATACAAATTGGTCATTTCAACATTACTAGTTTGTGGAGAAGCATTTTTTTTTCATTTGCGGCACATGGTTCCATGGGAAAAGTTGTTCGTATTGATCAGTAGAACCTCATATTAGCCCAAAGTACATCCTTTCAAAGTCACCATGTATATGGTTAAATGATTTATTATCTATATAATATTCATCATTGGTCTCTAAAATCTGAAGTTGTGAAAAATCTAGACTACCATTTGTGAAGTTAGTTACCTACAAATTCAATCCACTATCATGAGGTAACATACCTGGTACTTACTCCATTTTGGTAGTGACAGTAACGACCAAAAGCAGTCACTTATGGACCGCACATAATGTATAGCATATAGGTACATTTTGACATCATTAACTCGACATCAGAACTTGATCATTTTTGTATAGTTGACGTTTTAAGAAGATTAAAAGCCAGCTTAAGACAAAAAGTTAATTTTAATTTCAATGAAGCGAGATTGTTCGGTATTAATTAGGCATTTATTTTGCATAAGCTTTTTGCAACGAAATTATTCTTATCTTTATCTTTTGGGAATTCTACTCCTTTCCTTTTTGTAGTTGTTCTTTATTTTTATCTTTGAAGTCTGACATGTGACCTTGCATCTACCTGATTTAAGCAGACCTGCAAATTTCATAAATGGGGTCGATCAATATATGTTGTTTTACAGCATTTCAGCACCAAGCCTAAGGGCTAAGCGCTACTTTTTCAATCATCAGATAAATTGTATGGATTAAACTCATTAGCTCTTCATTAACATAACTGTCGAATGACGATAACTGTGATCATCTGACGATTGAAAAATCAGCCCCAAATTATGCGGTTAGGAAATGGGCGGCGACAAAGACAGATTTTCATTAGAATTCTATTTTAATATTCTCACTGCTTAATTATCTAATTGACAGCCGTTTTCGTAACCCTAACGCCTTTGAAAGAAGACTACCATCCCGACAAGAAATCAATGCAGTAGACTTGAGTAGACTATCTTTGAACTTGAAAATTAATTATAAACTCATATATTCTGATTAAGTGCACAAGTGTGAACAGGGCATATAAAACCGCAGTACAGGGCGGTGTCATATGTCCTGTTCACACTTATGCACTTTATCAGAATATATGAGTTTATAATTAATTTTCAAGTTCAGAGAAAGGCGCACTTGTTTGCAGCGGGCAGTAGACAAAAAGGAGTAGAGCCCAAAGACAAATTTTGACACTTACATTTTATGAAAAGAGTTGCCAGTTTTTAATTTAATTTTATATCAAACAACACTTGTATGTACTAAAATATATAAAGTATGCTGATAATAGGAAGTTTCTAAAATTTATGCCTAAGCATAATATTAAACACATGATAAAACCGTAGGGACCTAAATGTGATAGTTAAGTAAATTTCCCCTTAATGAGTGTCCATAAATATGTGTAATTAAATAATGCTGAGTAGACCAATCTAGTTTGTGTCGATAAGTTTCCTTACTCGTATATTGTGACAATTTACGACTACATTAATAAGATTGTTTCCACCGGGACCATGTTGTAAAATACTACACACATCTTCATTATCACTGACTACGTATTTTATACTCTTCTGCTTGTTAGCTTTAATTTTATAAACGTTAATTGTATCAGTTAAAAAATAATGAACTGATTTGTTTAAGACAATAATATCTTTGAAGTGGATTACGATTTGTTTCTTCCGTTGATTTTATAACGTTTTATTAAGTTCTATTATATTTTATCCTTTATTATATCCTACTAAAATTTATTGGCATTGTATCCGTTGAGTGGTGAAACGAGATTTCTATTTTAACTTTTAGTAGATTTTTGCTGATTAATTCTTTCTCATTTTATGTATGTTTATTCTTACTTCATCGTTGCCAAGAAATTGTATTCTATATTGACCGAATGGCGATCTCGTCGCAATTATTATATAGCCTCAATAACCCATATAAACTATTAATAAATGAAATAGTATAGGATTATTTTCTAGTTTATGGCCAGGGCAATCTGTGTTAATTATTAGGTATGAGATAATGATTTTAGTTATCCATGGATTCATCGTGTGGGTGCCGGGTCCCTTTTGTGGCAGGCGAGTGAACTGCCGTGTTCCCGGACTGTAATTGATATTAATACGGTATGACGTTATAGTTTTCTATTGGTATAATTTACATTGTATTATGGATACGAGGTACATATAATATTTCGTATACATATATTGTTCATAAATTTTCAAATTTATTTCTAAAATAAGTAAGAATACTAGCGCGAATATATATATGGTGGCCGAGTTGGTTAGACCATGGACTTAAAAACACTTAGGTCCCTGGTTCGAATCCCGGTGTGTACCAAAGAGTTTTTAATTAAAAAAATATGTACATTTGTTTGACAACACCACTATAGGGCCTCGGAGAGCACGTTGAGCTGTCGTTCCCGGTTTCACTATACTTCTATATTTTCACTATAACTTGTGAAACTGTTTATAGATGGGTTATTGAGTCTATTCAAAACATCGCGACGAGCTAGCCACTTGTTCGGTGTATATTAATACCATCGGCTACGACGAGGTGGGATTAAAACCCCTCCGCTTGGTACCCTGGGGCCGTCTAGGCGGTCTTGCCGTAAGGCACCCGTGACGATATGTATGTATGTATGTAATACCAGCGCCATTTACTTTGATTATATTTATTTGTTAAAATTTTGTAATAATTCAAATGTTACCATTCAATCTTCAAGGTTTCTCCTAATGTTATTCGTTGCAACTTATTCATTGTGTCAACTGAAATTGAATCTCTCGACGTTAGCTTTACGAATGTGTTTTGAATGGCATTAGAACGTGTAAGGTCGTTTTGCATTTAGTTTAGAGCGCGTGCCAAGCTCGTGCCAATTTGTGAATAGCGCCGGACGCGCTCCGGGCAGCTTTCTTTCCTCCATAGCTAAACTTGTTAGTTGGATATCACGGCAGACGAAGAATAGTGATGTGAAGATCCTAGCTATCGATTTATTTATTATGTTGTTATTTGACTGCTACAGGCGGTGTTGCCAGATGGCTTTTGGATGGACGTCCCGTTGTTTAACCCTCTCACCCCAAGCGGGACGCCCAAAATCCCGCTTTTTCTTTTAGGTCAATTTCGAATGCTTCGACCGAAAGAGTTTTTCTTCAAGCAAATGTAACATCACATAGGCAATAAATTATCACCAATGAAACACGTGAAAGCGGTAATTACCATACGTAAGAATTTAAATTCATAACAAAAATAATTTTTACTATGTCCAGATTTTTTGGTGCCAGTCCCGCTTTTTTGTCATTTAGGTCCCGATATTCAGAAAAATAGACCTGAAATCACAAAACACAAGTTTACCCAGGGTTGAGGTTTCATTCTCACCTCGTCGTAGCCGATTGTATTCTAAGTCTACATCGAACAAGTAGCCAGCTCGTCGCGGTGTAGTAACAGTTATATTTTCCGGATGTAGGCTAACCAGACATCATATTTTTTTAAATAAAAATGTCCGAAAGCGCGTCGCCATATTTTACAGAAATTTGTTTCAGCGCAGTCTGCCAAACATACATTTCCGATAGTGTGCATTAATAAATGTTGGTGGGTGGGATCAGAATATTTCTATTACAAATGTCGGACAGACTTAGCATGGCCTTCGTTTGATTTTGTATAATACATTTTAAATACTTATCTCAGATATTTAATCTGTTGTTAGTCTACCTATAATATTTTATAGTTAGTAAAACAAAATCCATAACATAAAGATTTAAATGGTTATGTATTTTATTTTATTTTATTTTATTTTATTGATTTTTGATTAGGTAAAGCATGTTTTAGCGAATTACTACACATTCTGCATAATTTTGGATTATAAGTTAAGACTTAGTTACACGTGAATCTACTTCCATTACCCAAAATTAGTTTTTTGTATTACTATTAAACAATACAAAAAAATTCAAATCACCATTGGTGACCAAATTGGTTCACAAATATCCAAAAGTGTCACTAACTTTGGAGTACATCCCTACTGTACCAAGTTGCGCTGCTCACGCGACGGTCTGCCGCCGGTCAGAGTGTGGTCGTAGTCTACTAGGCTCATTAGAATGATTGATGTTGTGTTTGACTGCATAAATATGTGCCTACCGAGCGTACTGTAACACAATATTACCTCTCAGTCACGAGCCCACTGTGTGCGTTAAATGCATGAGCTTTTCAATGTTTGTAGACAGCGCTTATACTACTAGTTTAGGAGGATTCTGGGAATCATTTGTGTAGTTGGATCTATAAGGAATTTGATTTAAAGTTTATTATAAGTGTAATACAACAGACATGTATTTATGCAATAAAAAGGCAATTTCTTTTTGTCATGGTTTAAAGAACGGAGTATTAATAATAGTATTAAAAGTTCAATTTATATTACCTCATCTACCTTCTTTACATTTAGATTTAGATTTGGAAGATGGACTTTGGTACTACACCTAGTTATTTAACGTAACTTATAAAAATTAAAAATAACATTTGTTTAAAAACATCACTATAGTGCCTCGGAGAGCACGTTAAGCTGTCGGCCCAGTTCAACTATAGCAACTTGTGAAACTATTTATAGATGGTTAGATCTATCCAAAAATAGTGATGAGCTAGCCAGTTGTTCGGTGTAGACTCATACTACCGGCTACGACGAGGTGGGATTAAAAGTCTCCCCACTGGGCGGTCGCGGGCGCTTTAAGGCGGATGCCTCAGGACGCGATGATATTTGATATTTATTTTATTTTGGAATCAATATGACAATTTCTATCATAATGTTTTTACTAAAGTTCTAAGAGTATAGCTATCTATAAATCTTTTTAAGTTTAGCGGTTTAATGAAATACAATGCACGAGTGCTATTCCCTGAGCCTCCGGGGCTAGGCCGAGGAATTTCTTACAGAGTGTTTCTGTTTTAGATTGGTTCGTTCTAGAAAATAGGTCTAATGACGACAAATGATGGACTTCTGAATATGTAGAGATTTGAATATTATCCATATTGACAATTTAGGTAATTGGAAAACTACCGTTGTCTTTGTGTTCATTATTAGGCTCTCGAAGTTTTCTCCTGGATAGTCTTTTCCAAGAGTTATGGCAATTCTTTAATCAAGTATAGTGAGGTTGCTGGGTTCTAGGAGTATTCTGATGATCATAATTGTAGCACCACCACCTTGTTAACACAGAGTTTTAGCAATAAATATATTTGTATTTTTTTTTTTTTATAGGAGGACTTTAATTTAATATACATACATATCTTCACGGGTGCCTTACGGCGCCCGAGACCGCCTGGACGGCCCCAGGGTACCCAGCGGAGGGTTTTTAAGGTTTATGATAAGATAATTGTATGTTAAAATCTTTTTGTTGTGGGTGATAAATATGTTTATATTAAAAAAAGCTTAACAACATAGTAAAATACATAAAACTTCCTAAAGGATAACCAAATTTAATATATATTACGAGTCTATTTTAATAATATCCTCGCTGCTTCCTCAAATCAATCGCCCGTATCGTAACCGCACCCTGAAAGGACACTACTACAAGAAAACGATGACGTAGTCTTCTAAAAATCGATGAACCCAAAGACTAAAACCGAAACATGAGTAGGTCACTTGACGATTGTTGGCATTTATTACGTACTAGCGACCCGCCCCGGCTTCGCACGGGTGCAATGCTGATACTAAATACACTACAGAAAAACTGTGAACGTTGTATATAAAAACATAGCGGCCCGCTCCGGTTTCGCACGCTATTTATAGGCACGCTCTTGCCGCACCGGGCGGCCGGCCGGTACCGCCGCAAACGCTACGTCCCGCAATTTTTAAATCTGTAATATCTTCGAAAATATTTACTTAAATCATACGGTGTAAAGGGCCATATAGATCTATATTAAATGAACAATGTATTCAAGGTATTTAATTGGTTAAGGATTAATGCTGTATTGGTTAAAATCGCTTCGAAAATTAGCCATTATTTGTCGTAAAAAGTAAATGACAAAAAAAAGTTATTGTGGGTTATCCATAAGAGATAGACATATACTATCACGGACTTTTCTGTAGACCTTTTCAATGTGTACAATACTTAGTACATTATTTTGATAAAACTCGTAGGGTTCAGCCTGCGTTTGCAATGTAAGCGGAAAAAATGTAATTATTTACGACATCACATTAGAAACCTCAAAAATAACAGTACTTCTCCTCTATTTAATGGATGTTATTATACATATAAACCTTCCTCTTGAATCACTCTATCTATTAAAAAAAACCGTATCATAATCCGTTGCGTAGTTTCAAAGATTTAAGCATACAAAGGGACATAGGGACAGAGAAAGCGACTTTGTTTTATACTATGTAGTGATGGGCGGTGGTAACGAGACCGGTCGGTCAGTCTAGCAAAGTTATAGAGGCCTTCCTAGGGGTCACATATTAAAAACGAACGTACGTAACGTACGAAAAACGCGATTTTTTTTTTTGTCATGGTTGGAAATCGAACCCACGACTCCTAGATACAACGCCAAAGGTGCAAATTAAATTAAATTATATTTATTAAAAAAAAACGAATATTGTAACATCCTGTACATTAGTAAGTTTGGTATAAATAATTATGGCAGATGGTCGTGGGCGATAACAATTAAATTAAGAGATGTATGTCGCGCGTGCGCGTGAGCACCGCCCTGCCACATAGTGTCGTGAACCCGTGGTATCATAATAAGCTGACATGCCACTGTATGCTGGCTTATATGTATTTTGCAATGTTAGATTTCTTAATATATATGTAACATCACGGGTGCCTTACGGCGCCCGAGACCGCCTAGGCGGCCTCAGGGTACCCAGCGGAGGGGTTTTATAAAAATCCTATCTCGTCGTATCTGATGGTATGATTCGACACCGGACAAGTGGCTAGTTCGTCGCGATGTTTGGATAGACTCAATAACCCATTTATAAATAATAAATAGTTTCACAAGTTGGTAAAATGAAACTGGGACCGACAGCTTAACTAGCTCTCCGAGATGTTGTTAAAAAAAAAATGAAAAAAAAATTTACACTAATTGGTACACACCGGGGTTTGAACCAGGGAACTAAGTGTTTTTAAGTCTAAGGTCACACAAACTCGGATTAACCACGTATAGGATTCTATAGATTCCTTAATAATACCTAATATTTTTAGGTTAAATAAGTTTGAATATTAATAACAAAAAAAATATTATGTGGTGGCCGAGTTGGTTACACATTAGATTTAAAACCGAAACCGATTTAAACTATAAAGTATTTAGTTCACCGTTTCAAACTACGGTGTGTACCAATGAAATCTTAATAAAAAAAATGTGTACATTTGTTTAACAACACCACTATAGTGCCTCGGAGAGCACGTCCCCAGTTTTACTATACTAACTTGTAAAACTGTGTAGGTATAGATAGATTGGTTATTGAGTGTATCTAAATCCGCAACGAACTGTGTAAGTGTTCGGTGTAGACTCATAATATTACGAGGTGGGTATAAAACCGCATCTAGCTAGGCAGTGTCGCGTGCCATATAAGGTAAAGGTATTAAATTTTTATTTTTAAAATTGTTACTTTTTCTTTCGTATCGGATAAGTAGAGAAACGACAATAAATTAATTGGGTTTTAACAACTCTTGAAAACCTGTAAAATCACTAATTTACTTCCTCTTATCCAACAGTCATGTTACTAAGAGTTGCCACTGTGCCGGCTAAACGATGCGGTTATGAAAAAAGGCTACTTTAATATCTTATATTGCTGATTTATAGTAAAACTAGCTGTGCTCGCGACTTCGTCCGCGTGGAATAGTTCTATTTTTTTATCATACAAACTTTCATCCCTTATTTTATCCCCTTGGGGGTAGAATTTATCAAAATCCTTTCTTAGCGCATGCTAGGTCATAACATCTACCTGCATGCCAAATTTTAGCCCGATCCGTCCAGTGGTTTGGGCTGTGCGTTGATAGATCACTAAATCAGTCAGTCACCTTTGAGTTATATATATATTTAGATAAAGGGCCCGTTTTGTACCGCACCCTAAACGGAAACTACCAGCTCGACCAACTATTGATATAGTAGTCCCTAAAAATTGGTAAACCTAGACTAAAACCGAAACATGACTGGGTCACTTGCATCTGCATAGGCAGTGGTATATAAGTTTCAGGAAAGATCAGCCCAAGTTTTATCTGCGTGAATACTAATGGGTTCTGTAATCTTTATATTTTTTTATTATTAACGTAATATTGAATTGTTTGTCGAAATTGTTTCTTGAACCGATAAAATTGGTGTGGTATTTGAAATAGCTTCTTTGATAACCGCATAATAGTCAGGCAAGAAGTTCGCGGCACGCCACACCGCGCTTATATATAAAGGTATACCTAATTGTTTTTTATTCAGAGCTTAACTACTAAATAGAAAGCTCATATCAATTTACAATGGCAACTAAATTATCATAGGCTTTAATCATACGTGGTGGCCGAGTATGTGGTGACCGAGTACGTGGTTGCCGAGTTGATGAAGGCGAGTAAGTGGTGACCGAGTAGGTGGTTGCCTAGTAGGTGGTGACCGGGTACGTGGTTGTTGAATAGGTGAAGGCGAGTACGAGGTGATCGGGTATGTGGTGACCGAGAAGGTGGTTGCCGAGTAGGTGGTGGCCGAGTAGGTGAAGGCGAGTAGGTGGTGGTCGAGTACGTGGTTGCTGAGTAGGTGAAGGCGAGTACGTGGTGTCCGGGTTTGTAGTGGCCGAATAGGTGGTGACCGAGTAGGTGGAAGCCGAGTACGTGGTGGTCGAGTTAGTCATGGTCGAGTATGTGGTGGCCGAGTACGTGGGCGCCGGGTACGTGTTGGCCAAGTATGTGATGCTCAAAAAAAAAGATTAGTTTGATAAAACCACTATAGTGCCTCGGAGAGCACGTTCAGCTCCCAACCCAGGATTCACATTGCGTACAGATGATGAATAAAGTATTGAAACGTCATAAAATAAATTGGATATATTGAAATTGTATTGTATAATTAAATACGCACTGATGGTATAATATTCCTTGAACATACACTCCTAAATAAAGTTCTTGCGCACTCTAGAGATACCTATTTGAAGGTAGTGCTTGTTTATTTATGAGTTCTTGCGGCTGGATATTGGGAATGTATCTATCGGTTATGTTATGTTAGAGAAATCCAGATTGTGGCATAGATAACTGCACACCACATTCTATAAGTTATTGACTTTTATTTCTTCACTTAAAATCAATAATTCCATCTATTCCTAATTGAAGTTATTTATATTTACGCTGTGTTTCTTGAAGGGTATTCCAGAAACCACCTTGTGTCGCTTTATATAAATAATAATATGTAAGACGAAATTTTCTACATATGTATTATATATACGTGGTGGCCGAGTTGGTTAGACCTTGGACTTAAAAACACTAAGGCCCCTGGTTCAAATCCCGGTGTGTACCAATGAGTTTTTAATTTAAAAAATTATGTACATTTGTTTGACAACACCACTATAGTGCCTCGGAGAGCACGTTAAGCTGTCGGTCCCGGTTTCACTATACCAACTTGTGAAACTGTTTATAGATGGGTTATTGAGTCTATCCAAAACATCGCGACGAGCTAGCCACTTGTTCGGTGCAGACTCATACCATCGGCTACGACGAGGTGGAATTAAATATATATATATATGTATTACATACTTTGTACAGTCACAAACTAAGCTTGTTATGTACCAGACAATATTAATACATAACTACTATTTTTTATAAACATGACCAATTGTAGAGACAAGCGTACTAATAATAATTTGCCTTGAATAGGAATCAAACTCACTACCTCCGGATACAACGCCAAAGGCTTATAGATATATACTTTTCTACACACTATTCATTCATTATTATTTTGTTTGCAAGTTTATTTTGAAATATTGTACTTTGGGCTAATATGGTCCTACTGATCAAAACGAACAATTTTTCCCATGGAATCATGTGTACAACATGTTAAAAAAATGCCTTCTCTATACAAACTAGTACTTAATGTTAAAATGACCAATTTGTATGATAAATTTATTTTTTCATTTGCGACACATTGTTGTGAAAAGTTGTTCGATTTGATCAGTAGAGCCTCATATCAGCCCAAAGTACAACCTTTTAAATTCACCCTGTATTTCATAACATTAAGTCCTATGGCGTCCATACCCGTGTAGTCGCCCGATAGATACTCGTCAAATCAAATAAATATTATACTTTATTCGTGTTCACACCAGCGCGCAGTATTCGGTTTTTAGATTGTCAAAATAGCGAAATCCTCTAGATACATTTGTCCATACGCAATGCTAAAAACTGTCAAATCAAAAGCACATGTAATACAAAGGAATAATGTACATGCCTTTCTTAGTTATTTTGGTTGCTGATTGTTCAATACCATTTTTAAAGGATTTCGTTATTTTGACAAGCTAACGTTTTCATTATAAGAAACAAAGTTTGGTCGCGGGGTAGGCAGAGACAACCGAGCGTTACTTGTCTCTATCTCTACATCTCTACTCCTTTTGCCTCGTCTAGAGTCATAACTGTTCTCATACATGCATTCCGATTTTGGAGACTTAATTGCATTCATTCATTATCTTTTAAAACCTTTCCAATTTGATAATGATACTTTGGTCTCACCCGGCCACGTTTTCCCATCACTTTGCTTGCTCTTGACAAAGTGATTAATAAATACATAATAGCTAAATATTTTATTGAAAAAAACTGGTTTTTATAGCCTCGTTGTATAAAGCGGTCACCCATCCCAGGTTTTTGTCATCTGGTTAAATTTGTTATTAGTTGCAGTGACTTAACCAATATGTTGGGGCCGCTTTTTTATCAAGTTTTTTTGTATTTGAAGAATATTAAAGATCTTCATATATTTTAATTTAAAAAAACATTCAATTTTGTCGCAAAAACTTATGTTTCCGTATAATATATGTAGTTTTTTTTAACAACAACAGTTATTTTATTGTAAAAACTACTAAAATTTACCTATATTATAAAAGACTATTTTTTTATTGAAGCACTGACTTTGTATCTACATGATGGTAAGCAGATCTACAACGTTTATGAATGGGAACGATCAATGATTGTTTTAAAACAACATTGTTCGCTCCCCACTATGCCGGCTAAATGATGCGATTACGAAATAGGCGACGACAGAGACGAATTGCATTACAGATATCTCGTCGCCTTATCATTAAATTAACCACTCGTTTCGTAACTGCACCCTAAAATAAGACTACCTCAACAGGAAATTGATGATTATATAGAAAAAATATTTTATTTATGGGTACAATTTATTGCAGTAATAAATAAATAAATATCATCACGGGCGCCCGAGACCGCCTAGACGACCTCAAGGTACCCAGCGAAGGGGTTTTTAATCCCACCTTGTCGTAGCCGATGGTATAAGTCTACACCGAACTAGCAACTTGTTCGGTGTCTCCCTCTCGTCGCGATGTTTGGATAGACTCAATAAACCATCTATAAACAGTTTCACAAGTTGGTATAGTGAAACTAGTTTTTTTAGTAATTAAATAATAATAAAAGGTATTTATTACCTATAGCTATAAATAAATAAATATATTACATTGTGTAGGAATTAATTTAAAAATCCTTTTATTCGTGATCATTACTCAATAGGAAGTAGCGGTAACTGAACTTTAAAGAAGACCCCGTTAAAACAAACTTATAAGGCATGCATGAAAGCCTTTTTTTACCAGTTGCTCTTATTTAGGTCCACGTCGTCGCTAACAAGCAAAAGTTTTTTTTTGATAAGAAAAACGCACCACATACCCATAGAATAAATATTTTTTGCCAGAATCGCGGAGTGGCCGTGATCTTACTACGACATATACATCCGAGATTTTACTAAATTTAGTAATGTTAACCGAGTTGGTTTACTTTATAACAGTTTCACAAGTTGAATTTGGTGAAGATTTGCTGAAGTATAGTGAAATTTGGGCCGAAAGCTTAAGTGATCTGAGAGGCACGTGCTGTTGTCAAAAACTTTACATATTTTCTGTAACTAAAAACTTATTGGTACTAATTTATCCTCGCTGCCTTATAGCAAAATAATTTGTCTCTTTCGTAACTTCCATTCCTAACTTTTGCACTCTGAAAGGAGAGAAGAAATTGATGAAGCAGTCTCTTTAAAAAAGTTTGTATTTAGTCGGTGAACGCACAGACTATAACCGAAACATAACTACGTCACTTTAAGCTATTTTTATCTATCTGTTTGGGCTGCGTAACGAAACCGGTCGGTCGGTCTAGCGAAGTTATAGAGACCGGAATCCCACTGATAAATTTGATCAGTAAGAAGCAAGTTGAAAAGCCCTGGAGTCGACGCCCATACAAATGTACCTACTACCAATATTACAACTTGGCTGTTGGTCGAAATTCAATTATTTTTTTAATGTTCGTTTGTACGCAAACATCTTTCTGTTGTGTGTGGGTAATATTTTTTGTATTATAATATTTATAAAGTTTTGTTTCTGATTTCGGAAAAAATAATGACCCAACATAGAAAGATTAATAAATACAATGACCGATAAAAATATTATTTAAATTCTGCGACAAACAGTAATCGTCGCACTTATTAGAAGTGCGAAAGCTAATTTTGTATAGAGAATGCGGAGTTCGCGATTGCGAATGCAGTGCCCTTAAATTCGTTGTTTTTAGTTTTATTGTCTACGCTCTAACCACCTCGGTTAACATGTAAAGTTCGCCTAAAAATATAATAAAAGAAAGCACGCTTGATTTATATTGTACCGATATACTTGGCCTATCTATTGATTTATGTGTCTTCCCATACGGACTCACCAAACCACGGATGCGCCTGGGATCGTCATCCGGTCGTGAAAGTAATAAATATGGTAACCCCTAACTGGAGGTGGCATAATGGTTCGTAATAAACCCGAGTCGGACAAAATGCAATATGTTCCTGTCGGTATGATAAACTTGATTTCAGTTGCCAGCCTTCAATTACCATCGGTCATTTTAAATATTTTTTTACAATCTTTTATAAAACTGCTTTATAAGAATCTTATAAGTGCATTAAGACTCCAAATATAATATAAGATTTTTTAAAATAATTTTCTTACATAATAGTATACTTTATATTCTTTATTACTATAAAAAAAAAAAAACCATCACGGGTGCCAATTTGGCTCCCGAGAACCGTTTAAACGGCCTCAGGGTCCCAGCGGAGGGATTAACCCATCCTCATTTCGCCGATGGTATTTTATTTCTATAGTATATTAATAAAATAATAAGAAAGTCCACAACATATAAGATTATAAATCAATAACTGAATGTAATTCCGGTAAATTACGTGATTAAACAATCAATAAACAAGGGTTCTGGATCATGAAGTTCCAGAAGTTTCCACCCCAATTATGCGGGTGACATCTTCTATAAGGCCTTAGAACACCTCCCTATAGTATACCTACCTCCATGTTTTGTTCTGATTCGTTGATTAAAGAATCTGAAAATTATTAAAAAAAATATCTGTTTTTGCATCCATCGGATTTCTGTCAAAGAAACTAGTCTGAGTTGGCCATAAAAACGCTAGTTGTCGTGTAGAAAAACTCTCCATATGGCGACATGCCACTGAGAGTGAAATCGCGTGGACGGCCTGTATCAAGTGTACAGTCAGCTGAGATGAGAAGCAAGTAATTTTATATATCAGAATGATACTTCAAGATTATTTTCTAAATACACATATAGTATGTCCATAGAAAGTAATACATAAAAAAATAGCACAGTATTTAGAGGTATTTATTTATTTATTCAAAAAGTAAAGAAACAGTTACAATTACTCGATAAAGATAATCAAAATAAAAATTAATTAATAGATTATATTCCAGTTAAGAAAAAAATAAAAGCATATAATATGTCGGTAGAAAGTAGATACATAAAAATGAGCACAGCATTTACAGGTATATTTATTTATTGAAAAAGTATACAAACAGTTACAATTAGATAATCAAAATACAAAACAATCAAAACAACATATTTCAATTTTTAATGAAAAAAAAAACAAATAAAGATTTCCATATTAAACAATGAATATATATATATATATCTTCACGGGTGCCTCACGACGCCCGAGACCGCCTAGACGGCCCCAGGGTACCCAGCGGAGGGGTTTTAATCCCACCTCGTCGTAGCCGATGGTATGAGTCTACACCGAACAAGTGGCTAGCTCGTCGCGATGTTTTGGATAGACTCAATAACCCATCTATAAACAGTTTCACAAGTTGGTACAGTGAAACCGGGACCGACAGCTTAACGTGCTCTCCGAGGCACTATAGTGGTGTTGTCAAACAAATGTACATATTTTTTTTTATTAAAACACATTGGTACACACCGGGATTCGATATAAAAAAGCTAATTATTTATTGGCCGCTTTGCATGAGGCAAAGGCATTACATTAGTTAACATAAATTTGTAATTCATTTGTCAAAAATGAATAAATGTGAATCTTAAACATGAATTAACTATTTTTATAAGTATTTCTTATTTTAACGCGTATTTGCTTTATTGATATTTTTTTTTACGGTTGCCCTAACAAGTCGAAATATATAGCAAATACTTAAAATATTGTGATTTTATTCATGGGACCCACTAGTTGGATAACTTATAAAAGTTACTGCAAATAAAAAATATATAACATAAATATTAGGTATTCCAACACGAAAAATCGTTGCAACGAGCGGAATTCCGCCGCATTCTCGGCTTTCTGTTTTCTCTTAATATAAACTTCTATAACTCTATAACTTGCTAGGCCGATCGACCGTCTCGTTACCACCACCCAAACAGATGCAAAAACCGCCAAGTGACCCATTCATGATTCGGTTTTAGCCTATAGGATTTACCGGTTTTTAGGAGACAATTGCATTGATTTCTTGTCGAGGTGGTAGTATTCTACATAAGGGTGTAGATACGAAACGGGCAGTTAATTTGACGATAAAGCAGCAATTCTACTAAAGTGGACTCGTAATGCGTCTTTATCGCCGCCCATTTCGTAACCGCATCATTTGACCGACATAGTGGAGCGATCAATACTGTAAAATAACAATGCATTGATCGATTCGTGAATTTTGTAGGTCTGCTTGCCCTGTAGACAAAAGTCACATGCCGTGAGCTCCAGTAAAAAAAACAAAACTAAAAAAAAAAGGGATTTTATTAATTTAATTATTTATTGACCTACCCACATAACACTTGCGACGACAGTAGCGTCCAGCCGTCACCCTGATACGATCGCGGAACGCAGCTCGGCATTTTTCGTAAATAACTCGCAATTAAAAAAGTTTCAAAACGCAAGCCGCCCGCTGCGATTCTCCCAGAGAGAATTTCGAAAATTGTGTCTTAGTGGGTTCCATTATACTTTAAATGCGCATTTTTTTGGCTTCTGGGTTTGTAGGTGCGTGCTTACTTGTGAATTGCAAAGATTTTATCGGAATAGGAATTTGTTTATGTAGCTAATTGATTGGTAATTGTGTAATATTGTACACAATTACCAAGCTTAGAGTGCACCAAGCTTTATTAACGTTAATTATATACTAGGAAATATCAAATAAGTATCGTCAATTCGATGAAAGAAATATATCTTGCCAAAATCTGCCTGTAATCGCAAAAAAAAGTTATCGATTCGATATTTTTGAACGAAAAATGACATATTAGTTAATTTTTCGTTCAATATTTATTTATATATATTTATTATTAATTTCGTTTAATGTTCGATATTTTTGAACGAAAAATGATATATGTCATTTTTCGTTCAAAAATATCGAATCGAGATTTTTAAACGAAAAATGACTAAATATGTATTTTTTCGTTCAATATTTGTATATTTATTAATTAATATTTATTATTTATTTCGTTTAATGTTCGATATTTTTAAATGAAAAATGGCATATTTAGTCATTTTTCGTTTAAAAATCTCGAATCGAGATGAATGTCGAAAGCGCGAGAATTGCCCACCTGGTTCGAATTGAATATGTATTTTATCTTAGGCTATATAACATCACGCTACGACCAATAGGAGCGGGAAACCAATGAAAATTAAAGCAAATGAGTGCTTTCATTTTGTGCGCCGAGTAAACAGTTAAAGTTACGCAGACAAAGTTACGCAGATGAAGTTGCACGGGCTAGCTAGTTTAGGATAAAAATACTAGACAAACAAAAACATCCCTGAAACTTTTCTTCATAAAGCACTAATTAGTATGATAGTAGATAAATTTGTATACTTTATTTATTTCACTTACTATATTAATCTGTGGTTATCTGTGTTCTATGTAGAATGTACTTACTAACAGTTTAAATTATTGCCTAGATAACTGTAGAGTACCTAGTGATAAGTCCGCCTTTGTACTTAATGTGTGAATAAAGAATAGAATGGAACAAATGATTCAATAAAATACAAAATAATAATAAAATAATCTTATAAAATAACTTATAATTAGAACAAATTTCAATTTATGGTTAAAAATTATATTTTAAAAAAGAAAATCAAATTTAATACAAAATAATTGTTATTTTTTAAATCAATTAATTCGTTAATTTTTCCAGGTTAAAATTATTATAAATTTTCAAAAAGAAAATATATTGCAGCTATTGTAATGTTTAAAAATAATATCTGGTAAAATAGGTTCTTGCTATAGCATAAGTATAAAATAAAATTGACAATTTAACAGTTGTTTAAATTAAAATTTATTTTTGTTTTATTTATATTTTAAAACTTTATTATTTTAGCTAAATCTCTCGCACAGAAAAATAAATCTAGCGACATTAAAGTTTAATTTAAATGTATTTATAAATAAACAAGTACACTAGGCAATGACAGTTATACGATTTCATTAAGTTCATACATCACTTTTATCGGTGTCGTAACAAGCCTTTTTAATTTGTAGCGTTGAAAACTGCCGCAAGAACCGATGTAACTGCTTTAAACACAGGGATTAACGTATAGAGTCGCAATCACATAAAGTTACACCTTGGAGCCAAAATTAAAACTTGACTTAACTGCCCAATGTGTTTCTTTTAAGGTTTTCATGAGCTGCGGCTTGCGGTTTGATAAATAATTATTAAGGGATCGATGATCGAGGGATTGATATTATAAAATACTCTTATTCTTTATAGGTCATCGATAAGCATACATATTCATAGGCATACAATCAATTATTTTTAATTTTTAATATAACATCCTACATAAGCATTACGTCCTGTTTTCTGTTTTCGAACATAAATGAAAAAGCTTTAATCAGTGAATCATATTTCAAATAAATATTAAATAGTTATTTATTAATAAATATTTTACTGTCTCACTTTTTAAATGTTTTATTTAAATAAATAACCTATATTGTCTATATTTTTTTATAAATAATAATCTATTAATATAAATTAAACTAAATAGATTTAAAAATAATTAGGTCCTCCGTTAATATTATGCGCACGATCGTGCCCAAAATCAACATACTGTCCCCTCTCTGGATTTCCAGTGCGTTATAAAAAAATAGCATATAGCACGTTGACCTCCAGATACATCAATTAATAGTTTCCCTAATTCTTTAGTAAGTAGGTATATTATTAAAAAAAAACATTTGTATTATTGTAAATTTTATTATTTTCATGCAAAACGCCTTTCTGGCTATAGGATGAATAAGATTGCAGTTTGTCTACTCCTCTATATTATAGAAATTTCATTGGATTTGACCCAATCAAGTTTATTGCGAAAAATCTCCCGCGAATTTGATACCAATTTACGTACATCGAAAATCTTGTGGCCACAGACAGATCTGAATTTATAATATAGTACCAGCGCTGAGAGATCGCCATCTTGGACTGGTGGGATGCTGTGTTTGTAGATCACGGAAAATTGGTTCTGTAGATTATTAGTTATTAATAAAAATATTATATACTCGTATATACAAATATCATCACGGAAGCCTTACGGCGCCCGAGACCGCCTAGACGGCCTCAGGGTACCCACCAGAGGGGTTTTTGTTCCCACCTCGTTGTAGCCGATGGTATGAGTCTACACCGAACAAGTGGCTAGCTCGTCATGATGTTTGGATAGACTCAATAACCCATCTATATACCGTTTCACAAGGTTTTCGTAAGGTATAGTGAAACTACGACCAACAACTTTACGGCTCTCCAAGGTACTATACTGGTGTAGTTAAAAATTTTTTTTTTTTTTTAGATTAAAAACTCATTGGTACACACCTGGGTTTGAACCAGGGACCTAAGTGTTTTTAAGTCTAAGGTCTAACCAACTCTCCCATCACTTATCATATATAAATGATTGGGTCAATTCCAATGGGATTACTATAATATAGAGGTTTTTGTCGCCGTCCTTTTTGTAACTGCATCTTTAATCTTTTTTAATTGCCGCTCGTTGAACTCCTTTATACTAAAACTAAATATAGAGAGTGTCTTTTAGTAAAATTTATTTATTTTAAATTCTTTATTGCACATAAATTTGTACTTAGACATTTTATACCAGTCAACTTTTGAGAGAGTGAAATATGCTTAGGGTGCACACCTATAAATCACACTGTAATCTTATGAAAATGTTGTTTAGATCTTGTATAAAGCGTTTTTTTTAAATTACTTCTATAAATTATTAAAAAAAAATCTAAATTGATTCAAAGACCCATTATATTAAAAAAAAATGGCCCAATAAATTTTCATGTGATTGCGGTAGGTATACATATAAATATTTAAAGAAGATTTAAGGAACCCTAGTATATACAAGGACCGGTTAGTATGTTGTAGGACGCACTCTATAATTTAGTAATACTGGACGATATTATGCACAATAGTGTTGCGACTTATCGACGTGCTACCGTATAATTATCGATGGCTGAAGTACTTTATCGATAAGGTATTTTAAATACGCCGTAATATTTCTCGATTTGTATTAACGACATGAAAATGATGCATAACAACTTCCATCATTTTGTTCTGATATTAAAATTGATAATGAAATTATTTGCATTTTACTTGTTGATGCTGTGGCCTAGTATCTTTAATGGCTTGTTTATTTAATATAATATTGAAGATTAACAATTTATCAACGCAATTACACCAAAACTAATTGACGTCACTGGTGGCTCTTTCCTAGCTCAACGTATTTCAATAACAATACAAAGGGAAACGCAGCCAGTGTACGTAGTACTCTATTTTATCTGTGGCCAGTGTTTTGGGAACCTTACCGCAGGGAACATGTTTTAATTTTTAGTCATATGTTTAATTATTTTTAATTTGTGCATGTTTATTTTAATATATTATTAGGTATTTACAATTTATGAACTATATATATATATTTTGTAAATGAATAAAATTCTATATTATAGATTATATTGAAGTAAATAGTTTAACAGTTTATATTATAGGTAATTCAAAATTATTTACCACCTTAGGAGTAAAATATCACATAATGCTTATGTGTTTAATGTAATATTTTCTCTTATGGTTAAATTATTTATTTGATTAGAGCACGGCAAGTGACTCTACCTGATGTTAAGCAGATCAACAAAGTCCATGAATAGGGCCTACGAGTATCAATAAATTATATATACAGGGTGACTTTGAAAAGATGTACTTTGGGCTGATATGAGATTCTGCTGATCAAATCGAACAACTTTTCCCATAGAACAATGTGTGGCAAATCAAAACAAAAAATTGCCTTCTCCGTACAAACTAGACAACATTTTTTTTCATTTGCGACACATGGTTCTATGGGAAAAGTTGTTCGATTTGATCAACAAAACATCATCATATTATCATATTAGCCTAAAACATCCTTATAATTTCACCCTGTATATGAGTATAATACCAAAAACATTAATTAAAAAAAAAAAAACGTGATTATACAAGTCCGTCGGCCTGCCGAAACCACACATCATAAAAATCTCCGCCATAAGGGAGAATTTTTGGGTTGGTCATATTTAGCTTACCAACTGGCTCTGGGCTATATCAGTGTGACCATGGCAACACACTTCACCGAATATTTTTCAAAATCAGCAAAAACGGGACTAAGAAATTTATTGAAATCGTAAAAATGAGATAACCCATATAAATTTTATGTGGGGCCAATTTAGTACCAAAAATAAACAGATTTTTTATGTATGCAGTAATTTTAATGACACTGTATTGTAACACTGTGATAAAAATACACAATGACGTCACATTTAAGTTTTTATTACAAGTATAAGTTAACTGAAAAGCTAAAAACTAAAATTATTTAGTCAACCTAAAATGTAAGGGAAACAAATAAAATAATGAAAATGAAAATATCCTATATTTAATAAAATAAATACCATCACGGGTGCCTATTTGGCTCCCGAGAACCGTTTGAACGGCCTCAGGTTACCCAGCGGAGGGATCAAGCCGTCCTCATTTCACCGTAAGTAAGTAGTGGTATTTGGCGGCAACACCTAACAAGTGGCGAGCTTGTTGCGGTGTTTATGATAAAATAGCCTCGTTGTATAAAGCGGCCACCCATCCCAGGCCGGCCTTGTTGTCATCTGCTTAACCTTTGCTATCAGTTGCGCAGTGATTTAACCACTAGGCTGTGCCCGCTTTTTAATTAATACTTTTTTTTTAATGTAAGACAATTTACACATATTTCTCTGGTCACAAACTAAGCTTTAGGCTTGTACTATGTGCACCAGAAACAATGATTTATAATACATATTATATTTTATAAACACCCAGACCATGAAAAACTATACAGAAAAATATACTATTTTTTTTTTGCCATGTATGGGAATTGAACCCACTATCTCCGGATACAACGCCAAAAGCGCAACCACTAGTCTACGAAGGCGGAATAAAACTTAGGTATTAGTTTCTTCTGTGGTATTAATATCTCCGTAGACTAGTGGTTGCGTCTTTGGCATTGTATCCGGAGGTCGTGTATTCGGTTCCCACCCATGGCCAAAAAAATTTAGTATGTTTTGTCTGTTTTGTCATAGTCTGGGTGTTTATAAAATATAATATAATATGTGGAAATCGTCCTACATTTTATTATTATTATTAGTATAATTTAAGTAAATTTCGATGGTTTTGGCCCTCTAAAACCGCCACTGGGTACTACCTACACCACAAAAGAAATATAATATAAAAAAAAAAAAAAAAAAAAAAAAAAATGTACCTATATAATAACTATTTCTATGTACCTTTACCTGAATAAACATAATAATATTATATTATATTATAAAAATAGTACAAGTGCCTACCTAACTATAAATAATAATAGAAAACATATCGATCTCTAATCTATACTAATATTATAAAGAGGTAAAGTTTGTGAGGTTCTCACGATCTACTGAACCGATTTTGAAAATTCTTTTAGTGATGGAAAGCCCATTTATCGATGAAGGCTATAGGCTATATAACATCATACTACGAATAATAAGAGCGGAGCATCAATGAAGAATGTTAGGAAAACGGGGAAAATTGATCCTTTTGAGAGCTTCCGTTGCGTGCGCTGCGTAAATGTTTAAAGTTTCGCAGACGAAGTTGCGAGGATTAGCTAGTTATAATGATAAATGAGGCATTATAGCTATTGAAATCACCTGCTACATATTCGGTTTTACTAGTAGTATAGGCAGTAATATAGGCAGACCCGAATTTTTATTACGTTTACTATAATAAAAACTTCCTTCTCTATATACATCTCATAATTCTGCCTGTTCTTCTTAGTGCTAAAGGAATCTTCGACACTGAAATATCATAAAGACAAATTCACGTACCTCGAGTTTTATTTCTAATTCCTTCAGTGTAGAAGCCGCTAATTTGTGAAGCAAACTGCCTTTTGTTTTAAGAGATGCTCTAAATAGATTTATTTTTAAGAAATTGATTTATGAGAACTTTTAAATTAAATCCCAACAACTGTCGAAGTAGTCTATGTACTCTTTATGTATTAATATATTGTAGCGCAGTTCTATTGACCCATCTTTGTCCGTATGTTATTTCGTACAAAAAAAAACCACTGTCAAATTGTGAAAATCCTGTACAATATTTTCAACAATGTATAATAAAAAAATAGATTACTATTGAATTTACAAATAGTATAGCTCTAGCTTTTGAGAATCTTTGCAACTTTAAAGATCGTAAGTACATCTGGAACATGATAACAACTAAAGTAATTATAAATTAAATAAAACTTACTAAAGCCCTAAAAGTCTTGGGATCCAGGAGGCGATGAACCCAAAGTTCCAAGGACGCCGGCGACGTTTCCACGTTGGACGGCAATACTGATCCTCTGAGTAAGACATTCTTTGCTCAAAGGATCACCTGTTGCCCCCCGGATGTGCACACTTAAGTCGGTCGCGTATTAATATTTTAGCGTCCTCCATCAGGGGCCCATCGTCTCTACAGCAAACGGAACAAAATGGTAGCGTGTTTAGGTAGTGTTTGCAGCTATTTTCGCCGCTGCTCCAGCTAGTTTTTGGGTCGCGGCGACACGATTTGAACAAAAACAATAAAAATAAAAATTGAACACAAAATAAAGATACATACAAGTTTGTGCCCTGACTCCAGAGCTAGTAGTACGACTGTATCTTAGGATCCGTGCTCTCCTAAGGTACAAGTTACAGGCTTATATTGTAAGAACAAAAAGTAAGTCAAGCTAGCTATACTATTGCATTCACTTTTTCAACAATCAGATAAGCTTATTTTGTCAATCTTTGATTTATTTTCAAATATTGACAAAATAAGTTTTCTTTGAAATATTAGTTTATTCGAATAATGCAACCACTAGGGTCATTTTAATTATATAAATAATTAAATTGAAACCAGATTGACTGATGACCCACCTGACAAGACTATATGAAAGATTATTAGGTGAGGAACAGGGCGTTAAAACAATTTCATAAGTAATAATTCCATTATATGCACCACATTCTTATTTTATTAAACGCTGATAAATAAAAACAATCCCTGGTTCGAATCCCGATGTGTACCAATGAGTTTTTAGTTTAAAATAAAATGTACATTTGTTTGACAACACCACTTTTGACAACCGAGACCAACTTGTGTTTATAGATGGGTTATTGAGTCTTTTCAAATAATCCCGACGAGCTAGCCACTTGTTCAGTGTAGACTCATACCATCGGCTACGACGAGGTGGAATTAAAACCCCTCCGCTGGGTACCCTGGGGCCGTCTAGGCGGTCTCGGGCGCCGTAAGGTACCTGTGATGATATGTAAATAAAAACAAATATGTAATAATAATATATGTATAAAATCCATAGATATATATCATGTAGCTAATTAAATTGGTGGTGAGTTTTGACGAGATAGTAAAAGTAAAAAAAAACACAATACGGCCACTTAACAACAAAGCAAATTTACCAAACACTAATTGTCTTATAGATTATGCCTTTAATCCTAATACGGTACAAAACGTAGCTTTTTATAAATTCTCTAAGGTATCTTATACATAAACATCAATTCATTGCTAAGGATCTTATCTGAAGGATCGGAAACGTGATGGTATGCGAGAAAACCGTCTTACGAGTGTCGGCGCACTAATTCGCCTTAATTTGGTATAAGTAATGTATCAGGCACCTTAGTTACATAGACTTATAAATACAATTTATAGAATTAACTAGTTTAGATCTAAGATTTTATGTCATAAAAACCTTAAAGGATAGTACTAATATGTCATAGACTGTTGATTTAAAACGTACATGCACAAAACACTTATAATATTTAAAAGTTGGGTAAACGGTGGAAGTTTTTAGTATGAAGGACATTACACACATATTACCCTGGTGACAATGCTCTAGGCTTGTACCATGTGTACCAGAAACAACGATATTACTACATTTTATAATAATATATTATAAACACCCAGACCATGACAAACTATACGTAAATGTTTTATTTTGTCATGGGTGGGAATCGAACCTACGAATTAAAGATACAACGTCAAAGGCGCAACAACTGGTCTACGTAGACGACGGGTTAGACCCTAAAGTTTTTTGGTGATTAAAGTTAAGTTAGTTTAAAGTTACCCTTGCGTAAATAAGTAAATTGGTTTGACAACATTGCTAAATGCTTCAGAAAGCGCGTTACGCTGTCTTTCCCAGTATACCAAGTTGTGAAACTTATACATAGGTTATTAAATGTTTCCAAACACCGCGACGGGCTGACCACTCAGAATAGCATCGGTTATGATACGGTGGGAATAAAATTCCATCGCTGGGGCGATGATGACTACCCTGAGGCCGTCTAGGCGGTCACAGGCGCCGTAAGGCATCCGTGAAGGTTCATTCATAAAAATTGCATAGGTATACGTTGTGGCCAAATTTGTTAGACCGTATACTTAAATACAACAACCTCCGTAGACTAGTGGTTGCGCCTATGGTGTTGTATTCGGAGGTCGTGGGTTCGATTCCCAATCATCAAGAAAAATATTAGTACGTTTTTCTGTACAGTTTGTCAAATATGTGTTTATAAAATATAATATGTATTATATCGTTGTTTTTGGTACACATAGTACAAGCCTAGAGCTTAGTTTGTGACCAGAGCAATATTGTAAATTGTCCTACAATATATATTAAAATACCGAAATATGAATAATAAAAGTTAATATTTCCACAACTAAATCAGTACATTTTATTTACAAATTAGAAAGAATTAGGAATCACATATAGGAATTAAAGGGAGCGCAAGGAATAGCAAAGTAAAGGTTTATTAAGTAAACATAAAGGATACACAGTGGTACTTGGGTCGTATGTCGCCTATAGCAGAATTCACTCGACTAGGGTCACTGAGCTACTGCGGGTACTCGGAAAAAAAAACAAAAGAATAATTAATGTTCTAAAAGATTTTGAATTTTTTGACTTTATCTGTAGAATGCGGGTTGTTCTCGATCAGGCCGATTCTCAAAGGTTATTCCCATTTAGGTAGATTTCCACGTGTTTGAATCCTGGTTATCAGTTAAGAAAATTGAGTTTTTAATGAAAAAAATAAGTACTTTTTTTTGAGAACTCCACTAAAGCCTTTCGGAGAGCACGTTAAGCTATCTTTCTCAGTTTCACTATGCTATGTCCTTAAACTGTTATTATAAGATGCACCGTGGGACCATCTAGGCAGTCTCGGACGCCATTAGACTTCCTTAATGATACTCAGCAATTTGTTAAAGCTTATTGTTGAACCTTAATATAAAGTAATAGAAAATATCTAAATATATATATAGGTGGGAGAAAGGTTTGTATAACTTAGCTGACCTGCCTTGTTAACACCGCCCATACAAATGGAAAACTCGTTAATTGATCTAATTATGTTTCGGTTTTAATCTGTGGGTTTTCAGGAGATTATTGCATCAATATCTTATTGAAGTGCAAGTCTCCTTTCAGGATGTGTTTACAAAACGGCTAGTATCGAAGTTTAATATCTTCGATACTGGCCGTTCTGGTACTGTTAAATGTTTGCTGTTGTCCATTTCGTAACCGAAACAACAAGCCGACATAGTGGGAGCCATCAAAGTAATTAAACACGGGTAAATGTACGACTCCTAAACGAACTTTGTAGGTCTGCTTACCATCAGACAGATACAAAGTCCCATGCCGTGTTCCAAAAATAAATAAATAAACTGATGCAAATTAAATAATAATTGCTAAGTCTATAGTCGACAGGTTGCAATACCGAACGAGCTTATTAGCGCAAAGTTGGGCGACTCTATAATTAATTTATCTTAGGCCTCATCAAAATATCTCTCGAGGCATGAAGTTGTGACCAAACTGAGGCACTCGTAATGGGTAAGGATGGGGCAGCACTACCTTAATAGGCTGCACTATGCGGCCGCCGCATAGCTGCCCAAAAGGAAATCTGGACCAGTGGCAAAGATTTCGTTAATTGATATGATTGAATTGTATTAACAGTTTCGAGTGATAGTGTTTGAATTGTCACTAAGATTGTTTGGTTTTCTGCCTTATTTAAAAAAAAATGGATTTTTGATTAAAGTTTTTCAGAGGTAAATTTAAGGCTAAACTACAAAAATAATTTTGATAAATGTCGGTAGAGAGGTTTATTAAATATCGTAGGACTTTTAATTTTATTTATCATGCAAAAAGTGACAAATTTTGCTTTTACATGCCATTTATAATTTAACTGAGCTTTTAATTTCGTATTTTTGTCGTATTAGACAATTAATTAATATAGTGCCCTGGAGAGCACGTTAAGTTGTCTATCAACTTTTGAAACTGTTTTTAGATGGGTTGTTGAGTCCATCCAAAACATCGCGACGAACTAGCGACTTGTTCGGTGTATCGGCTAGCGGCGAAATGGGATTAAAAACCCTTGAGGCCGTCTATGCGGTCTCGGGCGCCGTAAGGTAATTGTGTATTTTTTAAAAATATACTGTATATTTGCACAACTAATGCGAAATCGAGAAAGTAGGTAGGTAGTAACGCCTCTTATATTATTGTGTGTAAAAATTGACTATTTGTGAGATCGATTATTATTACCTACAACATTACTTAAAGCAATCAAGTTATTTGAATTTGTATAATATAACAAAAACAACTCTTTTGCCTTTCCTAGATGGAAAAATTGCATCTAAAAAAAAAAAAAAAAACAACAAACTATTGAAACAAAAAAAAAGTCAAAATTAATTTTAAAATTTAACACTAGACACTGATGAAGTGCAAAGACAGGTTAGTAACAACCTTGATTGTAAATAAAATTAGGAAAGACGAGCTCCATATTAGCATGCCCGACTAAAAAATAATATTAAACATAACCACAAGTGAAAAGGAACGTAAAAGATTTTTGTGACAGCTCCTAGGCCTCGCATAAATTAAAAATAAAATGTCGCAACTGAGTTGACAGTTATGACATAAACAGCAGTGGGCGTATGTGAGGCGGTTTCATCACATCGTCTCCTGCACGTGACCTTGCCTTCTGGTAATTAACGTAACGAGATTCACTTGATGGATCGACCACCTGTTCCATTACCTCAAGCAAATTTAAACTTGGGTACTTGTTATGCCAATAACAGGCTTATTTACCTTATTATATGCTGGAGTGTGTTCCAAAATTTAAATTTACCTAGATTAGAGGCTATATGGTTCATAGAGACCTTTGCATTCTCTATAATTCAGAAAACCAAACAAAAAGAAAATTACCTAGATTAGATGATTTAGGGAGGTGCCGGTTTTCGTTTGATAGGCAATTTTAGGCTTAGGGCATTTCCAGTGCCTTTTATGACCGTACCACATATATATAGGTAATTATTACCACTACTTTGGAATTCACTCGTAGTGTTTCGTTTTTATGAAACACAGCACATTAGTATTGTATAAACAAAAGGTTATAAAGCTTAGTACCTTTGCCTTTCTGAAATTGAATTTTAAAAAGATATTTATTTTCTATAGCGATATGCATTGATATATTGATCGTCTAACACAAAATAAAATAAAGACTTTCTAAAAAGATTCACAATACAATAATTATGCTTTTAACCGATTCGCCGACGGAAACGTACCGTGAAGTATTTTTTTCTCAAAAACCTGACCTGCAATCCTTATTTTTGCTTAAAAATCGATCCGTAAAGTTCGGTCGAAGATTCATTAATTATTCATTGGCCATATACCTGTAAAAAAAAAACAAATAAACCTTATTAATTTATATGTGACTTTGTATCTATCTGGTGTTAAGCAGCCTTACAAAGTTCATAAATAGGGTTGATCATTATTTAACAGTATGACGCTCTTGCTATGCCGGCTAAAGGATGCGGTTACGAAATGGTTAAGTTAAACTGAGATTAATATCTTCGCATTCAAGTGTAAGTGCTAACCTGCATTCATTACTATTGTTAGCTAATCATCGGTTAGATGTTAATTAGTACACCCACCAGATGTCGCGTTTGCGTAACTAAATCAGACTGGAAGGCGTTACGAGAATTTATGCGAGATATAGAGAAAGCTTATGAAACAGCAAGGGCCATTTTTAATAAACAAACTTTTTTTGCGGACTATTATAAACACAACTTTTAAAATAAATTCTAGGAGTGTTAAAATGTATTTTCTCCATGGACTTATATATAGAAAAGTGCCCTAAGGTCTAAAATCGCTTTTCCCAAACATTAGAACAGAATATGGTCGCCCAAATTCAAAACCAAAATGTAAAAAGGTTCTTAAGGGGCGTTCATAATTGCGAACTCCGCGTTCTCGTACTCAATTACGAACATAAAAAAAATATCTTCGACCAACAGCCAAGTTGTAATATTGGAAGTACGTTTGTATAGGCGTCAAGTCGACTCAAGAGCCCTTAAGAACCAATCAATGCTCAAGAAGTGAGAACAGACAGAATACAAATATGTTGGACATTTCACACACAATGTCTGGTCACAAACTAAGCTCTAGGCTTGTACTATGTGTACCAGAAGCAACGATACTAATACATAATATTATGCTTTAAATGAGTGCGAGCGAGACAGATATGTGATTTCTACTTCACAAGGTGTGTTACAGCAGTTCCTTATTATTCATACTTTCAGGATCTTCCCCAACTATCCACTAAATCAGATAAAACTATTTTTCCAGCCGATATTTGCCATTCTAATGCCCGATTTCACTAACGATCCCTAACTCTAAAGGAGCCCCTAAATAAGAATTTTGACATAATTGCTATGAAACAACTGTCATTAATTGCCCCTTAACTTAGTTACATCACGGGTGCCTTACGGCGCCCGAGACCGCCTAGACGGCCTCAGTGTACCCAGCGGAGGGATTTTCAATCCCACTTCGTCGTAGCCGATGGTATGAGTCTACACCGAACAAGTGGCTAGCTCGTCGCGATGTTTAACTTAGTTAGGGTTGGTGAAATCGGACATAGGCCATTTAGGCACAAAAAGCAAGAAAATAAACCTAATTTTCCGACAAATTATATTATAACAAAAATAACCAAAACAAACAAAATAAATTTACAACAGCTACCGTAACAACAAACGTAGTGGTGTAATTTAAAGTTTTTCAATAAGCAATAAATAACCTCGCGTACCTAACGCAATAGCGGGCACGCGTTCGCCGTTACGCCGCGGTCGTGCCATCGTTACGCAATGGGCCCCACCCTGTCCTCGAGTCTAGCTAGTCCTATCACTCTTATATTTAGAATAGGCTGGCTCTATGTTTCTTGTATTATAGTTAACTAACTAGCTTTTGCAAACCGTTTTTATATGTATTTATTATTATTTTTATTAGTAAACTCAATCGGTGCTCATCCTGATTTGATGAATATACAGGCAGTGGACAAAAAGATTATGTATTTTATAAATGAAGGAAAGATAGTAAAAAAATGTTAGATTGTATAATAAAACTACGCTCTTCAAATAACTCTGGTTTTTTCAATCCCTTCCCATCGTTCTTGATTTATATCTAACTCATTTAGTGTGGTAGCTGTAAATTTATGGAACAATCTATCTATTTTGAACACATTTTCTTAAAAATAGGTAGATTGTTCCAAAAACTTACTTCTCATCATCTACTGGCATTTCACTATTATGCATTTTTTAAAATCACAACAGTAACTGTAAATTATTTATATACATATACTAATATGCATATATTTATGTATGTATTATTAATATTATGTTCTATATTATTGTGTATGCATGTAATACTTTAGTGTACATATGTTTATGCATTATAAGTAACTATATTTGCATTGTGTTGCTGGCTCGGCGATTGCTGATGCTCAGGATCTAAGCGACCCACGTGCCTATCTATATTGTTTGCGATAAACTTAGTTTTTGTTGCCCAAGACCGACTACTGATCAATTTTGGTATCTGTGGTCATTAGTGCTCTGCACCAACTATTTGGATTTCATAGATGCTAAAGCCCCCAAAACCACAAGAGCCTAGCTCTAAAATTTAAGAAGAAGAAGCCCTCAAACACCCATGGAAACGGCGCCCCTGGTTATGATCTATCTACTCTGCTAGGTAGGTTGGACGATTTTTATTACCATTGGTTGTACCATACATGGTGCTGGTGCGGTGGTTCGATTATAGAATTAAAAACTAAAGGCAAAGGTCAACCCATACAATAGTCAAATTCTAGGGTAAAACAAGAGTTTTTCTGTATTTAAAAAATCACGTAATATACGTGGTGGCCGAGTTGGTTAGACTTTAGATTAAAATCATTACAGTTTTTAGGCCCCCGGTTCAAACCCTCTGTGAACCTATGGGTTTTAATATAATAATAATATACTTACGTTTATTCGACAACACCACTATAGTGCCTCGGAGAGCACGTTATGCTGTGGCTGCCAATTTCACTATATTAACTTGTGAAACTGTTTATAGATGAGTTATTGAGTCCAAACTTTGTGATGAGCTGGCTACTTATTTAGTGTTGATTTAGAATAACATCAGCTACGACGAGGTCGGAAAAAGACCCACCGCTTGAAACCTTGCGACCGTCTAAGCGGTCTCGGCCGCCTTAAAGCACCCGTGTTGGTACAAATGAAGCCCAACTCTATAAAAATCCCCCAAGGATCAGTGCTATATATCCTTGTCTATTTCTTCTTGAATCTGTCTCTTGCACAGACTTCCAAAGTGTACCTTTTTGAGAATATTAAAAAAAAACATATTCACCCATTCAACTTAGCATTTAATTAATCTTAGGCTTTATGAGATTGACTAACGCTTCCTTAAACCATTATATTGATAGCTTCGAGCTTTCTTGTTGTCATAAAGGTACACTCACACATCAATTATATCAATGATCTTTTACGTCAACGCTAAACAAATGTGGTTTTGATTGAAGATTTTGTTAAGTTTCGAGACACATATGCCTTAGTAGTTATGTACCAGGAGAGCAGCAACGGCGGAGGTACGGGGCAAAGTCTAAAACTTGTAGTATTGTATTAATGTAATACGCTAGTACACACATTAGTACAATTATTAGTTTTAGTTGGTAATTCTACGTAAAAATCTTTCAATTGTAATAAATATTATTATTATTATTTTTATTCTGCGAAAAACAGTAGTGTATATAGGTAAATACTGGAAGTGCGAAAGCTCATTTTTGCATGGGGACGCAGACTTTGTGATCGCGAATGTAGTGTTCTTGAGCGGCTTATATATTATATATTCATTTATTCGGATATACGTAATACTAATAATATATCAGACTATTTACACATATTCCTCTGGTCACAAACTAAGCTCTAGACTTGAACTTTGTGAACCAAGACAACGATATAATATATATTATATTTTATAAACACCTTTAGTCTTTCTTTGACTAAGACTGTCAAAGTCTTATATAATAATATATTCTAATTTAGTACTTTTTTTTTTGGATTTGACTGACGGTCAAATTGACTGATGAGTGTGTGTAAGCACCTTAAAGCTCAATCATAGCATCATAAACAGTGTCGTGACGAACCTCTCGTGCGGCCGCCGGGCGTCGGTGCAGCCGCGGCATGCCGATGAAAAACGTTGCTTTGTGAACATACTAGTATTTCATGCTGACTGAGTTCAGTACTTACTGAACTCAGTCATTATAATTCTTATTCTTTATAATTCTGCTCTTATTTTAATAAGATTAAAATTGTGTTAATTTTTTAAAGATCATCTGTATTTAATATTATGATAATCTGAGATTTTTTTTTAAATTATACTTTTATGAAGTTGAGATTTTAGAAATAAAATGTTCTGAATTATATTTATAATTACTAATTAATTAAATAAAAGCATTAATTAAATAAGGATTTCAATCCTCTTATAGGGTTTTTTTTAAAAATTATATTACCACAATTATATACAATTTAAAATTAGAGAAAAGGTTGTACTTTGGGCTAATATGAGGATCCACTGATCTAATCGAAAAACTTTTCCCGTTGAACTATTTGTCGCAAATAAATAATATTTTGGCTTATCCATACAAATTGGTTATTTACCATTACTAGTTTGTATGAAAAAATCTGGGTTAAGTTGTTTGATGTTATCAGTAGAACCTGCAGGGTAACCACCTACTCCGATACCGTGAGATCTCGTTCGAGTTGAGATCGAGAACGGTGTTTTTGGTACTACGAAATGTGAAACAGCGTTGTTTGAATAATTTTACAAAAAAAAACAAAATAAATTTTGAACTTTGGAAATATAATTTGTATGAAATGACGTCATTTTTGATCTCAACTCGAACGAGAACTCACGGTATCGGAGTCGGTGGTTACCCCGCTGATCATATTAAACAACTATTTTACCTCAAAGGTTATACTTTGAGGTAAAATAGTAATTCTTAAATAGTAATACCATAATTCACCAGGTTATAATGAGAAACTAAGCGACCAAAGTCCCTAAATTAATTAAAAAAAAAAAAAAAAATGAGAAACGTTATTTTTAATCTCAACTATAACAAGATCTCGAAAGAGAATTTGGTGTTTACTGAAAGGGCATATTTAATTTTTTTTTTGAAATAAAAAATAGCAAAATAAAAGTTTATTATTATTTATTTATTTTCACTTTGACGACATTGTCATGGACAGTTTTATTGAAATATAAGGTATAAAAAAGTATAAAATCTCGGAAGACAAAAAATATAGAATTTTTCTATACTAGGTTTTCTTATAGATTAGATATTATACAATTAGGTATCTATAGCATCTTTTGATTTTACTAATAATAAAATAATTTGGTACAATTTTATGTTTTATTATAATTTAATTATAATTCACTGATAATGTGACAATTATTTGAGGTAAAAAAAAAAAAGATTTTACAATTGTAAGTAGTTAGGTAAAAGGTAATTGATTCCTAGGCCCCTAGTTCACTATCACATTTCTATTAAACTTTTTTTTATTTTTTTTATTGTTGTACGAGTATAAGTATGAATTTAATCCACTGGGACTTAGATTCCATATTTGACTTCGAAATATCTTTTTTTTTTTTTATATAGGTAATATTTTATTCTTCTCGAGGGTTTCCAGAAATATATCTTAATTAGTTTCGATAAAAATCAAATCTTTTTTTAGGATTTTTATTTAAAATATCATATACAGTGGAGTGGTAACTTTGACAATACTTTCCGTGTCATCAAAATATCACTAAGGTTCACTAAAGTGTAAATATCATTACAATAAACGGGAAAATCAACTATATTGTTTTATGATTTGCAAATGAACTTCAATCAAAGGGTGGTTAGGTAAACCACATTTTTGGTCTTACAAGGTTCTAAGGTGGAATACAACTGGTTGACTACCAAAGTCGGGATGTTCGCAACTTTGGTAGTCAACCAGTTGTTATCGCGACGATTGTGGGCTTTTTCCGACTTGAGCTGCTCTCTGTGATTGCATTCGAAATTTAAACTTTCATGCAAAATAACGTTCCATAATTAGGCTACTGAACGCTTGCCATTCATATAAAAAAAAAAATAGACGTTTTACATCTGCATTTTTGCTGTTGATTTTTTACTGTCAATATTTTATGACAAATAGAAATGTGACAGTAGATATGTTAAGGGCCAAAGACAAAACATTACATTATTTATGTTTTGTTTGGATACCAGTCGGAAATTAAGTATCTAAATAATATAGAAGCATAAAATATAACAATTATAGAGATCTATCTATACTTAGAGGAACGTTTACATTAGTGTTTGTTTAAGAGTATAACCTTCACTACTAACTGCTACATATTTACGTCCACAAACATAAAAAAAACAGGGTTTATTTTTCATAAAAATTCAGGATGCCAAATATTAATAAATACATCACAGTTTATTAAATTCGAAGTTCAACTTAAATTAATTCGATGCCTTTTTCATTGACATGACAATTGTAAATTATAATGAAAATTTATAAATACATGGTGTTCCATATTGATAGTATGAAACATGTTCTATTTTTGAGTCTGTTATTTTTGAGTTAGTCTGTGTCCGTCAGTTGTTGTCGTTACAAAAATATTAATTTAACGGTTAAAGTTACGCAGACGAAAATATAAATTTTATTACACGTGCGATCTCTCGGGGAAAAGAAAGAGATGGAATATACACAATATACAAATCTCAGTCTGTTTTTTTTCCCAAAAGAGATCGTACGCAAAGGTTAATTATTACCCCGCTTTGGAACGCAGCCATAGTATTAATATACTATGGCTGCAAATTGTCAATGTAAATTACAATTGTTGTATTGTTAGGTTTGACAGTTTTTTTTATATATCAAATTAATGGTGGTGAAATTCATTCAAAAGTAGATATTATAGATGTACTTCTGTTAGGTAATATAATTGAAAATTATAAATATTATATAGAATATCTGGAACTGTCAAACCTTGCATCGAATTATTGGTCGAACTATAAGTAATTTTGGAATACATTTTGATAGTAAGTGTTTTATTTTTTAAATAGACACAATTTAAATTATGAATCGCGTTATTAAATTCTTAAGCAATAAGTAAACTTAACAATATCTATTAAATAGTAGTTCGCTGTCAACGAACGAAATAAAATCACGCAACACACAATAGAATTTAGTCAGATTAGATCTTTTTTTTAAATTGCTAACATTTTGTATAAAATATTTATAATTAACCTTCAATAAAACAACAATATTTTTTATTGGTAACCGGCGATTTCCCTCAAGACTAATAATACTAATAATTACATCGACTAAAGCAGAATTAAATTTACAAAAAATATCTACAAATTCTTAAATTTTGACATAATTAGATATACTTACAAACTTAATATTACGAACACGCTCTGAACACTAATCTATATTCACCTACAATATACTTCTCAAGCTCATACAACGTACCCTCTAGGTAACGCGCAGCCATCTATCATCTATGTATAAGTATATCGGTAGTAATATTCGGTGATCGAAATAATTTTATTCTAAATTACAATATTTACAAAAATACACAAAAATATAAAATATTTTATCACTTTATATCTATTCTAAAATTAATTGTTATTGGACTTGAATATTTATAATTTTTAATATTCACAAAATACAGTTGGAGGATCCATCTTTCATAAACTCTACGCATTGTACCACTATCTATGGTAACCTGTATTTAAATAAGTTACAAGGACCGACCGCATTAAATGCACAATGTCGATTCTGTTTCATTAGTTTGTACTATTATAGCATTGGATTGACTTCATAACGTTATTATATTAATTTCTTTATACATAAACACAACTATAGTTGTGACCGTCCTCTACGACATAACTTGATCTATCTACGAGTATAATAAACTTTTTCATTTGGATATGTTGGACCAGATCGTTGAATCTGTACGCACGGGGCTCGCCGCGGCCGTCAAGTGTGGTCCGCCACCGAACCCGTAGCGGCGGCCGGCCTGCGCGCGCCCGGCGCCACCCGGCCCATGAACGAACGAATCTCCTCGAAATACGTCTCATCTGGCGACCGCCTCCGCCCGTCGTCACCGTTCTCTGCCTCATGCTTCTTCAGGTGACGATCCAAGTTAGTCTGCTGGCCGAAGCACCGGTCGCAATGACGACACCGGAACGGCCTCTCCTTATTGTGGATGTTACGGACGTGTCGCTGGAGATTGGATGATATCGAGAAGGAGCGTTCGCAGTATTTGCAGCGGTACGGCTGCTCGCCGGTGTGCGTCCGCAGATGCCTCGTCAGATTTGCGCTTCGTGGGAAGGCTTTGCCGCAATAGGAGCAGGTGTACCGGTCGCGAGCTCGCGGGGCTCCTGGCTGCTGGGGCGCGGCCCTCGGCGCGCCCGGGGCCAGCAGCGTCGCCGCCGCGGCAGGTAGGAACGGATAACGGCCGAAAGGCGCCGGCAGCGCGAGCGGTAACCGCCGACATAACTGAAGTAGCGCCGGATGCGCCGGGTGAGCTGGGTGCGCCGGGAGCGGATGCGGTGGCGGCGACGGCGTGATGATGTTGCAGTTTTCGTCTTCTATCCTTGGGGGTCTCTTGTGGGTGACTCGCAGGTCGAGAGGTTCATCGAGACGGGGCGAGGACAATGGCGTGGCGGCGTGCTCGGGCGACGATGACGGCGAGGCGTGGCGGCGCGGCGCCGCGTGCTTCTCGCGCATGGCGGGCGCCGCGCACGCGCTCATCGGGCTCGCGCGCCACCAACCACCTGTGGACAAAAAAAATCAAATAAATACCCACGCACATTATAAATTAAATCTTCAATATCAGATTATGGGTGATTAGTCATTCGGGAGACTTAAAGAGTCGCAGGTTTGACGGTGTCAGCGACTGTTGCGTGTCGTACGCCCGCGCTGTCTGGCCGCTGTCAATCGACACCCACCGTCTTGCAACACAGATACGTAAATTAGAGCAGTTAATCTCCGACGGTCGTTACTCAGATAGGATACATCTCTATCTTGCGCATTTGGGGAAGGTAAAGTAGTTGATGTTGCTAAAGGTCGGTGAATACAACTTTATAATTGGCTATCCGCAAGGAAGAGTTATGATAACGTAACTATAAGTGGTGGCTTCAGATCGTAGCTACGAGCCGTTTGCGTTAGAATAGCTTCATCGAGTAAGATTGATCGCCTGGCGCGTGACCGCATCACCCACTCGCTGCGACCTCTCATGCTATGTAGATCGATTGTATCGATACAGCTGTGTGCTATCGATATTAGAGTTTCATTATTGCCCATTACACATGATTGATTAGGGCTACTACGTAACGCTTCGTTACTGCTTTTAATCGTTTGTTGAATAGGAATTTTAATCTTTGCATAGTTTATGATGCAGTGTAAAGAAGGCGGAGATGTCACAAGATTAAACCAAAAGCGCCAAAGGGTTTATTAACGATTAAAGTTAAAAATGGCGTCAAACGTACCAGTTTTATTTTGAAAGTCGAATGACAGTTGTTACATTCGACGCCATTTTTGTATTTAATTGTTACAATTATTTTAACAGACACTTTGGTACAACTCAGCCTAAATTAAATTGCATAGAACTTCATAACACACACACGTAAGTGTCACTAACATTCTTTTCAAGTGCTATTTAATTAAATAATTAACAATATTAATTGATCATTCTTATCATCTCCTACGATTAGTTGGTTACGCTGTTGGCATCATTTGGAGGTCGTCAGTTAGATTCCCACTCACGGCAAAATGATGTTGTACGTTTTTTGTACAACATCATTTTGCCATTGTTGTTTCTCAGAAAAATGTTCCTAAAATATAAACCGCCATTTTTTTTGGTAATCCCCTTAAATACGTTGCTAGAAACATCCGAATACAAGAAGATCATGCTAAAGCTATTCAAGCTACAAATTTGTTAGCGCACGCCTGTTGGCCCGTTGGTCCCGACACGGGCTAATTTGCACCAAATGCAGTGGACATAAATCCTAAGAACCACGGTCGGCTATCGACGTCGGCCCTTATAAGGGCCAGTCGTGGGGCCTGAGCCAGTTCATATGATTTGTAGGAGAATCTCTCGTCGGAGGCACCTTGTAATCTGCCTTGTTTGTAATTGCAAATAATATTGTTATTTTTATGTTGGTAGGTAGTGTTTTTTTTTATTTCCAATGAACTTTTTTGATTTTTCACTCCTCGTTAGATTTTGCCTATTACAGGGATACTGTATTACAAGTGCAGAGATTTTTTATTATACCTATTATTGTTTTTTTTTAGAAAGTGGCCCCAGCCTACTGGTTAAGTCACTGCGCAACTGATAACAAGGTTAAGCAGATGACAACAAGGCCGGGCTGGGAAGGGTGACCGCTTTATACAACAAGGCATCATAAAAACCGCAACAAGCTCGCCACTTGTTAGATGTTGCCTCCGAATACCATCGGCGAAATGAGGATGGGTTAATACCTCCTCTGGGTACCCTAAAGCAGTTTAAACGGTTCTCGGGAGCTAAAAGGCACGGCGTATTTATTATTTTTATTAATTGTTAGTTTAGATATTTCAACAAATAACAATTTACTTTCAGATTCATTAACACAGAAAAAAAGAATTTGGTTTAACCACAAGTTTAACTATAGATAAATCTTAATTAGTTGATCTTAACTGTAAATAATAATATTTAAAAATATGTACTTAGGACATTTCAGACATATTTCCCTGGTCACAAAATAAGCTATAGGCTTGTACTATGTGTACCAGACACAACGTATGATGACGTATGATGTTTCCTATAGTCGCTAGTAAAAATAACTATAGATAGCCATCATCTAATAGATATTTATTTGAAAAAAGCGATCCAATTAGTTGATCACTATCTAGTAACTAGCGACTATAGTAGAAACTGTTTGAAAAACTTGTCATAGAGCTACTGTACGTTAACAGGTAGTAATATTTGCTAGGAATGGGAATCGAACCCACTTCGATATTATGGCACTGTTTGATCTGATGAGACTCTTCGATGCTCATGCCGATTCAACTGCAAAGTATTACCTCTCCCCGCGCATGATGGTGAGTCGGTAACCCTTCCATACAAACGACTTTTGGGGGCATAACTGTTTTTCACCCCTAAACTTCAATGGATTTGAAAAAAAATGGCCTCATTTTATTTAAATTAAAATAAATGATGACTGTATGTTTTCTTTTTTTTAATTTTTTGCCTTGACATTTTATAGGAATTATTTTAATATGAGGTATCTTTTTGCGATTTTTTTCGAATTTCGGGGGTTGATATTATGTTTCCTATACCAACCTTTAAAAAAATAAAACGGACGAGCCTAGATATAGGTCTTATTTATAAAGCTCTCATCAGACTCCGCTCTTAACTAAATACATCGTATTTCCACAATAATCTAAGTCAATAAATAATATTTATGACTGCAGTTAAAGCTCATTCACAACGATTATCAGTAAGCCGCCTTTATACAGTAATTAACAAACGCAAGGTAGCTGCAAATTGCATGCATACGTCATACGTCATAACGACAGAAAATAGTCTGGGAGAGTAGAACTTACCTGTACTGTTAACGGCAAATTGATCCTTAATGCCTTGTATATAATGCATAGTTTGTTTTAATGTATATAGTGTATAGATTTCAAAATTAGTATAGTTAAGATACGGAATATTTTAATTTAATTTCATTTCGATTCTCACCCATGGCAAAACAAAAGTACGTTTTTCTGTACAGTAACCCTAGTGTGAGTTTTTTTAACGTTTACTTTCGCGTTAACTATACTACCGCGTTAACATTTTGACCAATCACACGACCGCATTTCTAGTTCGTAAAATTTCCGCTTGGAGCGCTGAACCATTTCCCATACAAATTTTAGTTAACTCAAACGCAAAGTTATAGTTAGAAAACTCACACTAGGGGTACAGTTTGTCATAGTCTGGGTGTTTATAAAATTTAATATGTTAATTTCGTTGTTTCTGGTATCCGTCATATTATTATTATTATAACAGATAGAGATAAATAAATGCTCTGTACTATAAAGTTTGGTAATATTTCCAATCAAAACGAGCTATTTTGAAATTTGAATAAAAAATAATGACAGGAACTATAACATACTATATTATTTATGTAAGTTTATACTATACGAAGTGTATCTTTACAAAGAGACTAATTTAAAGAACACCAATCAGCTTCGATCTTGTAACACTAAGCATGGAGTAGGAATGTCTACCTACAGGCTGCGTTAGGCAACGTCAAGTAAGTGTTAAATACCAAACTAACTCGCCAATCGGCAGTCTAGTCACGAATTACTAATTAAGGAGGCGAGCTCATCAAAACCTTGTATGTACAATTTTGCAGTTTTTAAGTTTTGAAATAAACAAATTAAATATTAAATAAAATTAACCACAATAAATAGTATTTAAAAAAAATACGAAAATAATAAATAAATAAAAATCATCACGGATGCCTTACGGCGCCCGA